>RXID01014231.1:0-324808 GCA_005019695.1 Trichopus zeylanicus subsp. travancoricus
TGTTTGGAGTGTATTGGCGATTAACTTCTTTGATTTGGAAGCATCACCAATGGTTTATGGGGTTGGATATAGCTTGGAAGATGCATCATCAATGGCTTTTGGAGCTGACTTACTTTGAAGTATCACCAATGACTTTAACCATGTTGGCAATTAACTTTTTTGGTTTGAGAGCATCACCAATGGCTTATAGAGTTAGATATAGCTTAAAAGTGTTGCTAAATGCTTTTATAGTGCACCCAGTGAGACTTAATTTAATATTATCTAGTCCTATTCAAACTAATTATGGTTCTTGTTAGGATAGTAACATTACTCTTTCTTTATGGCCTTGGAATATTGCCGAGGACTCAACGCATACAATGGGACTTGACTTGATCCTATTTAGTCTAGGTCTAAGTTTGATTCCACGTAGCTTGAGTCAAGTTTAACCTTGTGTCAGACTTTTGTCAAGTCTAGGTCTGCATTGACTTCAGTTCAGGTTCAGGATAACCTAGTTCAATATAATTTCAATTCAAACGCAACCTAGCCAGGTTCTAATTTGACTTTGGATTTGCCTTTTAGTTTGGACTTGATTTGGATTTGATTTTAACTTAGTTTAATCCTAATTGAATTTGATTTAAACTCAATTTAATTTTAAATTAACTTAACTTGACCTTGCTTAGGGTTAAGTCTAAGTTTAGATTAACTCAATTTGGGCTTTAGTCCATTTTTTTTTCAATTTTAGTTCCATTTGAGCCAACTTGGCCTTTGTCTATTTATTTTAATTGAGTTACTTCATATTAATTAATTTGATTTGAGGGTCCTTAATTGTTTATGATGATTTTAGATGGATGTGTAGCTTAGCTTCAAATGTGTAAACCTGAAGGTTGGCTCAGTTTGCAAGCTTGAAAGCTAGCCTAGTTCGAGTTTGAGGGCTAACTGGATGCGAGTTTGAAGATTGGCTTAAATGTGAGCTAGAAGGTTAGCTAAGTGTAAGCCTAAATGTTGGCTGAATGTGAGCCCGAAGGCTAGTTAAGAGAAGCCCAAAGGCTGGTTGAGAGAAGCCCAAAGGCTGGCTTGGGTGCAAGTCTGAAGGCTGGCTAGGTGCGAGTCTGAAGGCTGACTTGGGTGCTAGCCTCAAGGCTGACTTGGATGCAAGCCTGAAGGTTGGCTAGATGCGAGCTTGAAGGTTAGCTCGGGTGTGAGCCCAAAGAGTGGCTAAGTGTGAGCCTGAAGGTTGGTTGAGTGTAAGCTCAAAGTCTAGTTGAGTGCGATCCTGAAGGCTAACTTGGATGTGAGACCGAAGGCTGGCTAGGTGCGAGCCCGAAGACTGAGTTGGATGTGAGATGAAGGCTAGCTAAGATGTGAGCCCCAAGGCTAGCTAAGTGCAAGCCAAAAATTATCTTGGATGCAATAGGGATCCGCCATCTTCGAGGAACCGCAGGTGGCCACAGCAAGCTCATGGGTCTACCATCTTCATCAGTGTCTTTATCACTATCTTCAAGGGGATACGGGTGGCCGTAGGCATTGTCATAAGTTCACTATGTTCATCACCATTTTTAAGGGACTCCAAGTGGCCACAATAGGATTATGGGTTCACTGTCTTCATCTTCGAGTGCTATGGGTGGCCACAATATTGTTGCCATCACACCAAAGGTCATGAGTAGCCACGATGTCAAAAACCCTTTTTTGCCAATGTTCCATTTTTATAACAATTTTTTATTTTTTTCTCTTTTTTAGTTTTTTGGGCCAAATATTTTAGTTTTAGCACAAGACTTTTTTTATTTTTTTATTGGGCTTCTTCTTCATGAAGCCAAGGGCATCTTGGCTTGTCTTACAAGACTTCATGGGGCCTAATTAGGCCTGGTCCTCTTCCCCAATTGGATCTGGTTGAAGATGGCCAGATTCGATTGACCTTGGTATGGCAAGGCGGGGAGGCACCCCACCCCTTCTTCCGATGGCTAGATTCGGCCGCTAGGATTGGAGGCACGAGCATAGGCGGTGAGGCTCATTGGAGGTAACAAATTGATCAGGGTATGATAGGGAGGCTCACACATGAGTATGGTCAGAGGTAGCCACCCACGAGTCGACGGAGATAGAAGTGTCACTTCTCCTTCGGAGGAGGACAAGGAGAAACAGGAAGAAGATTAGTAGCAAAGGAAGGTAGATAATTACCTTATTTTGGTTGCTTCATGTTTCCAATTCCAACTTTCTAATCTCTTGTGTGTTCTCTCCCCATTTTGATTCTTCTTTATATTTTCTAATTTGTAGGTTCTATGAGTTTTTATAGACTTGTACAAAGATAGAGTTGGGCTAGAATCAAATTTTTACGTTTGAATTTGTAATGATGGATGTTGATGTAGACATATACGGATTGAATTTATCGAGAGTATGAGCTTATGAAGAGATATGTGTATATCTGTTTGTTATAGATGATGATAATTTGAAACTTATACTCATCGCGAACATTGAAATTACACAAAGGATATTTATAAATTTTTTTCAAAAATTAGACTAAATTATAATTTTATAATTTTCAAGAGACCTTTTTTTAAAAAAATTTATTTTCTAAAGTTTTAAAACTTTCAAGATTCGTTTTGAATAAAATTTAGATTTATTCATAAATAAAAAATTTTCAAGGACTTATTTGTAAATAGTCAAAATTTTAGGAGCTATTTGTAAATAAAGAATTTTGGAGGAGTTTATTTGTAAATCTCAGATTTTGTGGGAGTAATTTATAATTTTAGAATTTTATTAGATTTTTCTGCAAAATTTTTATTCTAGATACCTATTTGTAAGAAAAATCCAGTTAAGAACTCATTTATGAAGATTTATTCAACCCAAAGACTTATTTGTAAATTTTTTATATTTTGTCATTTTAGCCTAAATCTTAGATGAATTTGGGCCCAATTCTGATCCAAAAATTTAGCTCACTCAGCCTATTTAAATTAGCCCTAGCGAGAGTCTGAATTTTCCAATAATTTGAACTCAATTTTTGGTCAAATTCAAACATAATTTAGGTTTGACCGATGCCCATATTTGAAGCATAATTTAGTGACATACAAATTTTAATGTTAATAATATTTTAATCAAATTTTGATTGTGACAAAAATCGCCTCAAACAATAACAAGTGTAGTAAAATACTAAATCAAGGATCAAAAAAGCAATGTTCAAGGTAATAAGACTATATGAAAAAGAAAGCTTACCATTACTAAGTTAGCCAGAGAATGATCATAAATATGTAACAGGTTAAGGCTCATGGGTCACTTATAACTTTCACCGACTACTTAAATTAGAGAAGGATTTGGAATCTAAATAAGTTTTGATTCCTTGGCTTTAAGAATCATCCTCTTAGGTGCTCAAATTTGCTTTAAAAAAGAATTTCTTTCAATTGGGCAACTAGTGGGGACGTGCCTATGACGACAACAATAATTTCATTTCACTTTTAATGATATGGCATTTGAAGCTACTACAACAGTAGACTTGGTACCTTTTTGGTTTTGAAAAAATATGAAACCAAGTGTGGATTTGCCCAAAACATTCCTTTAGTTTTCCAAAAATTAAAAGTAATGCAAGTCCTTCTCAAATCCACATTTGTTTTTAAAGCATGTCAAGATCCTTTTTACAATCTTAGAGGTTTTGGAAGATCTCAAAGCAATGTTTTCATTTTGAAGAACCTCAATATCCCTTTTGCAATTACAAGAGCTTTTAAAAGAATTCAAGGAACCAAAATCATTCTCAAGTGAAATAATTTTATTTTTCAATGTAGCATGCTTAAGAAGTAACTTTTCATTCCTAGAATATAAATCTTCAAAAGCATCTTGCAATTTCTTAAAAGATAAATCACATACCTCATTCTCAACCATGAGGCGCAAAATTGCAACCTCTCCATTCGATGAGGGTTCTTCACTTTCAATCTCTGAATCATCCCAAGTAACCATCATTGCCTTCTTTTTCTTCTCTTTGAATTTCTTTGAGTGAGGGTTGAGAGGAAAATTAGCTTTGATGTCTCTAGGTTTCTTGCACGTAAGGCATGTGGGGACATCCTCATATTCATTATTATTATTTCTGCTCTCATTACTCATGGGTTTCCTTGGATATACTTTTCTTAAGGAATTTCTTGAATCTTCTAGCAAGGAGCACAACCTTCTAGTTTGAAATTTCCTTATACAATACCATTTCTTCATCACTATCTTCCCCATCTTCCTCACTTGATTGTTTGGGGTTGATTGCTATATTCTTTTTCTTCTTGCCATTATCATCCTTTTGAATCCAATCCTTCATGTTCATCTCTTGGGTGATAAGTGATCTCAGAAGTTCCACTCAAGGTAGTTTGTTGAGATCTTTAGCCTCTTGAATGATAGTCATCTTTGGATCCCATGACCTAGAAAGACATCTCAAAATCTTTTTCACCATTTCATCATTATTATATATTTTACTAAGAGATTTCAAAGGATTAATAATATCATTAAAATGAGTAAACATCTCGATTATAGACTCATTTGGCTTCATCCTAAATAGTTTATATTGGCCAACCAATATGTTTACTTTGGATTCTCTAACTTGCTTAGTTCCTCATGCCAAATTTCATAAGCCATCTCACAAACATTAATATGATTGAATTCATTAGGATCAAGTACACAATACAAAATATTCATAGCTTTGGCATTCCAAGAATCATTTTTATTGTCACTCTCATTCCATTTATCTCTTGGCTTGGGAACTCTCACATCATCAATTAACAATAGATTTTACTGTCAATTTTGGTCACTTGAACCTTATGGTTCAAATATTTGATGTTAACAAATAGAAGTTTTTTACCTTCTAGAATTTGCAATTTTCGATTGTCCATCTTCCAATTTGGACACTTGAAGTCAAGGGTTCAGATGTCAAACATATGTTTCAGGTGCTTAAACATGTGGCATCATCTTGTAATGACTAGATTCATTGAATCATTGAGTGATTTAGATGAATGAACATTAGTTTTTAGTGCTTGAACTCAGCAAAAAAATAGCCTGGGTGATTCCATAGTGGCTAGTTTTCTCACCAACGAGTATTTAAGGGATTGAAGCTTGTTTCTATCATAACTTTTACATCTTTGATCATCCTTGAGAGAGATAACAAGCTTCCTCAAGCTCTCTATCCTCACAATGACTCCAGATCCAAATTTCACCTTCAAATTTCATGTGCTTGTACTCAAACCTCAGAGGCTCTCATAGAGAAGAAAACTTGTAAACCTTCTTCTTCTCCATTTTGATTTGTAAATAGTCTTAAGGTGTTAGACGTGTGTGAGGAACAAAACCTAGTGTGGTAGTATCAATTGCTCAATCTGACCAAGGCTTGTATAGGGTTGGCTTTGTTGACAAAGTGGCATTACTAGAAAAGTGATTAAAGTCTTTAAGAGTAAGGCAAGGGCTATAGAGTAGGTATGGTTAGTTATCAAACCATAAAAAAAACACAGTGCACTCTTCTCCTAGCTTATTTTCTATTTTAGCACTTGTAGTGATTGTGGATTTGTGGATTTGTGGATTTGTGAGATTTTGACTTGTGGATAAAATTTGGTTTTGAAATTAAAAATTGTTTATCTTGAATGGAGAACCTAATTCAAAACCCCCTCAGGTTGTTTTTCGTACTTCAATTGGCATCAGAGCCAGGTTCTCTAGATTTTTGGTTTAACAGACTTGAGTTTTTGATCTAGTTTTTCATGTCTAATTTTGGTGCTTCACCTTCTCTTAAAGAGGGGCAATCAACTACTCAACCTCCTCTTTTCAATGGCACTAATTTTAGTTATTGGAGATCTAATATTCAAATTTTTTTAAGATCATTGACTATGATTTATTGCCTATAGTGAAAGAGAGACATACTCCACCCACCAAATTAATTACTGGTGTGAGGGTTCCCAAACCCAGAGATGATTGGAATGTGAATGATAAGAAAAATGATTTTTAAATGTCAAAGCTAGAATATTTTGCATTGTGCTCTTGATCAGGATTAATTAAGTTATATTAGTGTTTATGAGACGTCATGAAATTTCACATTGTCTTGAGATTACCTATGAGGGAAATAAGCAAATAAGAGATCCCAAATGAACATATTGATTAGCCAATATGAATTTTTTAAGTACAAAGTTAAATGAATCTATCACCGAGATATTTACTGATTTTACAAATATTATTAATATTTTGAAATCTTTTAGTAAAATCTATACTAATGATGAAATGATGAGAAAGATTTTGGGAAGCCTTCCTAGGTCATGGGATCCAAAGGTGACCACCATTCAAGATGCTAAAAGGTCTCAACAAACTACCTTTGGATGAGCTTTTAGGATCACTCATCACCCATGGGATGACCTTGAAGGATAGGATTTGAGAGGATGATGAGGATAAAAGGAAGAAGATTATAGCACTCAAGGCCAAAGAATCAAGTGAGGATGATGAAGAACATAGTAATGAGAAAATGACATTCCTTGCTAGAAAATTCAAGAGAATTCCTTAAGAAAAAGCACATGTCAAGGAGATCCATGAGGAATGAGAAGAGCCATAACAATGATGAAGATGAAGATAAGCCCATGTATTTCAAATGCAAGAAAATTAGACACATTAAAACTAATTTGCTCTCAACTCTCAATCAAAGAAATTCAAAGGGAAGAAAATTAAGGCAATGTTGGCTACTTGTGATGATTCTAAGATAGAAACTAAAGAATACAAATCCAATGGAGAAGTTGCAAATTTGTACCTCATGGTCATTGAGGATGAGGTATGTGACTTTCCTTTTGAGGAACTACAACATGCTTTTAAAGTTTATATTCAAGCATGCTACACCAAAAAAATAAAATAATTTCACTTGAGAATGATTTTAATTCCTTGAAGTTATCTAAAAGCTCTTGTAATTGCAAATAAGATATTGAGGTTCTTTAAAGAAAAATTATTACTTTGAAATCTTCCAAAACTTCTTTTGATTATAATAAAGATCTTGACATGCTTCAAAAAGAAAATATATATTTGAAAAGGATATTAAAAAACTTCTTTCATGGCAATACTACTTTAAATATGATTTTCAAAAGCTAAAGGAATGTTTTGAGCAAATCTAAACTTGGGTTTATATCTGCTTCAAAATCCAAAAGTACCATGTATACCTTTGTGAAAGCTTCAAATGCCACATATTTAAAATTAAAATGTTATCATCATGAATATATCTCTACTAGTTGCCCAATGAAAAGAAATTCTTTTTAAACCAAATTTGGGTACCTAAGGGGATAATTTCTAAAGCTAAGGAATAAAAAATTTTTTGGGTTGCTAAAGATTCTCTAACTGGAGTAGCTAGGGAAAGCTAGAAGAGACCCATGAGTTTAACCTACTACATATTTATGGTCACCCTCTAGCTAATTTAGTAAAGGTAGGCTTCCTTCTTTAAATAGTCTTATTACTTTGAAAATTGTATTTTTTTTTTTATTCTTGATTTAATATCTTACTGCACTATTTGTCATATACTACATATTTTGTTACTCTCTAACCTTCTGGACCCATAATTAAAGTGGGTACCAACCAAATATTCTTGATGATATAGTTATGTCTCCACTCTAACAATCAAAGTGAGAAATGGTTTCTCGATAGTGGATGTTTATGGCAAATGATAAGTAACTCATCCATGTTCATGGAGTTAAGAGACAAGGATGAAAGACTCATAAAGTGAAGGTAAAATCATCATTATTGATAACATATTGACAGGTTTTTCCTTAATTAAGAATGCTCTCCTTGTAGAAGATCTTAATCACAATTTACTCTTTATTAACCATGTGATAAGTAATTTTATGCTCTATTTAAATAAAACCTTTGCATATTTAGACATGATGATAGTAATGTTGTAGCTTTCATTGGTCATTGAGATTGAAATATATATATATACCATTTATCAAGAATGAAAAGTGTTTTGTAGCTCAAGATGGCAATAAATGGCTTTGGCATAGAAGGCCTGGACATGCAAGTATGGATACTATTTCTGAAGTTAATCGAAAGGAGATAGTGAGAGGTCTACCTAAAGGCAAATTCATCAAAGATCAAGTATGTGATGCATGCCAAATGGAAAAACAATTGAAGACCTCATAGAAATCCAAGATGATGATAACATAACTAAGGCCACTACAACTTCATTATGTAGACTTATTTGGACAAATTGAAACTACTAGTCTAGGAGGTAAAAATTATGCATACATCATAGTTGATAATTATTCTTGATTTACATAGGTTAAATTTCTTGCACATAAAAAGATTCTTTTAATACTTTTGTTGGATTTGAGAAAAGATACATGATTTCCAAAATTCAAAGTGATCAAGGTCAAGAATTTGAAAATCATTTATCTAAAAATTATTGCATGAAAAATGGAATTGAGCATAAATTTTTGGCTTCTTGCACAATACAATAAAATGGTGTTGTCGAGAGAAAAAATAGGTATGTTTAAGAGATGCTAGGGTCATGCTTAATGGGTACTCCTTACCAAAATATTTTGGGTGGAGGCCATTAACACGACATGCTATATCTTGAATAGAATTTCTATTTGTCCAATTCTTGATTAGACTCCATTTTAATTATGGAATATCAACAAGTTGAACATTGCATATACTCACGTATTTGGTTGCAAGTGTCTTATTCTCAATACTAAACATCATTTATCAAAATTTAATTCCTATACTATTGAAGAAAATTTTCTTGGTTACTCTTTAACCTAAAAAGAATGTATGGTTTTCTAACAAATCATTTACGATTGTTGATGAATCTATTAATATAGTATTTGATGAGACTAACCCTTATTTGGAGAAAAAGATTATTGAAGATGATACAAAAATCTCTAAGAAAATGGATGAGGCAAATCATGGAACAAGAAGAGAGTGAATCAAGCAATGGATCCGCAAAAGAGGATGATGAAGATGATGAAACAAAGGACAAGATGGAGACAAAGAGCTACCCAAGGTATGAAAGTTCAAGAAGAATTACCTGAAGGACCAAATTTAGGTAATGTTGAACAAGGTATTGTGAAGCCACAATTAACCACTCAAGATAGCCAGAGGATCCCAAGAAGCACTCTCAAGACAACAAATGACATTTAGGTGGGTTTAAGCGTGCAATCAGGTATTGGAGGAATATGACTTCTAACAGGTACAAGTCCCTATTGTTAATTATCCTGACAATTATTAAAAACATCTTAAAGTAAGAAACCTAGCTAATAAAATAGAGACACATCGAAAGAAAAGTATAATTTTATTAATTTAAGAAAGGATACATGGCTTAAGTAAAGGCATACCCTTGCCTTACAATTTAAAGAATTTTAATTCATAATCATAAATGACATGAAATAAGACTAAGATTGGAAAAGGCTTGATGCTTACTTGTTGCCCTACTCCCATGCATTTAATCAAGTGGAACTTGATTTAGATGGGTGCTTGAATTGATCCTTGAAGGATATTGATAACTTCATTTGATTTCAAGGTGTAGTTAACTGCCTTAGCTTATGTTAGTTGATCCCATTAGGGTTTGAAGTATCACTGATGATTTTTTGGTAATTGTCAATTGATTTTTATTTTTTATATTTGATTTGGAAGAATGGTTAATGGCCTTAGCTTATGCTGATCATCCTTGATTTGATAATTGGTGACTTTTAGCTTATTGTCATCTAACTTTGAAGTGTTACCAATGACTTTAATCTTACTAACATCTTTCAAACATGGCATTTGACTGACCTTGAGGCTCTAGACTTATTGTCAGCTAACTCCACTCTGATTTGAACTTCACCCAATTGAGAATTGTCATTGTTTCAAGTTTAGCTCTATTTGTTTTGATATTTAGACTCAGCTTTGGCTCAAGTCTAGTTTGATTCAATTCAATGTTTAGACTTTATTTTGGTTTAAGTTTGAGCTAATTCAATTTGATGTTCAAACTTGACTTTGGTTCAAGTCTAATTTGATTCAATTCAATATTCAAACTTTAGTTTGGTTCAATTCTGACTTGATTTGATCCAATTTGATATTCAAATTTAGTTTTGGTTGAAGTCTGTTTTGGTTTCACTCAATGTTCAGACTTGATTTTAGTTCAACTCTAACTCAATTAGATCCAATTCAATGTTCATATTTGGTTTCTGTTTGAGTCTAATTTGCTTTGATTTGATGTTCAAACTTGATTTTAGTTTATGTCTAATTTAATTCAATGCTTAAACTTGTTTTTTATTCAATTTTGATTCAATTTAATTCAAGTTGGGTTTAACCTTATGGTGAATCTCCATAAGATGTTAGACTTGATCCTTAATGGATCTTGGATCTAACACTGGTAGGTTCTTATTGGATTCTTAATGGATCTTGAATCTAACCATTGTTGGGTCCTCATTTGATCCTTAATGGATTTTGGATTCTTGATGGGTTCTTATTAGAACCTTAATGGATCTTGGATCCAACCCTTGATGGGTTCTTATTGGATTCTTAATGGATCTTGTATCTAACATTTCTTATTAGATCCTTAATAGATTTTGGATCCATCCCTTGCTTGGTTCTTATTGGGCATTAAATGGATCTTAGATCCACGCCTTGTTAGGTTCTTATTAGATCCTAAATATATCTTGGATCCAACACTTATTGGGTTCTTATTAGATCTCAAATAGATCTTAGATCCAACACTTAATGGGTTTTTATTAATCGATTTTGGATCCAACTCTTAATGGGTTCTTATTAGATCCTTAACGGATCTTGGATTCAATCCTTCTTGGGTTCTTATTAGACCCTTAATGGATCTTAGATCTAACCTTTGATGGGTTTTTATTAGATCCTTAATGGATCTTGGTTCAACCATGATTGGTTTTGGGGTTCGATTCATGCTGGATTCTTATTACATCTCGGTTTGATCCCTGAATGAGTTTAGGTTCAACCCATATTGGGCCTTTATTGGGTTTGGGTTCAATTCCTTAATGGATTTGAGTTTGAATCATGTTGGACCCTTATTGGGTTTGCATTCAAGTTCAACTTAGTTCTAGTTCAAGTTTGACCGAGTTCTAGTTCAGGTTTACATAGTTGTTGTTCAGTTTTGAGCTAGTTTTGGGTTCAAGTTTGGTTTAGTTCTGATTTAGGTTCAATTTGATTCTCGTATAGGTTCAACCTAGTTCTAGTTCAATTTCAACCTAGTTGTAATTCAAGTTCAAGGTAGTTCTAGTTCAGGTTTGACCTAGGTTAGATTTAGATTCGATCTAGTTCTAATATAGGAATGGCCTAACTTGATTTATGTTGACTAAAATGGAACCTAATTGGGGTTGGATCTAAACCAATTGGACTGAATTAGGACTTGGGTCTAAGCTGATTTCATTTAGATTGACCCAAGTTAAACCTGATTGGGGTTGGTTTTGAACCAATTTGATTTAACTTTCAGGCCAGCTTGTAAGTTGGTCTTTTCTTGATTTGACTTTAAGACAAGCTCGCAAATGGACCTTTAGTCGATTTGACTTTCAGATGAGATTGCAAGCTGGTTGTTACTTGATTTGACTTTAAGACAAGCCCGTAGGCTAGTCCTGAGTCAATTTCACTTTTGGACAATCCAACAAGCTGATCCTAAGCCGAGTTGACTTTCAAGCTAGCTCACAAGCTAGCCTTAAGTTGAATTGACTTTTGGACAATCCCACAAGTTAGACCTTAGTTGAATTGATTTTTGAGCAAGTTTGTGGGTTGGCTCTAAGTCAAATTGATCTTGAGTGAGTCCATAGGCTGGCTCTAGGTCGATGGAAACTACTGACGAAGCCTGGTTCACCACCAGCTTTAGCCTGGGAGACTTCTCGAGATCTTGATCTACTAGGCCACCCTTCTATCAATTTATACAAAGAAAAATTGTGAAGGAGATAGTTGGAAACTCTCTAACACTAAAACTAGTCCAATACTCGATGATGGAGATAAGATAGGAGTTAGGCATTAGTCCTTAACCTCTTTGATTGAAATTTTATTTATAGTGCTACCAAAGATTTGGCATATCTTTATTCAATGATCTTGGGTAATTATTCCACTAGATTTCCTATAAAGGAGGGACCATTCCTAGATCCTTCATGATTGACTTAAAAAATAACTATGGATTGATCAACTGATATATCGGCACTAATAGATCGAGTCTCGTGAGTTCAGTTATAGCTAGGCTTCAAGAGGTGGCCACTCTTTCCCATGATCTTGCCCATATCTGAAGTTACCAAGCTCATAATGGTTCAGTGTATAGATGAGTCCCTAGCTTGGTCATATCTATTGATAACTTGCCTTTTAAGCTCAGCTTCATAAACATTTTGACTCGGGAATTCAATTCAAAAATTGCATTTCACTTACCTTGGCTGATAGCTTTAGCTTCGGTTTGCACTCATATGATCTTTCCAAATTATCTCTTAGTAACTTGATGTATCATTAATGCCCCCCAACTCTAGGCCTATACCATCAATTTCGGACTTGAGTTTTCAAGATTTCCCTTGTTGCTTGTCAAAATAGCTTAACCTATGAGCATCATAGTTTGGTTGATCCAAATTTACATTCCTTTCTTCGAGGAGGGGGTTGAAATGTTAGCTGTCATGAGGTTTGGAGAAGTGTGCCTTAGTTTTAACTTGATGTTCTCAGACGTGAGGTGCTAGCTGCCATGACACTTGGCTAAATGGGCTGCTGCCTTGTTGCCTCCTATGCAATTATTTAGGATTTTGCTCTTTTTCAAGGTGCCAAACTGAAGCTACCCACTAGCTCATTGGGACAATCTCTTGGACACCTCATGATTCATCTCCACTTAAGTTTCTAGAATCAAATGGAGGATAGGCATTTCAGATCTTGATGAAGATTTCAAAAATTTAGCCTTTTGGGTTTCATCGACCTTGATTGAGCCATGTGGGAGTAATCTAATGGCGAGATGAGACTTATATGAAGGATACTATGTTATTTTTCTCTTACTTTAGCAAATCTACTAATCTTCATATTCCTTCCTTGACCTCTTCATCCTCTACTAGAGAGCTTACTCATCCATGACATCCTTCTCCACTTCGTCAGACTCTGGAAAGAGATCCTCCATCATCAAAAAGGGGAGTCTTCTAGGATACGAGCTGCCCCTATCCTGAAGAAACTCTCAAATTCTCAGGCCACTTCAGCACCATCTACCAGGGGCCCAAGTTCCATGTAGGTGCCAAAGAAGGAGGTATAGGAAGCCACTGCTCATCTGACCTCCTCTCTGTCTTCCTCAAAGACTATTATGCTTGTCATTATTTCTACCATCACAGGTGACACTTCCATATTTGTGAGGGTACACCTTTGAAACATGCTACCATCTGACTGTCACCTTCAAGTAAGTTTCCATATTAATTTTCTTCGTTTTGCTCTTGATGATCCTAGCACAAGTATTTTGTTAGGTGTTTTCAAAGTGAGGGTCTAGATTTTCAAGTCTATCTGCCAAGAGAAAAATGTTGGGCAGCTAGTTAGCTTATTCGACTTCCCAAATGGAACAAAGTTAGACTTGTGAGGGTCAGAGGAAGACAGTAAAACTCTTAGGGAGAAATTAGGGATTGAGTTTACCACCTACTAGAAAATGTTTCATAATGGTCTTCAATACCTAGTAGATTCTTTCACTAGGGATATTTTGGGAGATTGGGAATTAGCTCAAAAACTCTTAGGGAGAAATTAGGGATTGAGTTTACCACCTACTAGAAAATGTTTCATAGTGGTCTTTGATACCCAGTAGATTCTTTCGCTAGGCATATTTTGGGAGATTGGGATTTAGCTCAAAATTAGATTGTTCCTAATGCCCTAAAGTTCATCACGGCCTTTCGAACCCTAACTATATAAAAAATTTATTCCCCAACTATAGAAATGTTCAGGTATGCCTTCAAAGGTTGTCAAGGTTTCAACATGGGGGTGGGCCATTGGTACTTCACCCTAAGAAAGTAGTGTAGACTCTTTTCCTCTAATCCTATCTCTATTCATTCTTGGAAAGATCATCTTGTTAGAGTCTTCTCCAAATTTGATTTAGGCCTTCTACATAGTGGGATAATCTTTTCTTCCATAGGGTCATCTCTAAAATCTCTCTGAAAGTCTACCATCTTTTAGTATCCTAGGCTGAGGAGGTAGAAGAGGTTAGGTCTACCCCCATATGCTCTAATAAGACCTGTTTGAAAGAACATAGCCTATCCATTACTCGGATGGCCAGTATGAAACTCGACACTTGAGACTCGAGCTTCCTTCATTTTATAGTGAACTTTTACTTCAGTTTAATGAGGTGATGTCGTGCTTATAGGGGTTGTCAAACTCAACTTCATGAATAAGATCTTGAAGGAGTAAGGAGGGGCCCCTTGTATATCATCAACTTAGAAGAAGCATGCTACACTAGAGATTCCTACTCCTTCTCCTACCACGACCTCAAGCCAAGGGAAGAGGAATAAAGGAGAGGAGGAGAAGAGTAAAGGAACTAACGAGGAGTGAGCGAAGAAAAGACAAGTGTCACCTCATTCCACTTCTCCTTCCTGAGCCACTACCTTGGGTGACCATGCCCGATCAATTTCTCATATGGTGAAGAAGGTTGATCATGGCAAGAGAACCATCTCTACTCCAACCTCTCCTCCAACTCACTATGAGGCATGAGAGCACTCTCCTCTTGGGCCTCGAGGTGCTTGGAGGGAGATCAATGCCGAGGAGTATTTCCTTAGAGACTTGGGGACAATGAAAACTCTTCCATCGCTAAGCTCCCCATTGATAAACTCTTCTTAAAGGAAGTGAGAGCTTGTTGTGATGTAAGTTTATATGAATTTGACTTATGTATTTGACTTCTTCCATTCTTTTCTTCTCTCAATATTCTAAAATTTTAGTTTAGCTATAGGTCCTGTATTTTTTTCACTTTGTTAGGCACTACTTGTATGAAGCCTAAAGGGATATAGTCTCAAAGAAGGGCAAGGCCAAAGAGGAAGTGGACCTACTCCACTCTCAACTCACGTCCCTCCAGAGTAGTGTGGAAGAGTCAAAGACAAAGGCGGGGGAAGAGAAGAACCTCCTCATTGCTGAGTGAGACTCGACCTTGTCAAATTGAAGATAATGATAATCAACATGGAGGCACTGGAGGTCCAGCATCAGATTGCCTTGGAGGAGACCAAGAACACAATTATCACTCCCTACCTCCAATGCAAAGAGCACACCAACGCCCTGAATATTACAAAATTATATGTCGTCACATAATTCAAGGCTAGCAATGAGTGTCTCAGGGATTGTGCTAAGCTCCCTATCCAAGGTTTTATTGAGGGTTGCCTCATTTGTACACACAGTGAAGCAAACCCATCGCGAACCTAACTCGACATTAAAGATCTCCACGATGAGTTCTACAATGACTTGAGGGTTCGCCAATTCAAGTGGGAGTATGAGACACTTCTTTAGAGGGAGAAGGAGGCAACTACAAAGATGGCAGATGAGGGTTAGGAGGGGGATGAGATAGTGGAGGCTGAGGTAGAGGTCATTCCAAGGCCTAAGAAGCAAGCACCTCTAAAAGTTTTTGATTAATTGTAACTCTTTTGTTGTAATAGAAAAAATTTCTATAATAATCTTTTTCTTCTTATTTCAATAAATTTTCCTTCACTTCTTGTGTCTTTGTGTTTTTAGAGTTATTCATTTAATCTTTCTTAACTTTGTCCAATCTCACCTGAATATTCTTGATGATTAAGATAGTCATGCATACCGACTTTCTTCAGGATGAATTCCTTAAAGTATTAGTTCAGCTGATGGATTCTTTGTTTTTGTAATCATTTCTCTATGCATTTTTTAAGCATTTACTGCTTCTCTTCTATGGTGAGAGGCATTCACAAATTGATTAGGATTCTCGTAAGCAATATTTTTATATAGGAGTATCTCAACTAATATACTTGGTCGAACTATGAAACTTATCCCTCCCTAGGGAGGTTTTGTTAATACTTTGCATCAAGGTTTCTTTTGTCTATCATGAAGCTTGCTTTACACCTTGTTTTGGCTTGAGAATTTTGACCAACATAAAGTTGAATCCTTTGTCTCATCTAAATCTAGGTTTCTAGTGTTGGCTTCAAACTAAGATCTTCTGCCTCATCTAATCTATGACCTTTGTGCCTAGCATTGAGCCAAAGTCTTATGTGCCTTGTCTAATCTGAGGTCATTGTGTCTAACATTGGGCCAAGGTTGTAACCACCCGTTACTTCATAATGGCCCATTACTTGGGCCCACAACCCACAACCCAATAACCGCCTCTATTTATAGATAGCTACTACCCACGAAACCCTAAGGGATTGAGAGCCATTTGAAAGTAGAGAGAGAGTCAAGGAACGACCGTCGGGGAGCCTTACGGAGTGGCAAGAAGATTCAGAACAATCGTTATAGAGATTCGAGGTAGGTGATGTTACTTTCATCCGTTTCTCTTTACCTCTATTCGAAGTAGGTTGCGTTATTTTCATCTGTCTTTCTTTGTCTTTATTCCTGAGACAAGTCCATGTTGAATAATCAGAAAATTTAGTGACCTCCATGATATTTAGGAGGATGACGATAATTTAGATCTAAGTAAAACTGAGTAGAGAATAGATATGTCTAATTTTTAAGGTGTTATATTGATCTATGGCATTGAGAATAGAAAAATAAGAGGGTTAGAATTGCAAAAAAAAAAATCTCCATCTTCTTCCCCGATCATCCGCTGTGCTCCGGCGGCCGGCGGCGGAGGCGGCGGCGTGCGGCGTGGCGGTGTGCGGCGCTGATGCGTGCGGGCGTCGTGCGCAGGCAGCATGGACCCTGTGTCGACGCAGTTTTGGCGCGTGATATGGCGTCGAGAGCGGCCGGTGGCGTGCACACGACCGCGCAGGCCAGGGTCCGCTAGCATGCGGCTGCGCAGGCTGCTCGGGCTGCGGTGGCGCCTGCTTCGGCCCGACGGCACAGGTTGACGACGACTGGAGGCGCGGGAGAGCACGGATCTGACGACGCCGGATGGCGTGACGGCCTGGCAGCCGTGGCCCAGCGGAGACGACGGTGTGGCAGCGAGGCGGCCGGACGGCGTGACGGCATGGCAGTGCGGCGGCCTGGCGGCAGCGGAGGCGGCGGCGGCGGCGGCTGCAGTAGAATTACGGTTAGGGTTTTGAGGTGGAAGAAGGATTAGTTTTAATTATGGTTTAACAAAAGTTGGTTCTGGTTTTGGTTTAGTTTAAAGTTGATTTTGGTTTAGGTTGGGTTCAGAATTCGGTTTGGGTTTAGATTCTGGTTTTTGGAATAGGTTTGAATCAGGCTTGAGGTTAATCGAACTAATGATAAGGTGAATGGTTTAATTCAAGTTAAGTAATCTGAGTTCATGATTTGGTTCATTGAAATGAGTCTGATTATTGTAAATTGGAATTGAAATTGACTGCAGATTAGCTTTGAGGTATTTAGTAAGATCAATTAAATTGATTGATAAACTAATTTGGATTTGGGATAATTGAATTTATGATGGTGTTAAAATTTGACTGAGATACTTAAACCTCATTGAGGATGGATTTATAAGATGGAATTAAGTTATGATTTATTTGGAAATCGACGGAATTGATTATAACTTAGAACTTGAAGGACCAGTCTGTGAATCAAATTTGTATTGGGGTCTTTTGTGAAAAATATATTGTAAGAATTGAATTTGGAATTATTAAAGACTTGGGTGATAAATTGCTGGATCAATGGTTGTTTATAATAATATGATCATTTGAGGTTTATAATGTAGAATGGATGGAAATTATTTATCTTGATGACAGAGTTGAAATTTGAAATGATATAGGGGCTAAATTGCATATATATATTTAAACAGTCGTAACTTTCTCATTGAGATTCGATTGGGAGGATTTAGGAGTTGTTGGACTTGGTTTCTCATGCTGATTCTATTGGTAGTCTCAAATCCTTCCTTTGATGATATCTTCTAGCTGAATAGTCTGATTTGTGATCGAGTCGACTTCTTTCTATAACCTGGCAATCTTGACTCGATATTTATTGTAGCTGAGCCTTTGGTATCTTGGGGGACGTATGCGGTGGGACGCTATTTGACTGGTACCAGTCAGCGATTCCCTACTTCGGTACGGGATTTAGTGAAACTGTCAGACGTGACAGTAGTCGGTCTCCTGAGTGGTAGGGGACGTGATCCGTTGTGTGACTAGACGGGATCACCACTCCATCAGCGGTTGGGAGTGCAGTGTGGTATGACTCTGCTTGGTAAGGGGTCCAGCCACACCCATATACTGATTTACGTGTAGATTGGTTCGACTCTGCTTGGTAGGGGGTGCAACCGTCTCCGTAATATCTGTAGGGGAGTCCATAGTCACCGTCCCTAACCATTGGCTATCGTGATCTGCTGTGTGATACGGATCACCACTCCATCAAACGTGATCTGCTATGTGATACGGATCACCACTCCATCAAGCGTGATCTGCTGTGTGATACGGATCACCACTCCATCAAGCGTGATCTGCTGTGTGATACGGATCACCACTCCATCAGCGGTTGGGAGTGCAGAGTGGTATGACTCTGCTTGATAGGGGACGTGATCTGTTATGTGATTACGGATCACCACTCCATCAAGCGTGATCTGCTGTGTGATTATGGATCACCACTCCATCAAGCGTGATCTGCTGTGTGATTACGGATCACCACTCTACTAGTGATTGGGAGTGCAGAGTGGTATGACTCTGCTTGGTAGGGGGGGTCCAGCCACACCCATAAGATATCCTTGTTGATTCATTCCTTACTGTGGATATTGGTTTACTTAATCACCATTGTTGTTGCATTATTTTTGTTGCTATTGTATTAATTTTATTGTGCCACCTAAAAATTGATCTCTCCTACTGTTTTGGAGGAGGTAACTCCCTACTGAGCATTCGTGGCTCATTCTTTGATTGTTCCTATCCACAGGAGGGTAGCAGCTAGACACAGGTGACTACAGTAGCAGAGAGTACGTGCGCGACTACACTGGGAGCTGATTTATTTACAGGTTATTCTATTTTATGTATGGGAAGACTTTTGAGGACTTGGGCATTTCTAGTGAGACTACGTTTTGTTATGTTATCAGAACTATATTCGTATTTTTGAAATAAATTTTAATTCTATGTATTCTGTAAACCTTTTATTTGTATGTTGTCCACTTGTGTTGTGGTTCGATCGAACACGACAGGGGTGTTACAACTATTATAGTAATATTTGAGGTATTAGATTTCTCTATATTGATCGATTATGGCTCTGCACATTCTTTTATTACCCCTCAATTTGCTATCAAGCGATTAGAAAGACTGAACCTCTGAAGATAATTTTGATAGTTGGAATGCTTACTGGCGATAAAATGATTGTAGATCAGGTATTCAAGTGGTGTATTGTTAGAATTGGAAACTAAGAACCCACCGTAGATCGAGTGCTATTAAATTTTAAGAATTTTGATGTCATTTTAGGCATGGACTGGTTGGCAGCTTATCATGCCAATGTTGATTGTTTGATGAAGGTAATAACTTTCAGACCACCTAGACAAGATGCTTTTACTTTCTCCGGTATGTAAGAAAACTTTTCTCCTATCATTTCTTTTCTGCAAGCCCAACAACTACTGATGAATGATTGCAAGGAGTATCTAATTTTTATCTCTGAGGAGCTATTGAGGACACCTCGATTAGAGGACATTCCTACTGTCTGAAAGTATCCAGAGGTCTTTCTTGAGAAGTTATTATGATTGTCTCTTGACTGAGAGGTGGAGTTTGGCATAGACCTCTTGCTCGGTGTAGCTCCGATCTCAAAACCTCCTTATAGAATGGCACCAGTGGAGTTAGTAGAGTTGAAGAAATAATTGCAAGAGCTCTTAGACAAGGGTTACATACGCCCTAATGCATCTCCTTGGGGTGCGCCAGTTCGTTTTGTGAAGAAGAAAGACGGGACTACGAGATTATGCATAGATTACCGTCAGTTAAATCAGAGCACAATAAAGAACAAATATCCTCTCCCGTGGATTGATGATCTCTTTGATCAGTTACAGGGTACTCAAGTGTACTCGAAGATTGACCTAAGATCTGGCTACCATCAACTCAAGGTTAAGGAGGAGGACATCCCAAAGATGGCCTTCAGAACTCGTTATGGACATTACGAATTTCTTATTATGCCATTTGGCTTGACCAATGCACCTGCTGTCTTTATGGATTTAATGAATAGGGTGTTCAGGCAGTATTTAGATCAATTTGTTATTGTATTTATAGATGACATCTTAATATATTCCAAGAGTTACAAAGAGCACGAGCAACATCTCAGAGTTATGTTGGAAACCTTGAGACATGAGAAATTATATGTCAAACTTAGTAAGTGTGGCTTTTGGTTGTCAGAGGTGATTTTCTTGGGTCATGTGATCTCAAGTGCTGGTATATCAGTGGATCCCAAGAAAATAGATGCTGTGTTGGAATGGAAAAGGCCCACTAATGTAACTGAAGTGAGAAGCTTCCTTGGATTGGCAGGTTACTATAGGAGATTTGTGAAAGGCTTTTCCAAGATTGCTACTCCATTGACCCGATTGACTCAGAAGAATGTTAAATTCGATTGGGCGGAGGACTGTGAGCAAAGTTTTCAAGAATTAAATAGAAGATTGACTACTGCACCAGTGTTGACCATACCTTCTGGTGGTGATGGGTTGGTAGTATATAGTGATGCTTCCATCAATGGGTTAGGTTGCGTTCTAATGCAACATGGAAAAGTGATAGCCTATGCCTCTAGGCAATTAAAGGTCCATGAGAAAAATTATCCCACTCATGACCTTGAGTTAGCAGCCGTCATTTTTGCACTAAAAATTTGGAGGCATTATCTTTATGGACAGACATTTGAAATCTTTACAGATCATAAGAGTTTGAAATATCTTTTCACCTAGAAAGAACTTAATATGAGACAGAGGAGATGGCTGGATTTCCTCAAGGACTATGATTGCTCAATCAACTACCACCCAGGTAAAGCTAATGTTGTTGCAGATGCACTCAGTAGGAAACCGGTAGGATACTCAGTACATTTATTGGTAAGAAGATGGAAGATCTTAGAAACCTTGGGAGACATGGGACTAACCATTATAACAGAGACTCAGCGAGGATTGTTGGCTGGATTGCGCCTAGAGTCAGAACTGGTGATCAAACTTAAAGAGTGTCAGTTGAAAGATCCTAGGTTGCAGGCCTTAAAACTTGAGTTAACTCAAAGTTCTAAACCAGGGTTTGATGTGACTACTGATGGTGTGATTCGATACCAAGGTCGGCTGTGTGTCCCTGATGATGTTCAATTGAAGCAAAATTATTGGTGGCATGGCATGAAGAGAGATATCGCAGAATTTATTTTCAAATGTTTAGTGTGTCAACAGGTCAAAATTGAACACCAAAAACCAGCAGGAAAGTTACAGCCACTCCCTATCCCTGAATGGAAATGGGAACATGTGACCATGGACTTTGTGGCTGGGTTACCCAAGACAAGGAAGGGGTTGGATGCTATTTGGGTTGTGGTGGATCGGTTAACTAAGTCAGCGCATTTCCTTCCTATTAAGATGACCTACTCCTTGGACAAACTTGCCGAATTATATATGGAGGAAGTAGTAAAACTTGATGGGGTAGTTTTCAGAAAGCTTTAGGGACGCAGCTACTTTTTAGTACTGCATATCACCCTCAGACTGATGGCCAATCAGAGAGAACAATCCAGACCCTGGAGGACTTGCTGAGAGCGTGTGCTCTGGATTTTAAGGGAAGTTGGGACTCTCATTTATGTCTAGCTGAGTTCACCTACAACAATAGTTATCATGCTGGTATTCAAATGGCACCTTATGAGGCTTTGTATGGTAGGAAGTGTAGATCTCCCGTGTGTTGGACAGAGGTTGGTGAGAGGCAAATTTTGGGACCAGAATTGGTTCAGTTAGCTACCGAAAAGATTGAAGTGATTCGAAAGAGGTTACTCACAGCACAAAGTAGACAAAGGAGTTATGCTAATACCAGAAGGCGGGATCTGGAGTTTCCCGTAGGCGATTATGTTTTTCTAAAGATCTCTCCAACAAAGGGCGTGATGAGATTTGGGATGAGGGGCAAGTTAGCACCTCGTTATATTGGCCCCTTTGAGATCTTAGAGCGAATTGGAGCAGTTGCTTATAAACTTGCCTTACCTCCAGCCTTAGCTAATGTGCATAACGTTTTCCACGTGTCAATGCTGAGGAAGTACATCCCAGATGCCACACATATACTATCGTTTCAGCAATTACAGCTGAGGGAGGACTTGACATGTGAGGAGCCGCCATTTTGGATCTTAGATCGAAAAGAGCATGTGTTAAGAAGAAAGGTGATTCCTTCGGTAAAAGTACAGTGGCAGCATCACTCTGTGGACGAGGCCACTTGGGAGAGAAAGGAGGACATCAGGGGCAAATACCCCCATATCTTTTGAGGTATGTTCATTTTAAAATTTGGGGACCAAATTTATTTAAGGGGGTAGGAATGTAACCACCCGTTACTTCATAATGGCCCATTACTTGGGCCCACAACCCACAACCCAATAACCGCCTCTATTTATAGACAGCTACTACCCACGAAATCCTAAGGGATTGAGAGCCGTTTGAAAGTAGAGAGAGAGTCAAGGAACGACCGTCGGGGAGTCTTACGGAGTGTCAAGAAGATTCAGAATAATCGTTATCGAGATTCGAGGTAGGTGATGTTACTTTCATCCGTTTCTCTTTACCTCTATTCGAAGTAGGTTGCGTTATTTTCATCTGTCTTTCTTTGTCTTTATTCCTGAGACAAGTCCATGTTGAATAATCAGAAAATTTAGTGACCTCCATGATATTTAAGAGGATGATGATAACTTAGATCTAAGTAAAACTGAGTAGAGAATATATATGTCTAATTTTTAAGGTGTTATACTGATCTATGGCATTGAGAATAGAAAAATAAGAGGGTTAGAATTGCAAAAAAAAATCTCCATCTTCTTCCCTGATCGTCCACTGTGCTCCGACGGCCGGCAGCGGAAGCGGCGGCGTGCAGCGCTGATGCGTGCTGGCGTCGTGCGCAGGCAGCACGGACCCGGTGTCGACGCAGTTCTGGCGCGTGATACGGCGTCGGGAGCGGCCGGTGGCGTGCACACGACCGCGCAGGCCAGGGTCCGCTAGCATGCGACTGCGCAGGCTGCTCGGGCTGCGGTGGCGCCTGCTTCGGCACGGGCTAGTTCAGCGAGGACGCTGAACTCTTGAGAGGTGGAGATTGTATGGCCCGGTAGGGTCAAAGTGTTGGAGTTGAGACTGGACTAAATATGATGACTGTCGTAGACCCAACAATGAGGCCTTTTCCTGGGGAACTGGGAAAAACAAAATCTTGGGGTCGGGTGGGCCGCGGTCCGCAGACGCCCAGGAACAATATCGTGCTGGGTTGGGGGCGTCACATAGTGGTATCAGAGCCACTCCGCACCTCTTGATCGATGTGGACTAGTTCAGCGAGGACGCTGAACTCTTGAGAGGGGGAGATTGTAAGGCCCGGTAGGGCCAGTGGGCCAGTAGGCAGGCAATGGGCCTGTAACTGGTAGTAGTTGTCTTTAGTCCCACATTGACAAAGTGTTGGAGTTGAGACTGGGCTAAATATGATGACTGCCATAGACCCAACAACGAGGCCTTTTCCTGGGGAACTGGGAAAAACAAAATCCTGGGGTCGGGTGGGCTGTGGGCCGCAGACGCCCAGGAACAATATCGTACTGGGTCGGGGGCGTCACATAGTGGTATCATAGCCACTCCGCACCTCTTGATCGATGTGGGCTAGTTCAGCGAGGACGCTGAACTCTTGAGAGGGGGAGATTGTAAGGCCCGGTAGGGTCAAAGTGTTGGAGTTGAGACTGGACTAAATATGATAACTGCCGTAGACCCAACAACGAGGCCTTTTCCTGGGGAACTGGGAAAAACAAAATCCTGGGGTCAGGTGGGTTATGGGCTGCAGATGCCTAGCAACAATATCGTGCTGGGTCGGGGGCGTCACAAAGGTCTTATGCCTCATTTGATCTAAGATCTTTGTGTCTGGCATTGGGTTGAGGTCTTATGCCTCATTTGATCTAAAGTCTTTTTTTCTGGCATTGGGTTGAGGTCTTATGCCTCGTCTGATTAGAGGTCTTTATGCCTTGCATTGGGTCAATGTCTTGTGCCTCATCTAATTTGAGGTCTCTGTGTCTGGTATTGGGTTGAGGTCTTACATCTCATCTGATCTAAGGTCTTTGTGCATGACATTGGGCTAAGGTCTTTTGTCTAATCTGATCCAAGGTCTTTGTACTTGACATTGGACTGAGGTCTTATGCCTCATTTCATCCAATGTATTTGTGTCTGGCATTGGGCCGAGGTCTTATGCCTTGTCTAATTTTAGGTCTTTGTGTAATATCCCGAGTAAAGACTTTAGCAAAACACAAATCTTATTAGAAAATAAATCTTCTTAGGTTGTCAATATGCTATGCCCTTGGGAGTACTTGGTCATTGGGGTACTTAAGCTTAAAGGTTTCTAGTCTCACAGCTCAAGAGACTTTGAATGGTCCAATCCAATTCAAAGAGAGCTTCCCTAATATCTGGTCGATGATCTTGGCTCAACGAAGTAGCCAATCACTAGGTCACAGTTCTTGACTACATACCCAGTGTTTAAGGTGATTTTTATCACAATTAAATTTTACTCAAAAAATGATTAAAATTAAGACTTATATGCAACTAAATCATAGCTCAAATGTGGGTCTCAGTCAGATTTAAATCGCATCTAATTTTGACCGAAAATTGAGCTCAATTCGGACTTGAATTCTTAAAAAATTCAAGCTCAAACTAAAATAGATTGAGTGGACCATATATGAAGATCAAAATTAAGCCCAAAAATTCATTTAAAATCTGTATTAAAATAAAAGAATATAAGTATTTTATAAGTAAGTTCTTTGATCAAATAAATTTTTACAAAAGTGTCCCTGACCAAATTTTTCTTACAAATAGATCCCTAAAATGAAACTTTTATAAAAAGTCTAATAAAATCCTAAAATTATAGCAAGATTTAGGGTTTACAAATAAACCTATTAAGAATTCTATATTCGCAAATAAACTCTTAAAATTTTAATTTTTCATAAATAAGTCCCTCAAAGTTTTTTTTAATGAATAAGTCAAAATTTTATTCAAAAAGGACTCTGAAAGTTTAAAAATTTTATAAATAAGTCTTTTTATAGAAAACCCCTGAAATTCATAGAATTATAATTTAGTTCATATTTTTCAAAAAAAATGAGTATAATTTTCAATCTTTCTCATGTATAATATTATCTCATCTAAAAGCAAGTTTATCCAACAAATTACATCCATCTATATAAATTTAAATAAAATAATATTATCCACATATCTAACATTGAAAATAGAACATAACATCATTCTGCCCATATCCAATCTTTAAAACTTCAAACTTTGAATGAAGATAGGTTTCATCCAATCGTCTTTTTAAAATAAAAAAAAAGATTGATTTGATCTTCTTATCCTCTCAACCACGACAAAAGAACTTGTAGTCGTGCACAAAGAGATGAACTAGAAGTTGAAAAGGGGACTAAAGCTGAAATAGAGAAAAAAAGATATCAATTCGGGAGAGTTGCAATGTGGAAGAAAAAAAATAGGTTAGAGAAGAAATGGAATAAGTAAGGTCACAAAACTTATCTTGTTTTCCTTTATTCATTTCTTCTGCTCTTTGCTCTGCCCCTTCTCCTTCATCTCCTACAGGTCCACAAGAGCCTAGCTGCCCACACTCTCCTCTGAACCACCATGGTCGTGTCTCACCGATGGGCTCTCTCAGAGCTGAACTCTATCTCCATGTGATACCTGCCTTAATCTCGATCACCTGAGATCTTCACCATGGACTCGCCAACCACTGCCTCATTCTCGCTAGCACCAACGCTACAACCTCAGCCCCACACACACTTGAGATTGCCCACCCGGTCTGCTTCACCTCTCCATGTCAGTGCTCACCCACAAAGAGGACCCCGTGCCCAGTCAGGCCGTCAAGCTCGCCGCTGCCCACTCATGAGCACTGCCTCCCACCACAGCCATGGCATGCCACGACCCCTTGCCGCCTCTCGTGATGGGCTTTGTCGTGCACACCACTCACCGATCGAGCTTTTCGGCTTGTGGCTCCCCACGTGCCATCGCCTAAAGCTGGATCTAGTGGTGGATTCAAAGAAAAGGACAATGAAGAGGACCCCACACCCAGTCATACCGGCAAGCTTGCTGCCTCCTGTTGCCACCATGGCATGCCTCAGCCCCCTACCTCCTCCTCGTGATGGGCTTCATCCTGCACACCACTCGCCGATCTAGCTTTTTGTCTTGTGGCTCCCCACGTGCCATCACCTAAGGTTGGATCCAGCCGTAGATTCAAAGAAAAGGGGAGCAAGGGTTTTGACCCTTCCTCCAATTGGGAAACAAGAAAGAAGAGGATGATTGAGGGAGGAAATAATAGAAAAATAAAATAAAATAATAAAAAAAAAATATTATTGGCCAAAAAAAACAAGAAAAGGGAGAAGAAGGAACTGAGAGGTAATAGAAGAAATAAAAAAATAAAAGAAAAAGTTGTTGACCTAAAAAAAAAAATTTCTCGTCTCAATTTTTGGCACCATCAATATCGCAGCCACCTACAACCTCGTTCACATTATGGCAGAACTTCATCAATAGTGTGGTTATCTGTGGTCCCTTGCACATTAACAAACCTCCACTACCAACCTAAGGTTAGTCTGTAGACTTACTCTAAAGTCAACTCCTATCTAGGGTCAGCCCACAAACTCACTCAAAACTAATTTTGAACTCAATCCAACTTGTGAGTTTGTTAAATGTCTATTTAGACTAAGACTAGTTTACAAGCTCACTAGATATCTATTTAGACTAAGACCAGCTTGTAAGCTTGTTAAACATCTATTCAAACTATGGATAGCTTGCGAACTCGTTGAACATCTATTTAAACTAAGTCTAGCTTGTGAGCTCACCAGATATCTATTCAAACTAAAGTTAGTCCATGGACTCACCAAATGTCTAGTCGGAATAAGGTCAGCTTGCAAGCTCACTGAATGTTTATTCAGACTAAGGCCAGCATGCAGGCTTGCCGAACATTTATTTGAACTAAGGCTAGGTTGCAAGTTCACTAAAAGTCTAAATTAAGGTCAGCTTGAGAGCTCGTCAAAAATTCATATTGATTCAAGGTCAACCTGTGGACTCACTCAAATTCATCTTGATATAGCCTAAGGGCTTTCAAACTAAATTTATTAAGTTAAACCGATCAAATTAAAGTGATTCAGCTATATTGAACAAATAAAATCATATTCACTCAAGTGAATCACTAAATGTACTTAAGTCAATCAAATGCATGAATAAAACTCATATTGAATTAGAACCAAATCCAAATTGAGTTAACCCAAATTAAATTGGTTCATATCTAATCCCAATCAATCAAATGTGTGGACTAAAACTCATATTGAACTAGACCCAAAACAAAATTATATTAATCCAAATCAAATTGTTTTAGACCTAACCCCAATTAGATCCAAATTGGATCAATTTGAGATCAAATTAAATTTAAACTACACCTAATTGGGTCAAATCAGATTTGAATTAAATACTAGTTGGGATAAATCAAGTTTAAACTAAAATTGGGTCAAACCAAATTTGAACTAAATCCTAGTTAGGTCAAACTAGCTGGAATCAAACCTTAAGTGGGATAAATCAAATTCAAAACTAAACTCTAATTGAGTTGAACTAAGTCCAAGTCAAACCCTAATTAGGTTAAATCAAGTTTAAATTGAAAGGTAATCAAGGCATCGAACTCAAAGTCAAACCAAAACCAGTTTAAACCTGAACCAAAACTAGGTTAAGCATAAGCCAAAACCAAGTTGAATCAAATTGACTTGAACTTGAACCTAGGCCCACTAAGGTTCGAACCTAAATCCATTAAGGATCTATTAAGGACCCATTAAGGGTCAGATCTAAAATCTATTAAAGATCTATTAAGAACTCATTAAGGGTTGGATTCAAAATTTATTAAAGATCCATTAAGAACTTATTAAGAGCTGAATCCAAAATTCATTAACGATCCATTAAGAACCCATTAAAGGTTAGATCCAAAATTCATTAAAGATTCATTAAGAACCCATTAAGGGTCGGATCCAAAATTCATTAAGGATCCATTAAGAATCTTTTAAGGGTCGAATCTAAAATCCATTAAAGATCTATTAAGAGTCTATAAAGGATCAGATCCAAAATCTATTAAAGATCCATTAAGATCTTATTAAGGGTTAGATCCAAGATTTATTAAGCATCCAATAAGAACCCGATGAGAGCCCAACACAAAGTTGAACTTGACCTGAGTTGAATTAAATCATACTCAAGTAAGAATTGAGTTCTAAAAATTAAGTTGAATCAAATTAGACTCAGATCAAAATCAATGTTGCTCTCACTAGAGTCAATGATCAGTATTTAACAAATATTCTTTTGAAAATCAGTGCCAAGCTTGGTGAATTGAAATCATTATTACAAATTGAATATTCATTATTGATGCCAACAATGATTTTGAGAATGCATATTTTACAGGGTTCCCCTAGTTATGCTATAAAGCATCAGTGCAAATTCCAATCACTAAAGATTCTTGGAAGAGAGAATCGGAATATATCACTATCTTTTAGGAAAGGGTTAGTGAATCACAACTCAATCAAATTCTGAATATTGAATTGAATCAGATTAAATTTGAACCTAAGTCAAGTTTGAACATTGAATCATGCAAATCGAATTAAGATAGGCTTGAACTGGCTTCATCAGTCAACCACAACACCTTGTTCAAACAAAATTAACCAATAATAAGCCCATAATTGTTGACCACACTTTGAAACTAGTCAACCCGAGAGGCCATTGATGATGCATCTTTCGAGCTAAGCCAACACAAAAGCATTGGCAATGCTCCAAATTTAATCTACAATACACCTAAGAGGCCATCAATTATCAAATTAAACTATACTAAGGTAAGCTTGAACTCACTTAGTTAGTCAGTCAGATGCCTTATTCAAAGAAAGTTATCACCTAAACCTTATTAGGTATGAAAATACTTCGAACCATGAAGCTATTGCCTATGCGTTAATGGCTATGAAAATACTTCAAACTATGAAGTTATCGCCAATGCCTTATCAACTAATAGAAATACTTCAAACCATCAAGTTAAATTAAGGTAGGCTTGAACTCATTTAGTCAGTTAGCAATAACATCTTATTCAAATAAAGTTATCACTTATACCTTATTGGCTATGAAAATACTTCAAAATCAATGAAGTTATTACCTACACCTTATTGGATATGAAAACACTTCAAACTATGAAGTTATCACCAATGTCTTATAGGCTAATGGAAATATTTCAAACCATCAAATCGAACTAAGATAGGCTTGAACTCACTTAGTCAGTTAGCTACAATGCCTTCTTCAAACAAAATTATCGCTCATATCTTATTGGCTATTGAAACACTTTACAATCAATGAAGTTATCACCTACACCTTATTAGCTATGGAAACACTTCAAACTATATCACCAATGCCTTATAGGCTAATGAAAATACTTCAAACAATCAAATGAAACTAAGGTAGGCTTGAACTCGCTTAGCCAATCAGCCACAATGTCTTATTCAAATAAAGTTATTACCTATACCTTATTGGATATGGAAATAATTTAACCACAAAGTTATTGCCTTCGCTTTATTGGCTATAAAAATAATTTAAACTATGAAGTTATTGTGTATGACTTATTGGCTATGAAAATATTTCAAATCGTGAAGTTATCACCTATGTCATATTGGTTATAGAAATACTTCAAACTATGAAGTTATTCCCTATGCCTTATTGGCTATGAAAATACGTTAAATCATGAAGTTATTGCCTACACCTTATTGGCTATGGAAACATGTCAAACCATGAGGTTATCGCATATTCATTATTAGCTATAGAAAGCTTATAAATAAACTCTTTTAGGAAAAAGACTTCTAAAATTTATAAAATTATAATTTAGTCCAAATTTTCAAAAAAGTTACAAATAACCCCCCCTGTACTTTTAGGTTTTGCAAAATACTATGATTTTAATATCACCAAATATCTCATCAAAATATAGTTGATCCATATCCAGTCAAACTAAATTACATCTATCCATAAAAATGTTTAAAACTTAAACAAGATTGTCATTGATATCTACCAATTCAAATTTTCCAATCAAGATTGGTTTGATCTTCTCGATGCCTATAAAAATTATAAAACTTGCTAAACAAAGGGAGCAAAGACAAGGCTAACCCAGGATGTTGAAACAAAAGATGAAAGAAAAAGAAAGATCATATCAAGAAAGCTTCAAAATGATACAAACGAAATAGATTGGAGATCATAGAACACAGAAGAAATCGAATAAGTAAGGTCACAAAACTTATCTTGTTATTTTTTTGCTGCTTCTACTTTTTGCTCTGCCTCTTCTCCTTCATCCCCTATAGGTTTGCTGAAGTCACCATGGCTATTCATGCTCTCCTTCGAGTCACCATGGCCATGTCCTACTAATGAGCTCTGCCCCATGTGCACCACCCCTCCCACAGCCACTCTACATCCTCACTAGACTTGCACCGCCGAGCTTAGCCTCACCAGACTAGCCCTTTGCTTGTGCACTTTAGGGCTCATGGCCTTGCTTGCCGACCGGTGCCACAACTCACTTCCATAGCCCCAAGCCCACTAGCCCTTCCTCCCTAACCTGATCCTAGCCAACTCTTTGCTTCTCAGGCTATTCGACCTTCTCCTCTAAGCCACCTAGCCAAGGCGCTCTCCTGCGCCACACACCATCCTACGAAAACTCCACTAGCCACTGCTTTGAGTTCAGCCACCTATTCCAAGCTCCCCACCGCACCTGCACCACGCTTTCAAGATGCTACTGCCTACTCCAAGTTGCCCAATCATCGTTTACCTGAGTTTGTGATAGGATTCGGCCAAGATTAGGCCAGATTCGGCTAGGAAGAACCTTGGACCACCATGGCATGATCAAGTGAAGAAAGAGAGAGGGAATCAAGCCTGAGGGAGAATAAAAAAGGCTCTTAAGAGAAAAAATTTAAAGAAAAAGCTTTATTTTTGGAAAAAAAAAGGGAAAAAATTTGCCAGTAGCAGAAGAAAAAAATTTGCTACAAAAAGGAGAAAATTTTGACCTCAATTTACATGCCTAAGCCAATGGTCTAGGCCTAACCTGTGGACTCAACCAAAAACTAATTTCTAACCTACAAGCTCGCCTTAAAGTCAAATGGTCTAGAGCTAGTCCACGGGCTAGTCCGAAAATCAATCAAACTAAGACCAACTTGTGAGATCATTGTATGTCTATTCAAATTAATACCAACCCACGAGCTCATCAAACATCTATTCAAACTAAGGCTAGCTTGCAAGCTCACTATACGTCTATTTGAACTAACACTAGCTCGTGAACTCGTCAAACGTCTATTCGGACTAAGACTAACTTGCAAGCTCACTAAATGTTTATTTGGAGTAAGATTAGTTTGTGGGCTCATCGAACGTCTATTCAAATTAAGACCAACGTGTGAAGTTATCATACATCTATTTAGACTAAGGCTAGCTTGTGGGCTCACTAAATTTCTATTTCGACTAAGACTAGCTTGTGAGATCATTGTACATTTATTTGGACTAAGGTCAACTCATGAGCTAGTCGAATATCTATTCAAACTAAGATCAACTCACGAGCTCGTCATATGTCTATTTGGACTAAGGCTAGCTTTTAAGCTCACCGATTGTTTATTTGGACTATAGCCAACCCATGGGTTCACTAAACATATATTCAAACTAAGGCCAGTCTGTAGGCTTACTAAATTTCTATTCAGACTAAGGTCAGCCCGTGGGCTTGTCAAACATCTAAATTAACTCAAGGCCATCCCATGGACTTGTCAAAAGTTTAAATCAACTCAAAGCTAACTTGCGGGCTTGTTGAAAGTTAACATGATCCAGGGTCAACCTGTAGGCTCACCCTAAATTATTATGACAACTTGAGGACTCTCAAACCAAATTAATTAGCATAACTTATTTAAATTAATTGATCTAATATTATGTTAAAACCAAGTTGATTTGACTAAATCGAATTAAATAAACAAATTAAATCAATATGACTCGAATGAATCACCAAATATACCTAAATTGATCAAATAAATGAACCAAAACTCAAATTAAAATCTATCCAAATTCAAATTGAGTAATCCAAACCAAATCAATTCAGACCCAACTCTATCAGGTTCAAATTGGGTCAATTTGAAATCAAATTAAATTTGAACTAAACCCTAATTGTATCAAACTAAGTTCGAATCAAATCGTAATTATATTAAATCAAGTTCTAACTGAACTCTAATCGAGTCAAATTAAACTCAAATTCAAACCAAAGCTAGGTCATACATGAGCCAAAAGCAAGTCAAACCTGAAGTAGAACCAAGTTGAGCTTGAACCAAAACCAAGTTAAACCAAAATCGACTTGAACTTGAACCTAATTCCATTAAGGTTCAAACCCAAACCCAATGAGAGTCCAACATGGGTCAAATCCAAACCCATTAATGAGTTGAGCCTGGAACCAATAAAAACCCATCAAGGGTCGGATCTAAAATCCATTAAGGATCTAATAAGAATCTAATCAGGGTTGGATCCAAGTTTTATTAAAGATCCATTAAGAATCGATCAAGAGTTGGATCCAAGATCTATTAAGAACTCAATAAGGTTGAGCTTGACCCAAATTAAATTAAATCATACTCAAATCAAAATCAAGTTTCGAACATTGAACTAAATTAAATTAGATTCAAATCAAGATCAAGTTTTGAACATTGAAGTGAAACAGGTCAGACTTAAACCAAACTTAGTCTAAACTTTATATCAAACCAAATAAAATGTAGGCTTGAATTCACTTAATCGGTTAACCAAATCCTATGTTCAAATAAAGTCAACCAACAACATGTTTGAAGTCATTAGCCACATTTTAAAGCTAACCCAACCCAAAAGCATTGGCAACACTTCAAATTTAATCAACAACACACCTTAGAGGTAGTCAATTATCAAATTAAACTAAATTAAGGTAGGCTTAAACTTAGTTGGTTAGTCAAATGCCTTATGCGAACAAAGTTAATTGATAACATGCTTAAAAGCTATTAGCCACACTTTAAAGCTAACTTAATAAAAAAACATTGGCGATACTTCAAATTCAATCGATAATATGCCTTAGAGATTGTCAATTATCAAATTAAACCAAACTAAAGATAGACATAAACTTGCTTAGTCAGTCAGCCAATGCCTTATTCAAATGAAATAAACTAATAATACACTAAAGTTGTTGGCCACACTTTAAAGCTAGTCAACCCTAGAAGTTATTGACGATGCATCTTTCTAGATAAGCCAACCCAAAAGCATTAGCAATGCTCCAAATTTAATTGACAACAAGCTCAAGATGCTATTATTTAACAAATTAGAAATGGTCACCATATGCCTAGATTGCTAACTATTTCAAACTAAACTAAAGGCAGGCTTGAACTTGCTTAGTTAGTCAACCAAATATCTTATTCAATCAAAGTCAACTACTAACTTGCATAAAGCCATTAGTCACACTTGAAAGTTAGCCCCAGAAGTCATTGACGACACACCTTTCAAGCTAAGCCAACCCAAAAGTATTAGTGATGCTCCAAATTTAATCGACAATATTCCCAAGAGGTTGTCAATATCAAATAAAAATGTTCAGCATACACCAAGACTACTAACCATTTCAAACTAAACTAAAGGTAGGCTTAAACTCACTTAATCAGTTAGTTAAATATCTTATTAGATCAAAGTCAATCAATAATACGCATAAAGCCATTGGTCATACTTCAAAGCTAGTCAACCCTAGAAGCTATTGATGATGCACCTTTCAAGCTAGTTAAACCTAGAAGCCATTGACAATACTTCTTTTAAGCAAAGCTAATCCAAAAATATTAGCAATGCTTCAAATTTAATCAACAACACACCTAAGAGACCATCAATTATCAAATAAAATTGAACCAGAGGCAGATTTGAACTTGCTTAGTCGATCAACTAAACACCTTGTTTAAAAGAAGTCAATCACTAACGCTCAAAGCTATCAGCAATACTTCAAGCTAAATCTGGCACATCACCAATAATGCTATCAAAGGAAGTTAATTGCCAACACACTCAAAGTTGTTGGCTACACTTCAATCCTCTCCTACCTCCTCTTTTATGTCCCATGGAACAAGGCCATCAGATTTCAATAGGGTCAATTAACATGATCCAATATAGTCAGCTATACCTTAAAATCTAGTTAAATTATCAGCATCTACCATGGATTAAATCAAGCATCTGTATAAGTCAAATTTCACTCGGTCTAGCACACAAGGGCAGGGCGGTAACAAACATCAAGCTCTTCCTATTCCTTTTCTTCTTTCATGTCATTTATGAACTTAGAATCCTTAAATTGTAAAGTGAGACTATTCCCTTACTAAGTTTCTTACTTTAAAGGGTTTTGATAATTATCGGGGTAATTAACAATAGGAGTTTGCGTTTGTTAGACTATATTCCTACAACACCTGATTATACACTTAAACTATCACATTTTTTATTTGTTATTTCCAAATTTCTCATCAGGGGTCTTTTGCTATCCCGGATAGTCAATTTTGGCTCCACACTAAATTTATAAAAATAATAATATTATTATAGAAATTGATCTCACTTTTTCAATGGATGGTTATTTACTTGATTTGGATGAATATTTTGAAAGATATGGTCTTCAAACTACAACTATACCAATCTTGACAAATCCTAATTGGAGTTGGAATTTAACTTGAATTTGACATCTGATCTTACCATAAAAAAGACATGTCCTCAAATCAAAAATTGAAGTCTTTACTGTTGCAATTCTACTCTTCTTAAACTTTTTCCAACAAAAAACTTGATGATGGACACGAAATAGACTTTGCCAAAATACTTTAATTGTTTGATCATTATTTTTCATAGGTCTCAACCTATTTGCCTATCCTATTAGTTGGCACTTGCACTTTTGTTCAACCCCCTAGATAGCCTTTAAGAGAAGTAACCTTTTATATTCAATTTCACATCTTGAGTAATCATAACAAGCTTTTAGGTATGATGAATAACAACTAAAATCAAGTATTATTTCATCCTTAACTAGCAAAAAATTGGTGATATTTTCACATCTTCACTAGTAAATTCTAAAGAAGATAATCGGTCCTCTCCAAAAGTAATATTGCAATTTGTACCACTAGTAACTTTATAACTATAATTGAAATCCTCAACATGTGCAAATAGCTTGTTTTGTGAACAGTAATTTTCTTGAGAACTTTTAGTAGGCATTTATAAATCTTCATTTTGACTCTCTTTATCCATAGGAGAGTATTAGAAATTACTTCTTCACCATCTTCTTCTTCTTCGGTATTCATCATTATACAAGAACAAAGTTTAATGCAAAAAAAATTGTAGCAAAATTCATAACAACTACATTAACTTATGAATGATTTATCTCAAAATTTACAACTTTCTTTTGAAATTTTTGAGAAGCTAAATTAAAGTTTACCTTTTCTTGAATCTCATGCTTCAATTTGGTGTATACCTACTCATAATAAATAGAGTAGCCCTCTCAAAGAAATTTTCTTTTTATAAGGTGTCACATCTCCAACCATGTTGGACTTTTGCAACCTTCATTTGCATATTGATGTTGAAGTTTTCCCACCATAATGAAACTTGTCCCTTGAGTTTAAATTTAACAATCTTAATTTTTATTATCTCGAGAACCTCCACGAGCCTGAATAAGCCTTCAAGTTATTCTATCCAATTGAGAAAGTTCTCACATCCATGAAAGTCAAAAAGCTGATTTGAAGAAGTTGTATTATATGATGATCTCTAAGATGTTGAACCATGAGCCTCTTCGATGATCAATTGGTGAACTTGGTCCTTGGTTTCAATTTTCTTCAAAGCTTTTATATTTGTTGGTGATCGAAGCAAGACAACTTTATTTGATCAAATCTCAAATTTGATAATCACTGTCCACAGAGTTGTCATTGTCAACTACAATTGATGATGTTTGTAGGCCTCCCCAATCAATTGTGGTTCAAATTTGGTTTTGATTTATGTAGTGAGTTGATTCTTGAGCTTAGCTTGACTCAATCCCTTTTCATACTTGCACGTGCCTCAATGGTTCGCACTCCTAGCCTACAAAATATGGGAGATACTTGAAATGATTATGGGAGCTTCCTCACTAGGTCTGAGATATACCCACCCTAACCGTCTTGCTTTCAAGTTTACCTACAAATACAAAAAAGAAAAATTAATGAGTTTATTGGGTGTAGTATCCAATTTTTTAAAAAATAAAATCATAGAAAAGAAAATGAACTTAAAATTTATTCATTGCCTCAACGAGGAGGGGCTCGAAGGTCCCTCCCTACTCCCCTTTTTGGTATTCGAAAATCAAATTTAAAATACAATGTAATAAGAGAAACTAAAATTTTAATTTAAATGCATCAAATAGGATAAAAAATAATAAGAAAGAGAAGATAGTGGAGATATATGGCCTATTTGCTGAAAGATGGCAGTGGTCAAATCTTCGGTTAGAACATCGATATTGAGGAAGAATTTGACTTTGGATAGCAAAACCTCATGGTCACCATGAAACTCCTTCATCAAAGCATCGAGAACTTCTCTACAAAATAATAATTGTTTACTATAAATTTTGAGTCCACTTTGGTCTCTAATTCGAGTACTATTTATAAATCAAGAAGACCTTTTTAGAAGAGCTTTTGGCTATGAATTTTTGGTGATTTTTGATTAATAGTTGTGTGTTGTGTATTCAAAAATCAAACGCTAGAGATTGTGCTATATCATCAATCCAAACTAGAGAAAATTTGAATGAAAAAATTTAGAGGAGATTTGGGGTCCAAAAAAGGGGACATCAACTAGCTAGAGTCCTAAAAAGGTGGGTATCAAGAATTTAGCACCCTTGCCGAAAAGGAGCTGCCACAAATTTGACACCCAAAAATTCAAATTTTAGATTTTTAAAATTTAAATTTTAGTCTATTTTTTAGCCCATTTTCAGTCTACTTTCTTCTAAATTTGCAGCTCGCTTTCCTAGTGTAGATTTTATAAAAAAAAGTCCAAAATTTTAAATATACTGTAATTTAACAAATAAAATTCTTAAAAATTAAATTTTCATAGATAAATCCTTTTAACGTGATTTTGCTGCAAATAACTTTCAAATATCATATTTAAGATATTTTGAGTAAAAGATAAATATTTTATAGCAAAAAACACAGATTCTCAAAAATAAACCCTCAAAATATGCAATCTTACAAGTTAAGTTCATGAAATTTGAAAAATTATGATTAAGCCCAATTTTAAAAATTAAAATAATATTTTTGTCAAAAAATATAAATTTAAGATATCTGAAAATATGATCAGTCCAATTGGAGCATGGTACTTTTACAAATGAAATTCTTGAAAATCATAACATCATGTAAGGGTGGTTCAAATCATAGGATTTGACCAATTACATTGGTTGTGGCTATATGTCTAATTTTTAAAGAATCAAAAAGGCAAGTATCCATAATGTCAAGTCAAAAAATAATCTCGCTCTAATACCAACTGACATAGCATAAAACTATAAGGGATAAATAGAGGATAATATCACAGTCTTCTCACCACGATATGTTCTTAAATTTATGAGAAAAATAGAGAGGAGATAACCCCAAGATAACTTATATTATTAATGAGAAATTTTTTTTTGTTGTAACCTTGGGTCTATATATATAACTCTCTTATAATATTAAAATCCTAGTTAAAATATGTTAGAAATAAGATTTCGATTTTAATGCTAATTGTATTCTATATTGGGTTATAATTATTATAAATCCGGACTCATAAATAAATCCTACTTTTGACTGATATAAAAATTAAATTTGTAAAAATAGTAATAACAAACTTATGAGACTTGAGCTCAATTTTTTAACGGATAATTATTTTTTGACTTAGAGAAATATTGTAAAAAATATAACCCTCGGACGGTAGCTATAATAATTTTAACCTTCAATCTTAACAATTATCCTACGTAATCCACCCTCCCCTTATTTTTTTGTCCGCTTTCACGTCTTTTTTTACAACTTTCATCCCTTCCTATAACTATAAAAAATATATTTCTTCGTATTCAAACATCAATAATATAAAAATATTTTCAGTATTTAAAAGAAAAGGGTAAAACTACAATTTATATAATCCTAAATATGTACCCTCACCTTCCCTCCGCTCCCCACATCTCTCTCCCCTCCACCCTCCAGCTCGGCGTCTCTGACTTCCTCTCCTCCTTCATCTCCTCCTCCCCTCACCCAAATGTGGCAGCCAACAACCCCTCCCAATCCCCGTTCCCAAGCGCTCACGCTCAAGCGACCCCAATGAAACCCTAGATTGCTTGCGCTCCTAGAGTTCATCACCCAGCGTAGGACAATGCATGCCTCCTACCAATACGAGACGGGGCTCTTCTGTGACCAGATCAAAGCCAAGCTGAAGGTCGACTTCAACAAGAACCTACTTGTCGAGAAGCTCCACCGCCTCAAGAAGTACCACACCGCAATGGTAGAGATTGCCACTGGCAACAGTTCCTCTGCCTTCAACAATCCCCATGATTGTGATGCCTACGAGACATCCCACCAGATCTGGAGCCCCACCTTCAAGCACCCACGCGACTAACGCACATAGGCAGCAACCAACAGTGCTGTCACTTTTTCAATGGCTTGACAGCCTCTTCTTGTCCCCTTTGACTCCTCTCTGAATGCAACAAAAAGAAGAGAGCAAGAGAAGAGAAGGTAAGCTCAAAAGCAAAGGTCCTTTTCCTCCTCTTCTTCTTTGTCCCAACAATCTCAGCCTCAACATTCAACCTTGACGATTTCATTTGTTGGATTACAAGCAAGATTTTGTTCTAGGAAAAGAAACAGACACCTCCTTTCTTTTTTTTTTTTTTTTCTTTTCTTACTTGTGTTTTGATCTCCAAATCTTCTTTGAGAAGTTCACTGTTGAGGACTTTGTTTAATTGCTTGCTTTCTAAATTTCTGTATAAAGTTGTAAACTTAGATTGGAGTCATTGCCTTTTTGGTTTTGTGGTTCATTCTTCTTTCTAACCTTTATTTTAGCTCACTTCTGCCACTCCTCTCTTTCTTACCTCGGCCTCTCCTATTTGTCTCTTTTATGCCACCTTCTCTCTCCCCTCTACATCCATCTCCTTCCTTTCTAAATGTCTCCACCTCTCCTACTACTCAATCCACATCGACCTCTCCTCCCTCTTCACTTGCTTCTGTCTTCTCTCTCCACCTTTGCCAATCATACTTGTATCGTCAGAATTGCCTTCCTCTCATTTTTTTTCATATATTTTTTATTTGTATTTTTTTGGTCTATTGACATGATAATTTTTAGTGGTAGGCTTCTTTCAATAATTTGGCCACGTCAGTACTAATGCGGTACTAATATGACTGAATTATAAAATAGAATGTATTGATTGGCCCTTTATGTATTAATTTTACAATTAAATTTTTTAGAACTACTTTTGCAAATAAAAAATTAAAATGTATATTTGCAAATTTTTTTTAGTGGTTTGGCACACTTCTTTACACACCAAAAACATAGATAATTAAATATAAGCTCCCAATTAGGAATATAAATTTGGATTACACGCCTGTAAACCGGTCTAGTACGACTTGCAATAGGTCGTGTCTGATACGATACAGTTATACTCCTCGTAGCCCAAGAGAAAGATATGAACTATAATCCAAATAAGTTGGGTAGGGCGTGACACGATAGTATAGCTTGCAAATTCCTTTTCCCCCCCCCAGCTTGTAGCTATTGACTGCTCAAATTGCCCTCCCCATCTGCCCATTACCCAATCTCCCCATCAAATGACTCCGCCTTAAATTTAACTTGTTTTAGATTCAAATTTAAAATAAAAAGTATATAAAATTCAGTTTTAATAGCCATTACACCCCCTTTTATGTAAATATAAATTATCAAATTATAAATATTAATAAAAAATATGTAAAATATTTTAAAATTTTAAAAATTTCTATAAATATATGTTAAGATAAAACTCACATGGGCACATGAATGTTTTTCTAACTTTTCTAATTTTTGTATATATTTTAAATTATATATTTTTTATTTTTTATATTTAACTTTTTTTAAAAACATGCAATATCAGATCAAACACAACACAACTTACAGCTATTCCTTAACGCTAAAAAAAATGCGAGATTAACCATTATTTGTACATCCACTATATGCTGAAACTGGCTGTACCAACTCAGCCCACTTTACACTGCTATTCATAGATAATTTAATTCATACACCATATTGGATGATAGGATGAAAATAATTATGTACATTTGTTCCATTATTTTCCAGCTTCACATAAGAAAAACGCTCATCTAGCCCCAGTATTTCAACCGCCAAATGCTTTAACCATGACAAGCTATGTGAATAAAATCCGACTCGTCAAACAAAAGCTCTTAAGTTGACAGTAGGAAAAGCTGGCTGCTGCTGTGTTATGCAATGTATGTTGCCACCACCCAAACAAATCTCCCTAGCACTTGGAATCATTATAACCTTCAGAAATCAGATTAATTAGACTTCCTCAGTACAATACAACAAAAGATCATCAAATTGGAGGCTGCATGATAAATACTTCTTAAAATCATAGTGTAGACTTGAATTGCCAGATATGATGCAAGTTTATTTACATATTCTTAAAAGACCACCTCCAACATAGAATCTACAGATCACTTCAAGATTACAAGGGTCCAAATGAAGGGAAAGGGCAAGGTTGCTATCAAGTGAAAAGGCCTTATACATATTGTGACTTGCATATAGCCTAATCACAAATAATTTAGAATGCTAGGTATTTACAGATAACTCCATGCTTGTTAGTTTCCTTGCTTTTTGGTTGATTAACCTAATAAAAAGGTAATTTACCCATACAAAAATGTGTTATTTACAAGTTTATCAAAAGTAGTGTCCAACTATATTTATTTGTGTAAAGTAAATTTGATGTTGCATACTATAGGCCCATTTGGTTACAAGAAGTGTCGAGAAGTGAAATTGCCACTTTCCCACTGCTTTGGAAGTGTCACTTTACCAACGGAAGTGTTTCAATTATCACTTCTAGTACAAAGAAAGTGCAGTGGAAAAGTGAAATTCAAAAAATACAATAAAAAAAATATTACTATGGAACTTATAAAAAAAATGACACAATAGAAATATCTCTTCTATGCATTACAACAATAACAAAATAAATTCAAAGCCAATATAAAATAATTTAGAGAAAAATGTCATACTATTTTTACTAAAAATTTATTATCCCAAATAATTTTTTACATAAGGATATTGTCCTCTATTTTAACATATTTATTTAAAATTAAGAACAAGGAAAGAATTATGGTAAGATAATTTTCAAAAACTTTAATCACAATAGATCAAATAAAAAATTTTTGTATGATTATATCTAAAAATTAGATTATTACATATCCTTATTATATAATAAATCACCAAAAAAATATTTTTTTCATTATGTCTCATTTTTTTAACTTTATTTTTCATTCATTAAAACCTCTCCCCATTTCTCTCCCACCTCTAGTGACTTTCTCTAAAAAATCAAGGATCATGTTTAGTTCAAATTTCACTTCTGGGAACTGAAGAAAAGTGCTGGGAAAGTGGTGCTCCACTTCTCCATAACACTTCCCCATAATCAAACAGGGTGAAGTGAGAGAAGTGGCTTTCCCCGACACTTCCCCCAACCAAACATGCCCTAAGTGAAACAAATAGATTACCATAATCCATAATTTGGGATTTTTGTAAAGGTCTTTGTTCATTCCACTTTTAGGTCTGTTTTTTTTCAAGTTGATGAGCTGTCGCATATAGTTGTTATCCCTAAAATAAACTTGTATCTTAACAATGATGAAATAAACATGCTTTTTCAACTTAAAGTGTCCTAAAAGTCTTATGTTGACAGCAAGCCACAGACTCAAGTTGGACAGATTTGATATTTATCTCCAATAAGCTAGGAGACAAAACACTGTGTATAATAGAGAGTTTTAGAAGTTGCAACATTTTGATAACATTTTACATGACCTAGTGACATGTGGATATTCGGATACACAAGTAGAAAATATCACAGGATATCATTTCTCTTTTATTAAGGGTTATATGTAATGCCTGGGAAATAGGAATTTTATGTCCAGCATCTCTAAATATCAAAAACAGGTTTTCATAGCATTGTCCATGACCTAGTAACATATGGATAATTGGATATGCAACTTGGAAAAAATTTTCATGTATCATTTTCTTTTTATTAAGAATGGTTTTTGTTATGCCTAGGAAATAGGAATTGTATGTTTTGCATCTCTAGATATCAAAAACCTCCTATCTCCTTGTGCAACAACTATGGACATGTGTGAATATCCTATTCAAACATCCAAAAAGCCCTTAGTGAGATAAAGGCATTAGCAAAGAGCACAAAATGTATTTCTACATATGATGTTTCAGTGTCCTAAGCAACACTAGTGTTTATCAAGAACTATTTCCCTCAAGATAAGTTCTTGGCCTCTTAAGCAGCCTTGTAAATCTTTGATGTAGAAAGAAATTCTATGTCCACTTTGCAGTTTCTCTTCTTTCCACGAGATCTACTGTCATCCTGTCAGTCAGTAGATCCTTAAATCAGATTTCTGACCTTGCAAACATAGTTCTTTGTTTGTAGATTGTTGGTGTCTGTACATAAAACCAATTAGTGCCTATGTGATTTGGGTGCACAATTCCCTATATTTTTCAGCTCCTTTCATGCACCCATGAATAGATACAACAGTACAATATAACATGGTTCACACAAATCACATGATTCAGATTTCCAGCTTACCTTGTGATTTGGGAATGCAGATGAGAGAACTCGATAAGCTTCTTTATCCCATTTTTCATCACCAAATGCAGGTGCAATGATACCTCCATTTGCAATGTAGAAATTTACATATGAAGCGGCTAGCCTGGTACCTGCTAGCCTTGGTTTAGCATTCTCCTCCTGTTTGTCGGATCAGTTATAATCGGAAATGAACTCAAATAGCATGGTTAATAATACTTCTAAACATCTAATAGAAATTACCTTTGAGAAAACAATTATGAATGAATAAAAACAGCTCGATAACCCCCATGAAAGGAGTGCCCATATCAAGTGAAACACAACCAATATATGTTTCAACATTTGATTTGATTGGATTTATAATTTAGGTAGCCTAACATGTAGCTTTTGATTTCGTGAGATTATAAACCTTTCAGCTGGCTACTTGAACAATAGGTAAGATATAATAGAAGCATACAAAACTTCATTTTTAAAAAATTTTAAATTGTGCCAATCAATTTGATCAACTTAGACAATTGATTTGATAAAAAGGTTTTCAAAAATGACATAAGGATAAAATATATACATTCAAGTGCAAATTAACCCAACTCATACCCATTTTTTTTGGGCTGTGCAATATAAAGTTGAGAATGAGAGGATGTTCAGTGCTCTTCTAGTATGTTGTGTAGTGACTTCCTTATCTTTCATTTACCTTAAGCATGCAAGAAGAATTTGAACAGGATGTGTCCTAACTGTAGAATGCAATATTTTGTTAAAACAATAAGGTTGAACTATGACATGCTTGGATTGCAGAAATAGGCTCTCTACACTAGCATGAAACTGTGCATATGATCCTCCACGGTCCATGATTTGGTGGAAACCTAGTGCACCAATCTACTTTTAACTTTGTATAAACGCAGGAAGATTGAGAATATCATGATTATGCAGGGAGATGCCCAATCAAAAGTGGCAACAAAGTCTATTTGACCACAACTTTATCGATAGAGGTAGATAAAACAAGTTAATGATGAGAAGCACATATTGACTGCCTGCAGTAATTAAAGCCAGAAGATGGGCTTCCTTTGATGAATTATTATAGTTTCAGCTGAAGCTATTGAGGTAAAAAAAAATTGAGGAAGGCCCCAACTTACCTTAATGACATTAATGGGATAGTAATAATCAATCATTCAGCTATTAGCAGCTTTTCATTTATAACTGTGAAAAGTTGCAAATGCATATGAAAACACCACCTAGATTCACCAAATCATTAGAGGCATTTAATGTCCATGAGAGGTCAAGCACGCAAGAATTAATATCAATGCTGCCACAACATGTACATCCAAGGACACTTGGGTGGATGGTTTTGATTGGTATGCATAAAACAAGATGAGATTATTGGCAAAACAAAGAAGTCAGTTTTGCAAAGGTATAGCTGGTTTTGAAAGTGTTAAGCAAAATTGAACTGCGTAGGAATAACTATTAAGAGTGGATCTGGATCTTGATTATCATAGAACACTTGGGATAGTTCTTTTAGGTCGTATTGCTTGTCTATTTGTGAATCAATTATACAAATAGAAGCTTGCCCACATTTTAAAAAAGCAACCACCTAGACCGCCTTGTTGGCCCGCCTATGTAGAGACAGTCCCTTGACCACATATTAAGAGTGGATTTAAAGCTTGATTAAGGTAGACTACTTGGGATAGTTCTTTTAGGCCTGTTGATTGTCTATATGTGAATCAATTACACAAATAGTTTGCAAATGTTTTAAGGCCACCTATGTAAAAAGACTTGCTTCACCGCATTGACTAGCTCCAGATGATACTAACTATGCAGTTCAGCCAGCTCATATGATTTTGTGGACCGAACAAGTGGTTGGACACCCACATATTCAGCCCAACCACTTTTACGTGCACCATCTATAATTTGACTAAAAGATGAACCATGACGTACTATTGGGTCATATCAATGTCAAATCTCATCATATCCAACATCAGATACCATATCATATATGTAGCGCTTTAAATAAAATTGATGTGATGTTGAGTATATTTTGAAGCTGTAGCTAAGAATACACTATGGCACATGATGTGGCACATAATTTTGTGTGATGTACATTTTATTATATGTGCATAATTAATTTTATAATATTTTATTCAAAACCAGCTAGACACTATGCAGTCCCCAAGCTATGTGCATACACATTCCTTTTTAGGAAAGTTGGAGTTTGTCCAATTAGTTGGTATCAAGATGAAGTTACAGATGTTGAAAATTAATCAGATGGGCTGTTGAAAATTAATCATGAAGTGAAAATAATGAACCAGCATAAATAATAAGCCGTTAAATCCCCAGATCGTAATTCACCAGTAAGATTTCCATAGGGCCATTCACTACATTTTCAGAGAGCGTGATTGAAGAACAGTACAAAAACAGAGAACATGCCGTTAAGAATGCAATTTTATAGGAAGCAATCTTCTGCTATTAATATGATACTTTCAGCATGTGTGAATGAAGAAGAAACAATAGGACAAATATGTCACAGATGAAGGTAAAGTAAGACAAAGGCATGGCCATCTAATCATACATATGCATTAATTTTATGCCATTCATTAGGCACTAATTACTTATCCTCTAGCAGTGCTGACAAATAAAAAAGAAATGCATTGCAAGAATGATAAACAAAATAAGTAGCAGGGTACTACCAAATTGTGAATCCCTTCTGCTTCTTCCTTTGTCATATAAAGTGGCCCGGGAACATGAAGCTTGACAACACTTATGTTTCTACCTTTGGCATCTGTAGCATTGGATATTACTGAGAAAGCTTCAACTGACCTTTCATACTGAGGATCTGATTCATCATCGGTCCATGACAAAAGCACCAGACCAGGTTTCACAAAACAGCACATGTTATCAACATGACCATTGGTATCATCATCACCTACATAAGGCCTCAAGAATCAAAGCTCTAACAAAATACAAGAGAGTTAAAGCAATGTCAGGAAGAGAAAGGTCAAGATATGAACTCAAACCAAGTGGAAAAATATCGTCAATAGTGAAAAGCAACACTAAGGTATGTGGCATGTACAGCCCTTTTCTTATATGAAAAGGATGCAAAAATTGATGATATTCTCGAGGCAAGTTTGAAGTTACATAATGTCTTTCTACTACTGCATTAGCTTAAGAGTGTCCCCAAACATTTATCTAACAGCAATCTCAAAAATTATTCAAGTCAGAAATTGCAGGTTGCTATACCTAATACCATAATAGAGATTGTAGAGACGCTACAAATATCATCATCAAGGTTGCTGTCTTCACAAACTTGCAATGTGGTAACTAGATGGCAAATATTAAATTGAAATCTCATCCTATCATCAGCTTGGATAAACAAATATAGGAAACTAGGTCATATTTTTGAAGAATACCAATAGAGTGCAAAATCCAAAGCAAAATGGTACCCTTTGCTTCCCTTCAGTGATGCTCCAAATTTTGAACATAACATTAGGATGCACAGGTTTTAATCTCCACAAACAATAGTCGATATTTGAGTGCAAAAATGTATAGTTACCATAAAGTCCTCTGGGCAACCAAATGACCTTTTCAACACCAAGATACATTCTCAGTTCATTCTCAATCTGTTGCTTGTTCATATGGGGATTCCGATTTGGATTAAGTAGACATTCTTCAGTTGTAATGCAAGTCCCTGATTGAGAGGTGACAAATAGAGTTTGACAATAAAGCATCACTAGCAAATCAGTAACTGACAATATCATTAAAAAAGCAACTACCTTAATACGGAAGAGCACTGCTATGTAGAAAATAGAAGGATGAAAGCTCATTGTCAAAATACAAAGTAGCAATTAGTAAATAAAACAGATAAAATTCAGCACCAAAAAAAAATCATAAATGGGAGAGGTCAAGCTTCTGATGGAATCCATCATAAATGGGAAAGGTCAAGCTTCTGACAGAATGAATCACAGTGAAAAGGTTAAATGATATGAGCAATATGCATGAATGATGCATGTGGATGAAGGTCATCATTCATAATAGTTTCATTGTGGTGAATAGCATTTTAAACATGGACTAGAGGGAACATGAAAGAATCAAACATTGATTCTTTAAAAGGGATCTTAAGCTCAAATTAATAGAAAATGATATTGCTCACTGTATGGATAAAACAAGTTTTATAAACCACAGTTGAAAATTCCAATCTCTTTTTAAATTCAACACAGGAATGACATACATGCCCATGTTAAATGAAGACTTCAAAAATTAACATCAAGGGTCAGCAAAGGAGAAAAAAAAAAGCCATGAATGATATTACAAAATTCCATAACATTCTTGGTGATTGTTGTTATTTGTAAGTCACTACCTTCACCATCTACATGAATGCTTCCACCCTCAAGAACCATATGGTGTTGAAATCTCGGAAGCCTCTCCAACCTCAGAATCTAAGATCCAGTTAACAGTGACAAAATATAACTTCAACTGAGCCTAAAAGTAAAGCAAACAATTACATATCAGAAGAATACACTTTGACTTACTTTCTTTGCAACCAGAACATCAAAACTCCAGTCGCTGTAACAACCCTCCTCTGGTCCTGAAAATTGAATTTTCCCCTTAATTATCATATGATAATTACGAACATATATTAGATGAACTTTCTTATGTTTAGTCTTCTTTTACAGAACATATATTACATTTAGTTGTCAATGAACTTTCTTGATAATTTGGCAAATGGTAAGAGATAGGTAGAATATGGTCAAAATCAGTGACGAAGAAGAAAGCATTCCTCCATCCAACAACAGATTTGGGGCATGTGAGGAAACATTAAGCATGAGTCGGAACATTGTAACTGAACCTCTTGGTAACTAGAGTGACTTGGTTACTGCCAACCAAACAGCAGAATTGGGATCAGAATGGTAATTCAGGTTAGCTACATCTCTGCTTGCGAAAAGCAAAAACACCCTTAAAGGTAAGCAAGTAACATGTTCAAAAGGTAACAAAATAATCTGAATTCTGATGAAAGCATTTATCTGGTTCAAAAACAGTTTTAGATAATTTTGTTCAGACATGTCAGAACAATAAATCTACTCAATCGGGGCAACTTGTCTAATTTATCACGACAACCTAAAACTGATAATATAAAGAATAGAGTTACCAGGCACATGCCTCTTGACCAAACAAGAATGATTGATAAGCATTTCAAAAATGAGTAATCTGAATATCATACCACCCCAGCAATTAAACTTCCAATCAATTCCTGCAATATGATTTTCTTGGCATTTTGAACCTCGTTTCATATCACAAACAGCAAACTGTACCAAAAGTATGGTTAAGAGCTGCCACAGCACAACACAAAAGCAAAGAGGACAGCAGAGCTCACAGTGGGCCCAGTATCACGAAACCATGCATCATTCATGCTCATCTCCACCAGCCTTATGTTCAGCTCATCCTGTAGTCTATCATATGCTTTTGTGTACTAAAGAGAAAGGTCCCAAATGAGAACAATCAGAATCCAACAAAAAATTTCACCAACAGGAAATACAAGTATGAGAATAACTCCAAACCTGATTAGCACTAACACAAATCGTGACTGGCTCAAATTTTGAAATAGCAGTAGCCACTTGAGCAAATGTTTCCTGGGCATGAACAGCATCATCCCTCCAATTATCAGGTCGTTCCTAAAATTAAAGTGCAATTTCAGTACCAAAAGAAAAATCCTACCAACAATTAATGGCATAAGCCAAGGAAAGACCTTTGAAATACTTTTTCTTGAGTCAGAAAACTTTTGTAATACTACTGCACATGTCTTTCTCAAGAAACAACTTGTTTAGATAAAAAAAAACATGCACAAGTCAAGATAATACATAGCAAGGCAGTTCCAGTTTAGGTGTGGGTGGCAGTTCAGCAATTTTACTGGCCAGTGAGAGGTGAAAAAGGTCATAGCGGTTCACCCACGAGAAAGTGATGAAGGCGGACCTAGCACCCAAACCACTCCCGTTGCGATTTGGAATCAGGTGAAACTAAACAGAGATTGGAAACTACGATACACATAAAACATCAGAATAAGCAGAAGCAAAACACAATGCCTTCCCTCTTCAAAGAGCATCTCATTCTAAGAAAGGAACGCTAAAATCAAAACCACAACAGCTAACATCATATGTCAAGCACAAACCTAATCACTCCTCTGCTCATGCTCACAGAAATCATGCCCCACACAAATTGCCTATAATAGTACATTAAAAATTCAATCAATTCAAACCTAAATTTTTGTACCAATAGAATCAAACGGAAATCTTCAAAAAAACTCCACCTTGTATACCACTGCTTGCTAAATTAACTCAATTTTACAACAATTCAGGTCAGTGCGGCAGCGAATTGGATAAGGGAAAAAGACGAAACAAAAAAAAAAAAAAGCAAAGAGCAAGCTAAAGCAACGGAGCCAGATGAATTGAACAGAAAATAAAAAAATAAAAAAAACAAAACAAAAGTGATGCGAGCAATGAGAAGAACAAACCGGCCAGCCCATCCAGCACTGGGCATGGGGCTCCCACTCGGCCGGCATTCGGTAGCCCAGAATCGCCAGCTTCCCCTCCAAATCCGAGGCCATCCCCCTTGTTTTTCTTCTTCTTGTGCCTAATGCTCTCTTCTCCGTCCTCGATTATTCCTCTTCCACCCCAAGGCTCACTAAAGCAAGGGGTATATATAATTAGAAAAAATTATAGGAAGTTATATGTAAATATTTTTTTATAAAAATTATAATGCTGACGTTTGTAGTACACGTGTGGGACATGCAACAAGTTTTTCTTTTAAGTACACAATTCTTAAAAAAGGCGTATGCTCGATAGATGGCTTACATGTGATTTATGTGAACGAAAACGTGACGTGTAAATAGTCAACTTTTAGATTAGATGCATATTTAACAGGTGGTCTACATGCAACCACCGTAAATACTTACTCATAAATTAACGGAGAATTAGATAATCACGTAGATATATAAAGTTAGCTTGCCAAGATAACATTAAATAAATAAATATATTCACATAAAATATGTAGAGTTAGTTTATATGATGAGTCTGACTCGTCATCGATTTTGATTCAAATTGTTTCTTGAAATCTTGATTTATTAGACTACATTTCTATCAATTTGTAACAAAAAGACAACCATGAAAAAAACCACCAGAAATTTTCATACGAATGGCCACTCCAACGTTTAAATTAATAGTTATCACTCGAAATATAATGGATATGAGAAAATAATATTAGTCTATCTCTTCGAAAATTATACTATTTATAATGTATCAAGTAATTCGGTGTATGTAGATCCTATGATTTTCGGTGTTGCAATCTCATTAGACTTCTCATAGCAAACAACCATGAATTTTGAATTTTTCAAGATTGACTTCCAAGAATAAATGTAGATTAGATCCCATGATTATTTGTTCTTTTCCACATACCCACCGAGGTTTTTGAATATAGTGACACCTTGGTGTAACTTTCTCGTAGAGCCACCGAATTATGAAGGGGTCTATCTACAACTTGACGTTGAGGTAGACCTTCATCTCAAGAGTATAACTTCGCAACTTGGTCTTGTGTTTGGCTTTTATTAACTCTTTGACTCAACCAATTTACCTCGGTGTATCATCAGTGTTTGCAAGCCTAAACATTAGACTCGATGTTTAAGGTTACCAACACAAGATACCCCCTACCTTGAAAAAATTAACAATCTCTCAAGAAGCGAAATGCCACCTTCTTTCAATGAAATGAGTCATTTTCTCATCATACGTTTGTCAGTTCCCACGATGCCACCTTCAGGCTTCATGTTGCCCACTGTTCGTTTGATGGCCGAGCTTGATCCTTGACATGTATTCCTTTAAGATTTGAAAACTAATTGGTTTGAAAAGACACAGGCGATTGAGGTTGATCCTTGGCATGTGTCAATCATCGGACGCCTCCTAGCAACTATAAAGTTAGGTGTGAGGGTAGCAATTCCATTTTTGTTGCGTGCCTCTTTCCAACCTCGAACGCTAGCCATTAATTCCCTAGAGCTCTTCAAGTGACTCCAATCGCGATGGTGAGAACACCTTCAACAACGCTCTTGCTCCTCTAGCTACCATCGTACCAATCATTCCCACTCTAGGAAGTGTCATTGTGGCTATTCTTGCCCACACTAGAGTTTCCACACCGCATGAGACATGTGTTTCGACATCAAGGGGCACTCAAGGAAAGCTTGCTCTGTTCATTGGTTCATCTTCAAGCAACCCCAAAGCCTCACCAACTCACAGTCCAGATGTGTACCCTAACCTTAGCTTCTTTATAATTCTTGGTTAAGAAACTAGTATCCTAGGCTCAAACATATAGAGATTTTTGAACTATTTTAGTTTTAGTTTAGTAGGTTATTTACTTTCGTAGATTTGAGAATATGTGGAACTAAGTAATTCACCCAACTAGGTGATTTAAATAAGGGATGACTCAATCTTTTTTACCTTGATAGGCAATCTAGATTTTCCATCTGCCTAAGTCTGGTTAACAGGACAAACCCTCTAAGAAAAGAAGATAAAACAACTCGTTCAAGTCTTTGGCTTTCCTGATGGTGTTGAGGTCGACGTGTGAGATTCTGAAGAGGACAGTTCTACCCTCAAGGACCAATTTAGCCACATGTTCACAACTTCTGAGAGATGCTAAAAGGGGGATTGAGGTACCCTGTAGCTAAGTTCATCTTGAACATGCTAGCCAACCTAGACATAGCACTAAAACAGTTTGTTCCCAACATGATGAGGTTCATCATCACATTTTGAGCTTTTGCGACTGTGAAGGGCATGACCCCGACAGTAGAAATGTTTCGTGATGATCTATGAGTGGTCGTAGCTCGGGCTTTGATAAGAGATAGTATCTCTCACCGAAAAAGGGATGACGCATTTTTAGAGCCAACCCATCCTCCATCCACATCTGGAAGGACCACCCAATAAGGATGTTCCTAAGGGACAATTCTAGGTTTCAAAGCGAGTGGGGAGTGCCCTCCAACCACAGGCAACCTCTCGATGTATCATTGAAGGTTCAGCAACTCTTATCCTCCTAGTCTTTTGACACACAGAAATTAAGATCCACTCTATGGTGGTTGAGCGAGAAAAAAGTTCTTGAACTCGGTCTCTTTGTAGCTTAAAAATCTAGTATAGCCCAAATTGTAGGTATAAATTGCTTCTTATAATTTTATTTTATGCTAACTATTACCTTGATTTTGTTTGTAGGTCTTAGTATGGTAGCATTCATGAATCAAGCTTTGTGATAGAAAGCCAATGTGCCCCAGGCTGTTCAATGAGAAGACCAAAGAAGAAGGAAGAAGAGACTAGGGAGCCCCCTGAACCAATGGACTCAATGATGAAAGAGAAGAAAAAGAGACCATGGCCCTAGGGAGTAAAGGCAATAGCTCCACCATACTAGGGCCAAGAAGAAGAAGAAGAAGAAGGAGAAGAGGATTCCAAGTCCCCCTCTTATTGCTACCATTGAGCCTACTAGAGAACCCACCAAGTCCCTTCTCAAGTCTTAGCCACCATACGAAGTGGTGGATGTTCCTTCCTCACCCTCTTTGCATCCGAGGTCACGGGTGGTCACATTGAGCCCTCAGAAGCTGTAGTGCCATGGCAAGGGAATCACAAGGGTGGAGGATGGCTCAAAGGAGGCATTTGATCTGAATTCCAAGATTGGCTAACTGCCCCTGAAAGAGCTATTCCTCAGTGGAGTGAACATGTCCTATGATATAAGTATTGCCTTATACGTGGCTATTGAGTTAGAATTGCAATTATTATTATTTCTAACTTTCATCTTAGTTTGCAGATAGTCGAGTACTTCCATCATGCTGAGATGCACTTCCTTGAGGTGATAAAGGAAGCTGCCTCCTATCAAGTGAAGCTCATTACTATTAAGCGCACTATCAAAGCCCTCCCATTCAAGTTGGAGTTACTTTAGTTGGATCTTGCTGAGTCTCAATCTTCCACCAACACCAAATATGAAGCTAAGAATAAAATGGTGGAAAAGAAGGTTTAAACCAACAAGAAATGGAAAGCGGTTGAGGAGAAGCAAAGGTTGGCTGAGGAGAAGCGCGATGTAGATCGATAGGAGAACCAAATATTATAGAAGATCCCCATCGTTGAGCTCATCAAGACCAAGGAAAATGCGATCACCACCTTCTACTAAAGCAAAGAATTCAAGTTGCTCCTCAAGGACACCAGGGAACTTACAATCCAGGAGTACAAGGAGAGCGAGGAGTACTTGATGGAGCTCAACAACCTAAACACCAAGGTGTACGAGGATGGCTACCTAACCTACCAAGGTATAGTGATCCTTCTCTCTGCAAGTTGAACTTTGACCCTTATGCTCTTTGGGTCAAGCTTTATTATTAGGCTGTAATGGAGCAGCTGCGCTAAGATTGCAATGTATTTGGACTACTCCCTCAGCTCTTCCACGGGTGAAGATGGCTCAGTGGGGTGTCTAGTCCACCAAAGTAGGATTATACTTAGACTTTTATTTTTGTACTCTAAACTTTGAGTTATAATGTACTAATGTTTTGGTTTTAATATCAATGAGATGCTTTCCCTTTTACTTTCCAAACTGTTAATTCGTTGGGATGTCTCTTCAAATGTCTCTTCAAAGATTAATTATCTTAGCTAATCAAGTTGAATATCTCAGCTTTTACACTCATTTATACCAAAGTAACCACCAAGCTTGGTGTACACTCTTGTTATCCAATTATGAGAAAATCCCAAGTCTTAACTCGATGAACTTGGGAATTTGGGTTCATGTCCTTTCCTTGAGATGAGTCATGTGGTTTTCCTCAACAACTAACATAGATGGTTCAGTTGACCAAGCTTATACCATGATTATGACTTTGAATTTTGTGTAGGTCGATTGGTGCCTCAATTTAGAATTGAATCCCAATAATTTGGGTAGATAACTTGGCATGGAGTCAAAATCTTATACTTGGCATGGAGTCGAGTTCTTATATCTTGTATGTACTAAGGTCTTGTGCCTGGCCTGGAGTTGAGGTCTTATGCCTCATATAAACTGAGTGCTTATGCCTAGCGTGAAGCCAATGTCTTATGCCTTATATGATTCGAGGTCTTACATATGGCATGAAGCTTAGGTTGTATGGCTCGTATAGACTGAGGTCTTATACTTGACTTAGAGCCAAGGTCTTATACCTCATATGGACCGAGGTCTTGTGCTTGACATAGTGCCTAGTTCTTATGCCTCGTATAGACTGAAGTCTTCCACCTGATATGGAGCCGAGGTATTATGCCTTATATGATCCGAGGTCTTACACCTGGTATATAACCGAGGTCTTATGCCTTGTATGATCTGAGTGTCTTACACCTAGCATGAAGCCAAGGTCTTATGCCTTATATAGACCGAGGTCTTATGTCTTGTATGGACTGAAGTCTTACACCTAGCATGAAACAAAGGTCTTATACCTTGTATGGACCGAGGTCTTGCACCTAGGATAGACCCGAGGCCTTATATGTCACACGGAACAAGGCCTTGCACCTAATATGGAGGCAAGATCTTATGCCTTATATATTCTAAGGTCTTACACTTGGCATGGAGTTGAGATCTTATGCCTCATTTGAATAGTGGTCTTGTGGTTGTCTTTTGAACTAACATTTGTCCTTACAGATAGCAAACTTTTAAGTAGATAAAAGAGTCATGATTTATTTTAGAGATAGAACCATTTTAGGTTATTTGATAAGACTACAAGATATATATTAGTTATTCGATCCAAGCCCACTTTGCCCTTTCGTGGTAATTTTTTATACTTGACCTTGGCCAAGCCATTAGACTAGGAGTGTGCTACCGAAGTGAACCATTACTTTATATGAAGATCATTGCAATACTCTCTAAACTTTGAGTTATCAAACTACTTTTCATAATTTGTGAGTAACATGCGTGGTAGTCCAAATTTGTAGATCACATTCTATCAAAAGAACTCTTGAATCTTCTTTTCGATGATCATAGAGAGTGGCTCAGCTTCTACCCACTTGGTAAAGTAGTTAATGGCGACCACCAAAAACTTTTTCTATCTTGAGGCTATGGAAAAAGCACCTAGGATGTTCATCCCTCATTGATCGAAAGACCATACGATTTACGTCTACTGGAGTTGGACCATTAGGCTATGATATACCAAGGCATGTCTTTGACATTGTTCATATTTGAAAACAAACTCGGATGCCTTAATGGAGAATTAGATAATCACATAGATATATAAAGTTAGCTTACGAAGATAAAATTAAATATATAAATATATTTGCATGAAATATATAAAGTTAGCTTTCAAATATATATTGTTGATGGAGTTTGATCCATCATCAATTTTAGTTCGAAAGACTCCTCAAAATCTTGATTTATTAGATCGCTCTCCCACCAATTTGCAACAAAAACACAACCATGAAGAGGACCACCAAAAACTCTTCCAATGCTTAAGTAAATAGTTGTCACTCAGAATATAGTGGGAAACAAAAAATAACATTAATCTAATCTCTTTGAAAACTGTGCTATTTATAATATGTCAAATAATTTGGCATATCTAGATCCCATGAATTCAGCGTTACAATCTCACTAGACTTCTCACAATAGACAACCATGAATTTTGAATTTTTCATGATTGACTTCCAAGTATAAATGTGGATTAGACCCCATAATTACTTGCTTTTTTCCACTTACACACTGAGGTATTTGAATCTGGTGACACCTTGGTGTAACTTTTTTTGTGGAGCCACTGAATTATGCAAGGGTCTATTTGTAGCTCAATGTTGCGGTAGATGTGTACTTCGAGAGTATAACTTCATGACTTGGTCTTGTGTTCAACTCTTATTAACTCTTTAAGTCAGCCAATTTATCTCAATGTAGCATCAGTGCTTGCAAGCGTAGACACTGAACTTGATATTTAGAGTTACTAACACAAGGTACCCCCACCTTGAAAAACTGAACAATCTCTCAAGAAATGAAATGCCACCTTCTTTCAATGCAATGAGTCATTTTCTCATCATGTGCATGTCAATTCCTTAGGTGCCACCTTTAGGCTTCATGTTGGCAGCTATCTGTTTGATGGCCGAGCTTGATCCTTGACACATGTTCCTTTAAGATTTGAAAACTAATTGGTTTGAAAAGACACAGGCAATTGAGGTTGATCCTTGACATGTGTCAATCATCATACAGCTCCTAGCAACTATAAAATCAGGTGTGAGGGTAGCAATTCCATTTTTGTTGCCTACCTCTTTCTATCCCCAAACCCTAATTCCCTAGAGCTCTTTAAGTGACTCCAATTGAGATGGTGAGAACGCCCTCAACAACACTCTTGCTTCCCTGGCTACCATCGTGCTTGTCATTCCCACTCTAGGAAGTGTCATCATGGTGATTCCTGCTTGCACTAGAGTTTCCACATTGCATGGGACATTCATTTCGGTATCAAGGGACACTCAAGGAAAGCTTGCTCTATCCATCGATTCATCTTCGAGCAACCCTAAAGCCTCACCAAGTCATAATTCGGATGGGTACCCTAACCTTAGCTTCCTTATAATTCTTGGTTAAGAAACTGGTATCTCAGGCTCAAGGATATAGAGATTTTTGAACTATTTTAGTTCGGTAGGTTATTTACTTTCGTACGTTTGATAATATGTCAAACTAAGTAATTCACCCAACTAGGTGATTTGAATGTGAGATGACTTAGTCTTTCTTACCTTGATAGGCAATATAGATTTTCCATCTGTCTAAGTCCAGTTAATAAAATAAACCCTCTGAGAGAAGAAGATAGAATAATTCATTCAAGTCTTTAGCTTTTTTGATGGGGTCGAGGTCAATGTGTGGGTTTCTAATGAGGACAGTTCCGCCCTCAAGGACCAATTTAGCCATATGTTCCCGACTTCTGAGAGATGTTCAAAGGGTGACTAAGGTACCTCATAACTAAGTTCATCTTAGACATGCTAGCCAACCTAGACATGGCATTGAATCTATTTGTTCTCAACACAATGAGATTCATTATCGCATTCCAAGCTTAGGCGATTATGAAGGGCATGACCTTGATAGTAGAGATGTTCTGTGATGCTTTATGAGTGGTCACAGCTTAGGATCTGACAAGAGATAGCATCTCTCACTGAGAAAGGGATGATGCATCTTCGGAGCCAACCCATCCTCCATCCACTTCTAGAAGGACCACCCAATAAGGATATTCTCAAGGGATGACTCTAGGTTCCGAAGTGAGTGGGGAGTGCCCTCCAACCATAGGTGACCCCTCAACGTATCACTAAACATTAGGCAACTCTTATCCTCCTAGTCTTCCAAGACATGAAAGTTAAGATCAACTCTGAGGTGGTCGAGCAAGAAAAAATTTCTCAAACTCGATCACTTTGTAGCTCAAAAATCTGATATAGCCCAAATTGTAGGTATATATTTCTTCTTATAATTTCATTTTATGCTAACTGTTACCTTGATTTTGTTTGTAGATCCTAGTAGGGTACTATTCATGAACCAAGCTCTCTGATAGCAAGCTAGTGTGCCCTGAGCTGCTCCATCCCAGGCTTTAAGGAGACCAAAGAAGAAGGAAGAAGAGACTAGGGAGCCTCTTGAACCAATGGACTCAATGATGAGAGAGAAGAAAAAGAGACCATGGCTCTCATGGAGCAAAGGCAGCAACTCCACCACACAAGGAGCAAGAAGAAGAAAAAGAAGAAGGAGAATAGGAGTCCAAGTCCCCCTCTTGTTGCTACCACTGAGCCTACTAGAGAACCCATCGAGCCCCTTCTCAAGTCTTAGCCACCATGCGAAGTGGTGGATGTTCCTTCCTTACCCTATTTGCATCTGAGATCATGAGCAATCACACTGAGCCCTCAGAAGTTGTAGCTCACACTTCACCTATGCCATTTTTAGCTAAAAATCTCATAACTAAATAAAAAATTGAGATTCCCGATTGAAGTTAATTAAGTGCTAGATGGCCTAATATTAGGCTATATGCCAAGCAAGTCCAAACCACCATAAACTTTGATCTAGTTGTGGTGCTCTTAGGATTCTGTCACAAGGGTGGAGGATGGTTCAGAGGAGGCATTTGATCTAAACTCTAGGATTGCTTGACTACCTGTGAAAGAGCTATTCCTCAGTGGAGTGAACATGTCTTGTGATATAAGTGTTGCCTTGTACGTTGCTATTGGGTTAGAATTGCAATTATTATTATTTCTGACTTTTGGCTTAGTTTGTAGATAGTGGAGTACTTCCATCATGCTGAGATGAACTTCCTTGAGGCAAAAAATGAAGTGCCTCCTACCAAGCAAAGCTGATTACTATCGAGCACACTCCAATTTGTGTTGGAGTTACTTTGGTTGGAGCTCACAATCTTCCACCAACACTAAATATGAAGCTAAGAAGAAAATGGTGGAAGAGAAGGGTTCAGCCAACAAGAAATGGAAAGTGATCAAGGAGAAGGAAAGGTTGGCTGAGGAGGAGCATGATGTAGATCGATAAAAGAATAAAAGATTATAGAAGCTCCACGCTACCGAGCTCATCAAGACCAAGGAAAATGCGATCACCACCTTTTGCTGAGTGAAGAGTTAAAGCTACTCCTTAAGGACACTAGGGAACTTATAGTCTAAGAGTACAAGGAGAGCGAGGAGTACTTGATGGAGCTCAGTACGCTAAATGCCAAGGTGTACGAGGATGGTTACCTAACCTGCCAAAGTATATTGATTTTCTCTCTGCCAAGTCAAACTTTGACCCTTATGCTGTTCAGGTCAAGCTTTATGATGAGGCTCTAGTGGAGAGGTTGTGCCAAGACTACGATGTGTTTGGGCTACTCCCTCAGCTCTTTCGAGGGTGAAGATGGCTCAATGGGCGTGTCTAGTCCACTAAAGTTGGATTATACTTAGACTTTTATTTTTGTACTCTAAACTTTGAGTCATAATGTACTAATGTTTTGGTTTTAATATCAATGAGAAGCTTTCCCTTTTACTTTCCAAACTATTAATTGATTGGGATTTCTCTTTAGATGTCTCTTCAAAGATTGATTGCCTAAGCTAAGCAAGTTGAATATCTCAGCTTTTACACTCATTTATACCAAAGTAACCACCGAGCTTGGTGCATGCTCTCATTGTCCAATTGTGGGAAAACCCCAAGTCTTAGCTCGATGAACTTGGGAATTTGGGTTCATGTCCTTCCCTGAGATGAGTCATGTGGTTTTCCTTGACAACTAACCTAGATGGTTTAGTTGACCAAGCTTACACCGTGATTTTGACTTTGAATTTTGTTCAACATGATTGGTGCTTCAATTAGAATTAAATCCCAACAATTTGGGTAGATAACTTGACATAGAGTCAAAGTCTTATACTTGGCATAAAGTCAAGATCTTATACCTCGTACGGAACAAGGTCTTGCACTTGACTTGGAGCCAAGGTCTTATGCCTCGTATGGATTGAGTGCTTATGCTTGGCATGAAGCCAATGTCTTATGCCTTGTATGATTTGAGATCTTACATATGACATGAAGCTGAGGTCTTATGTCTTGTATGGACCGAGGTCTTACACTTGGCATAGAGCCAAGGTCTTATGTCTTGTATTGACCGAGGTCTTGTGCTTAACATAGGGCCAAGTTCTTATGTCTCGTATGGACTGAGGTCTTATGCCTGATACGGAGCCAAGGTCTTATATCTCATTTGATCCGAAGTCTTACATCTGCTTTGGAATCGAGGTCCTATGCCTTGTATGATCTGAGTGTCTTATGTCTGGCATGGAGTCGAGGTCTTATGCTTTGTATATAATGAAGTCTTACACCTGGCGTAGAGCCAAGGTCTTACATGCCGCATGGAACAAGGCCTTACACCTAGAATGAGTTGAGATCTTATGCCTTATATGCTCCAAGGTCTTACACTTGGTATGGAGCTGAGATCTTATGCCTTGTATGAATAGAGGTCTTGTGGTTGTCTTTTGAATTAACATTTGGCCCTGCAAATAGCAAACTTTTAAGTAGATAAAAGAGTCATGATTTATTTTAGAGATAGAACCATCTGAGGTTATTCAATAAGACTACAAGACATATGATAGCTATTTGATCCAAGCCCCCTTTGCCCTTTTGAGGCAATTTTTTATACTTGACCTTGGCCAAGCCATTAGACTGGGAGTGTGCTACCAAGATAAACCTTTGCTTTATATGAAGATCATTGTAGTACTCTTTGAACTTTGTGTTATATCAAACTGCTTTCCATAATTTGTGACTAGCACACGTGGCAGTCCAAATCTGTAGATCACATTTTGCCAAAAGAACTCTTGAATCTTCTTTTCAATGATCATAGTGAGTGGCTTAGCTTCTACCCACTTGGTGAAGTAGTTGATGGTGACCACCAAAAGCTTTCTCTATCTCGAGGCTATGGGAAAAGGACCTAGGATGTTCAACCCCTATTAATCGAAAGACCATACGACTTACATCTACTGGAGTTGGACCATTAGGCTATACTATACCAAGGCATGTCTTTGACATTGTTCATATTTGAAAACAAGCTCAAATGCCTCAAAAGCCATATTGAGCTAGTAATATCCTTGCTTATGGAGCTTGTTTGTGAGGGCTCATCCTCCACCATGACTTCTACGTATTCCCTTGTGGACTTCACAAAGGGTATAATCAACTTCCTTAGGATTCAGATAGTAGAGGCGTGATTGTGCAAATGACCTTTTATGCAAAACTCCATCTACCAAGATGAAGTTTGGGGCTAGCTTCCTAATCCTCCAAGCCTCTTTTGGTTCTTTGAAGAGTTGCCCCCTTTCAAGGTAAGTGATGATACAATCCATCTAGTTGCGCTCTAAGTCCACTACATTCACCTTGGTTGCCTATAAATAGCTCAACTGCTAAAGATTTTACATAAAATTTTATCTTGACATTGAATTAGAAGAAGTCAAAGTCAGTCATGCGAGAGCATCTGGCTCAATATTGATATTCCGAGGTATGCGATAAATTTCTACTCAGCCTATTTTTCCCATGAGCTTTTGTCCCTCAATTAGGTACTATGTCATGGTTGTATCTTTTCCCTCATTCTCCCTAGTAATTTATAAACACATAAGTTGAGTCACTAAATACCTTCAAGTTTTTAACTTTTATTGCTAGCACCACATACAATCTGAGGAGAAAAGCCTCATATTTTGTGATATTTTTGAAGTCTTGAACTCTAGCTGAGCTGAGTAATCAGCCACTCTTCTATCCTAACTCTAAAGGACAGCTCCAATGCCGCAACTCACACAAAAGATGAGTCATGAAGTCGAACCTCCTATGATTTAGATTCCAATATAGCTAGGTACAATGTAGTCTCCACCAAGAAGTCTACTAGAGCTTGGACTTCAATAGTTCTCTAAGTCTCAAAAGTTATCTCAAATTAGATTGACTTGATGGACCATTTGAGTAGTTTCCCCAAGGTTTTCAGCTTTTGCATTGTTTGCCAAAGTGAGAGATTGATAAGTACTATATTTGGGCGTGCTTGAAAGTATGGATGGAGCTTTCAAGTTGCCAGCACCATCGTGTATGCTAGTTTCTCCAATGGAGGATACAGAGTCTCCATCCATATGAGAACATGACTCATATGGTATATGGGTGCCTTTTTTTAGCATGGTCACTTATTAAACTTGAACTAACTATTTGGTCCGAGGGTGCTATAGAGAAGAATATCTTGTTTAGCTCAGGCCTCACCAATAAGAGAGGTTCAGCTAAGTACCTCTTAGGGTCTTTGAGGCTCAATTACACTCCTCTATTTATTTGAATCCTGAGCTCTACTTGAGAACTCTAGAGAAAGGCAAGCACTTTTCACTTAACTTGGATTAGAAATGATTGAGTGTCGCCAACCGACTTATGAGCCTCTGCATCTCTTTGATTAAGCTTGGGGCTTCATTTTCATGATTGCTTCAATCTTCTTAGGATTAGCCTCTATCTCTCATTCTGAGATAAGGTAACCGAGGAAGTTTCTAGAGCCTACTCCAAATGCGTACTTCTCTAAAAATTCAATTTTATTCTGAACTTTCGAAGTATGTTAAGAGTTTCTTCTAAATTCTTCAAGTGTTCTTGAGCATGGAGACTCTTTACTAGCATATCATCAATATATGCTTTCACATTCCTTCTGAGTTGTGGCTTAAAAATCTTGTTTACCATCTTCTGGTATGTCATCCTTTTATTCTTCAACCCAAAAGGTATTGCAATGTAACAAAAAGTACCTTAATCAATGAAAGGTAGTTTTTTTACTCATCCTTGGGATGCATCCAAATCTGATGGTAGCCTCAGAATGTATCCAGGAAGTTCAGGAGTTGCTAGACTAAGGTAGAATCCACAAGTTAATCTATCTTAGGCAGAGAATAGCTATGCTTTAGAAAAGCTTCGTTCAAGTTAGTGTAGTTGATGCATATTCTTCACTTGCTATTGGACTTCTTCACCATCACTATATTTGCTAGCGACTTAGAGTAATGAACATTTTTGATAAATGTTACATTGAGAAGCTTATTTACCTTCTCAATAAAGTCTCTTTGAAGCTCGAGGGCAAAATACCTCTTTTTTTCTTGACTAGTTTATAATTTTTTGTCACTACAAGCTTGTGCTATGCAACCGAGGGGTCTATACTAGGTAGGTTTGGAGGACCTTGTGAAAATATCTTTGCTCTTTTGCAAGAATTCTCCTAGTTTAGTGTGTAAAGGCTCCATGAGGTTCACCTTAAGCTTCAATATTCTCTTTGAGCTTTTATCAATGACCAGGTTGATGAGCCATTCCATAGGTGCAACAGACTCTTTTAAGCCACTGTCAGATCTTTGCCCTTCTAGTTGGAGTTGTTCTCCCAATAAACTATCTCACACTTCTTAGCAATGCTTTGGTCTCCTATTTGATAATTGATGACTTTTAAGCTTATTATCAATTAGATTTAAAATATCACTAATAGCTCTTATACTTTGTTTGTTAAGTTTGAAGTGTTGTTAATGGATATATGCTTATGTTGATTAATTTCCTTCAAAAATAGTATTTGGCTAACTGACTAAATGAATTAAGCTTGCCTTACTTTGATTTGATTTTAGAGAATGATTGGTGGCTTTGGCTTATGCTAATTATTTTTTATTTGATAATCAATGGCCATTTTTGGCTTGTGTCTATTAAATTTAAAGTATCACTAATAGCTTTTTACTTGTTTCAGTGAACTTTCTTTGAACACGGTAAAGTTGACTCACTAAGCAAGTTCAAGTTGTCTTGATTCGATTTGATTTAAGAGAAAGATCAGTGACTTTGGCTTATGCTAATCATTCTTGATTTGATAATCGATGACCTTTTCTAGCTTGTATCAATTACATTTAAAGTATCACTAATAGTTTTATACTTGTGTCAGTAAACTTTTTTCGAACATGACATTTGATTGATTGACTAAGCGAATCCAAGCCTATCTTTGTTGGTTTAATTTGAGAGAATGATTAGAGGCTTTGACTTATTCTAACCATTCTTGATTTAATAATTGATGGCCTTTTTGTCTTGTGTCGATTAAATTTGAAGTATAACAAACAAGTTTATGCTTGTGTTAGTAAACTTTCTTCAAACATGATATTTGATTGACTAACTTAAGCAAGGCCAAGCCTACCTTAATTTAAATCTTAATTTGAGAGAATGCTTAGTGGCTTTGTCTTGTACTAATTATTCTTAATTTGATAATAAACTATCCTTTTTGGCTTGTGTTAATTAAATTTAAACTATCATTGAGGTTTTTATGCTTGTGTCAGTGAACTTTCTTTGAATACGGCGTTTGGCTTACTGACTAAGTGAGTTTAAGCTTATCTTAATTTGGTTTGATTTAAAAGAATGATTAGTAGTAGCTTTGATTTATGCTAATTATTCTCAATTTAATAATTGATAGCCTTTTTTTGGCTTGTATCAATTAAATCTAAAGTATTACTAACGGGTTTATGCTTGTGTCAGTGAACTTTCTTCGAATTCAATGTTTTGCTAACTGACTAAGTGAGTTCAAACCTATGTTAATTCACTTTGATTTGAGAGAATGATTAGTAATCTTGGGCTAATCATTTTTTTATTTAACAGTCTATGGCCATTTTGGTTTGTTATTAGTTTGGCTTGAGGTATTATCAATGGTTTTGTGCTTATTGTCGACTAACTCCACTTGCTTTGAGCTTGGTTTAATTTAAACTTAGTTTTTATTTAAATCTACTTTGATTTTATTCGGGTCAGATTTGACGCTTTATTAGATTCTTATTGGATTTAAATTCTACCATCGATGGGTTTGGATTCGACCGTTAATGGGTTTGGGTGGAATATATGGTCAATCAGTACTAAAAGATGTTTAATTTACACAGTATACATATCTGCCAAAATTATTGGATCATGAATGGATTGAGTTTGACACTTAAAGGATCCTTATAGGGTTTTGGACTTGATCCTTAATGGACCTTAAACTTAATTCTTGCTGGATCTTAGACTTGATCATTATTGGATCTTGGATTTAATCCTTATTAGATCTTTAACATAAATTTGACCTTTATTGGATCTTCATTTAACCCTTATTGAGTTCCTTTTGGATCCTTAATGGATCTTGGATTTGATTGTGATTGGATCCTTATTGGATCTTGATTCAACCCTTGTTAGGCTCTTAATGGATCCTTAATAGATGGATCCAACCCTTGTTGGGCTCTGAAAGGATTCGTAATGGATCTTGGATCCAACTCTTAATGGATCCTTAAGGGATATTGGATGCAACCCTTAATGGATCCTGATTGGATCCTTAATGGATCTTGGGTTTGATCGTTGATGGGTTCTTATGGATCCTTAAATGATCTTGGATGTAATTCTTAATGAATCCTTAATGAAATTTGGATCCAATCCCTAATAGACATTTAACGAATATTGGATCCATTATTTATAGGACTTTGGATTGGATCTTTATTCGATACTTAATTTAACCCCTATTGGGTCCTCATTAAATCTTCAATAGATCTTCATTGGATTTTGGATCTAGATTTTGGATCCAACACTTAATAGATATGGGTTCAATCCTTAATGGATCCTTATCGAGTTTAGGTTCAACTGATGTTAGACCCTTATTGGGTTATGATTTAGATCCAACCTAGTTCTTGTTCAACTTGATTTTGATTTTAATTAGGTCAATTGATTTTATTTAGATCCATTTAGGTTTTAGTTTTTGTTTAGTTTGTTAATTTTATTTGATCAAATTTATGTCTATTTAATGGTTCATTTGAATCAAATTAGTTTAGATTGATTAGTTTATTTAATTTGGCCAAATGGGCTTAAATTGAATCTAATTAAGTCAATTATTTTAATTAATTTACTTTAATTTATTTGATTTGATTAATATAAGAGTCATCGGGTTGTTGATTGATTAAGTAATATTTAAGCAAGCCTACAAACTAGCTTTGAGTCAATTTGAGTTTTAGACATGCCTGCAAGCTGGCCTTAAGTTGACTTTCAAGTGAGCACATAGGCTAACCTTGAGTCACATAATGTTCATGCAAACTCGTAGGATGGCCTTAGGTCGAATGATTTTTGAGTGAGCCCACAGGTTGACACTAAGTCAAGTGACATGTGAGCGAGAATGTAGGCTTCTCCTAAGTCGAGTAATGAATGGACAAGCCCACAGGTTGGCTCTAAGTTGAAATGACTTTTGGATAAGTTTGTCAAATTTGGATGAGCTCCTAAGCTAGGTCGAAATGGATTTTAGACGAGGTTGTAGGCTGGTCCTAAATTAAAATGACTTTTGGATGAACTTGCAAGCTAATTTTAGGTCAAAATGACTTTCGAGCAAGCCCATAAGCTAGTCCTAGGTCAATGGAGGTGAATCAAAGTGAAAGGAAAAGTGTTTTTTTTTTCTCCCTTTTTTTTCCTTTTTTCCTTTTTTCTTTTATTTTTCTTGTCAGCCATTACAACATTTTTTTCAATTATTTTTACATCTTTTCTTTTTGATTTTTCTTTATTTACCTATTTCCTCCTCTTCTATTCATTAGGTGGCCAAATCTAGCTAGTGGAAGAAATGGAAAGCTAGGAGCATATAGAGCTAGGTGTAGCAGAGCTCAGTTTGCAAGTTTGGGAGATTGAACCTTAGCTTTCGGGTGCCTGAACTCAATTGGCTTCAATGATAGTTTGTGCATTTGGGAGACTGAACCTTGTGGTATGGGCTATCAATTTCAACAACTATGGCTATGAGATGGAGGCACAAGGTATGATGTAGGTAGAGAGTTGTTGTGTTGACTATGGTGCAACAAAGGTGTGAGGCATGGCTGAGTTGAGGGAAATGCCAGCTGACTACAGGTAGTGCAGGAGCATAAAGACTGCCTAGGCATAGGAAAAAGTGAGCAAGGGCTGCCTATTAGGGATGGATTAGCGGGGATAGCTGTCCAAGTGCAAGCAAAAGCATTGAAGGTTAGTAATGTGATAAGGCAATAAGGATGGGTGGTGGAAGCCACTTTAAGCGACTATATAAAGGTGGCCAGTTGTCCAAGCCTAAAGGTTCATGTGGTTGAACCTCAGAGTTTAGGTAACCAAAGCTTACAGTTTAGCGGACTGAACGTAAGTGCAATAGGATGGCAATAGTGGGTGAACACAGTGACAATAGCACAGGTTGAGAACCTCGTAAAATACAGAAAAGAGTTATGGAGAGGAAAGATTAAACAAAATTGGAACTAAATGAGGTAAGGATTGTGGATCTTAGTAATTTTAATTCCTGTGATTCTTCTTCAATCCTTTGGAGTTTCGATCATGCAACTCCCAAGTGCTCTTATTTCTAATCTTTTCTCCTCCTTTTTTTACAGGATTCTTAGGATTTTTATAGCCCATGAATGAATTAGATCACCTCCATCTAAAATTTTAAATTGTGAAATAGATAATGATCTTTTGTTAAAATTTGAATTTCAATAAACAAATATAGATGAGTTTTATTTTTGTTTGATTGTGGATAAAGCTTTGTATCATTTGTTTATATTTAAATACGGATATGATGATGTTTTGGATAAGATAATTTAATTTTTTGAAATTTATACATTTGAGAATTCTCAAATTAAAAGGAGGTATTTGTAAAAAGTCAAAAATTCCAAGCATTTATTTGTAAATATGAACTTTCAAAGAATTTTTTTTGTAAATCCTAGATTTTGTGAGGACCGATTTGTAATTATCCACTTTTGAGAGGGCTTTTTACAGAATGTAAAAATTAATTTTTAGTTATCCATCATTAAGGGGATTTTTACAAAATATGAAGATCAATTTATAATTATTCATCTTCGATGGGATTTTTTGAAAAATATAAGAGCAAATTTACAATTTGAAGGCTTTCATATACCTTTTTATAAGAATTTTCAATCTAGAAATTTCTTTATAGAAAAAACTAGTCAATAACCTATTTATAAGAGCTTTATTTGTTTCAAAGACCTATTTGTAAAAATTTTCTTTTTTTCTCATTTTTGCCCAGATTTTTAATAAGTTTTGGACCCAATTTTTATTTATATTTTGGGCCCATTCAGTCCATTTGAGCTGAATTCAATTTGAAACTAAATTTATACCAATTTAGGTCTAATTAAGCTTAATTTTTGGTCAAAATCAACTGCAATTCAGGTCCAACTAAAATCCATATTTGAGTTATAATCCAATGGCATTCAAGTTTTGATTTTGTTCAAATTTTGATCAAATTTAGTTTGACCAAAAATCATCTAAATAATCTCATTTCTCAAAGTTTGTGAACTTATATATGCCAACCAATTCTTACTCCTTGAACTTGTCTTCCAAGAATTGTCGCCTTTTTTTCTTGAGGAGTAATCTTTTACCTCTAGAATAGTCTTCTATAGGTTATCTTTTGATCTCCACTTTTAGCATTGGGGGTGATTGTCTTGTAGGTTGTGTCTACTTTGAATCCAATGCCTTACTTTTCAAAGTTGCATTCCTATAATTAACTTGAAGTTATGAGTTTGTTGGATGGCCATGAGGCCTTTAATGCCACTTCACTTCATCACCAATTTTTTCTTTCATCTCTTATGTTTCCTATCTTTCAAAGAGCATGCTTATAGGAGAGGGAATCCTGCTAGTCATTGACTTGGAAGTGTTTTTTGAGGATATATCTTCTTAAGTACATGATATTCCAAGAATTACGAAGTACCTCACCGTTGGAGTTGGCTAATTGGTATATATTACCAGAGTAGATGTGTATGATCATGCATGATCCCCCTTAATTGAGCTTTATATACAATATTCATACATTACAATAAATTGGTAAAGTCAAAGAGTTAATAAAAGTTGAACCTAAGACCAAGTCTTGAAGTTATACTCACGAGGTGAAGGTCTATCTTAGCACTAAGCTATGAGAGGTTCGGTATTCTCAGCTAAAGATATTCCCTTGCATAATTTGGTGGCTCTATAAGAAAGTTACATCGAGGTGTCACTAGGTTTAGATACCTCAGTGTGTATGTGGTGAAGACCAAACAAGCATAGGATCTAATCCACATTTAATCTTAGAAGCTAATTCCAAAAAATTTGGGATTTGTGGCTATCCATTACGAGAAGTTCAACAGAATTGCAATGCCAAAATCATAGGATCCACATATGCTGAATCACTTGACACACTATAAATAACATAGTCTCATAAGGGGTAAGGACTAATACCATTTTCTCTTCTCCATTATATTTTGAATGACTACAATTGAATTGAGTGTCAGAGCAGCCATCATTAGAGAGTTTTTGACAGTCTTCTTCATGGTTGTATTCTTGTTCTAAATTGGCAAGAGAGTGGCCTAGTGGATTAAGATTTTGAGTCTCTTAGACCGAAACCAATGGCAAATTGGGCTCTGTCAACAAATTGGTGTTTTTATTGAGATCTACTATGTTCCTATTCTTAGCTACTCTAAGAGATATCTGATGATACTCCAATCATGCCTCCTACAGCATCACGATCCTCGTTATCAAAAAATCCATCTAGGGGTTGGGCAGCTCCGATGTTGGTCGAATCTCATAATTCATCTAGTGGTCTAAGTTGGCCAATTTAGTAAGCCAACTTGATGGCCTAGCCACAACAACAATCTCGGGGAGCCTCCTTACAGACAGTTCTTGAGGTACCTCCCAGCCCATCCAACTCAGTGAGTTGGCATAAGTTTTAGACCTTGACCATTGCCATCCAACAAATGACACATTTGCTTAAGGTTCAGGCCCAAGTTATACATAACCTATAAGTTTAGTAGCTACAAAATTAGGCCCAATTGATGTAGAGTATTCATACTCATTATGCTTAGCAGCAAGCTCAAGCTCATGTCCAAGCTCTAAATCAAGGTGCTACACTGAACTAACAATATTAGTCATAGCATCATACCACAAGCCATGCACACCCTAGTAGGCATCACCACCAAAGTTATTAGGACCTCTCGATCATGGCGACACTGTTTGAGGTGATTTTTGCCGCAATTAAATTTTGATTAAACTATGGTTAAAATTAAAACTTGTATGCCACTAAATTATGGATCAAATATGTGTTTTAGTTAAACTTAAATCACATCTATGTTTGATCAAACATTGAACTCAATTTGGACTTGAATTCTTAAGAAATTTGAACTCAAACTAAAGTGGACTGAGTAGACTGAATATTTGGACCAAAATTGAGCTCAAACTCATCCAAAATTTGGACTAAAATGAAAAATATAAGAATTTTATAAATAAGTCCCTAGCTTGAATAAATTCTTACGAAAAGGATCTTAGCGAGATTTTTCTTACAAATAGATCTTTGAGATGAAAGTTTATGAAAAAATTCAATAAAATTCTAACATTATAAATCAGTCCCACAAAATTTAGAATTTACAAATAAACCCCTCAAAAAATCAATAATTATAATTTGATCCTTATGGAACATAGGATATGCGAATAGACCCTTCAAGGATTCTATATTTGTAAATAAACCTAAAATTCTAGTTTTTTGCAAATAAATCCATCAAAAAAAATTTTATTTGTGAATAAATTTTAATTTTATTGAAAAAGGACACTGGGAGTTTCAAATTTTCGTAGATAGATCCTTATGGAACTCAATATCTATGGTGAGTAGAAGTTTCAAATTTTTATTATCTACAACAAATAAACTCATCTACAAGCTTATCCAATTTTAAACAAGCACATCCACAATCATCCAATTCAAATAAAACTCATTCAAAACAAATAGATAAAAATCTCGATTCAAATTTTGAACGAGATTCATTTCAAACCAACTAAATTTTCTCAAACCCCATAAATTTCTTCATGCTCCTATGAGAAAAAAAGGAGAGATCAAAATATTGAGATCAGGGAGAGTAGTTCAGAAAGTAAGAACTTGAGAAAAATTCAAAGATAAAAAAAAAGGGATATGAGAAGGAATCAATCAACAAAGAAGAAGTAAGAATCCTTATCTCTTTTCTTTTTCTTCACCTTAGTTTCTCTTTCATTGTTCTCTTCTCCTTGCTTGATGTAAGCCATTGCCTTCCCCTATGCATGGCTCTAGCCCTGCCCTATGCTACTCATTCAACTCCACTCTGGTGACTTTCCAGTCAACTTGCTTGAACCCTAGCTCCTTTATAACTTCCTTTGTATAGAACCACCCCTTTTGGATTGTGGCCTCAACTAGCCTTCACTCCCACTCACCGGTGGCCATAACCCGACTCTGCCTAGCTCTGCTCCAATGTGCTACCAATTCGACCATGACCAGCTCCTTGCTAAAGCTTTGCTCCTCTAGCATTTGTGCTCTGGCCAACCTGCCCACCTCCATCGGCCCTCTACTAGGCTTGCACAGCCTAGTCTTAGAGCTCCCTAGTATTGCTCTACCCTGTAGCCCTTATTGCCTTCCTTACTTGCACTATCCACTTGCCTAAGCTCTACCCTACTCCGCTCTAACATATCCTCCATGGCACTGCACTGCCTAGCCACACTCATTGCTAGCCTATTGCCCTTGTGCCACTATCATAGCCTACCGCCAACATTGCTTTAGCCCTGCCTGGGGTTGCCCACCACTACCTACAATTGGATCCAGGTAAGATCTAGATGAATTTGGCCTAGTTTGAGGAAGAAGGCTCAACCTTCCTTTGGTAATGATGAATCCTAATAGGGTTTAGGGAGGAATAAGCCCTTTTAGGGAAGAAGAAATAAATAAATATAAAATAGTTGTTGGTACAAAGAAAAAAAAAAAAAGAGAAATGACCAACAATAAGAAAAAAAAGGCAAGGAAGGCCCTCTCGCTTGATTTTCATGCCATTACCACTGTGGTCTTTGGCACGTCGATGAAACTCCATCACCACCAAGGTCGCTCGTAGCTTTGCAAATTTTGGAAGCTATCCGTAGCCCTATGCATGGTGGCAAAACTCCATCATCACCGCTGCCACTCGTGGTTTTGCTCACCCAGCTAGCCTTTGGGCTCACAATTAAGCTAGTCTTTAGGCTCGCATCCAAGCCAACCTTCGAGCTCACATCTAATTAACTTTCAGTCTGACACTCAGCCAGCCTTTGGATTTGCATCCAAGCTAGCCTTTGGACTTGTACTCAACTAGCCTTCAGTCTCACACCCAACCAAATTTCGAGCTCACACTCAGGTAGCCTTCAAACTTACACCCAGCCATCTTTTGGCCTCACATCCAAGCTAGCATTCGGACTTACACCTAGCTAGCCTTTGGGCTCGCACCCAACCAACCTTTGTGATCATTTCTCAATCAATCTTTGGGCTTGTACTGAACCAACTTTTGGGCTAGCACTCAGCCAATTGTTGGGCTAATACTCAGCCAGCTTTTGGGCTCGCATCCAACCAACCTTCGAGTTTACATCCAAGCCAATCTTTGAGCTCTCATCCAGTCAGCCTACGAGCTCAAATTTAAGCTAGCCTTTGGGCTCACATTCAACCAGTCTTTAGACTTGCATTCAAGCCAGCTTTTGGGATCGCACCAAGTTAGCCTTCAGACTCACACTTAGCCAAGCTTCTAGCTTGCACTTAGCTGGCCTTTAGGCTCACACTCAATCAGACCTCGAGCTTACACCTTTAAGTCAACTTTTAAGCTTATAAACTAAGCTAATCATTGGGTTTGCACATTTAAGATTAGCTTATAGGTTTGGCAAAAATTATTATAACAGTAAGGGACTTTTTAAATTAAATCCAATCTAGATCAAAATAAGCTTGAATTAAATCCTAATTAGGTTAAATCAAGTTCAAACGAAAGGGTCAAACTTGAAGTCAAACTAAAACTAGGCTAAGCATAAACTAAAACCAAATTGAACCAAATTGAGTTAAACTTGAACTAAAGTCCATCAAGATGCAAACCCAAACCTATTAGTGTATGGGACAAGGATCCATTAAGAACCTATTAAGGATCGAATCCAAAATTCATTAAAGATCTATTAAGAATCCAATAAGGGCTAGATCCAAAATCCATTAAAGATCCATTATGAACCCATTAAGGGTTAGATCTAAAATCCATTAAAGATCCATTAAGAATCCATTAAGAGTTAAATCTTAAAATCCATTAAAGATCTGTTAAAATTTTATCGAGGGTTGGATCTAATATCCATTAGAGACCTAATAAGAACCCATCATGGTTTGGATCCAATAAGAACCTAATGAGAGCCCAACACAAGTTCAAACTTGATCCAAATTGAATCAAATTAGACTTAAATCAAAATTGAGTTCTTAATATCAAAATAAATCAAATCAAACTTAGATCAAAATCAATGTTGCTCCCACTAGAGTCAATGATTGGTATTTGACAAGTGCTCTTCTAAAAATTAATGCCAAGCTTGAGAAAGAGGGTGAAAGCTTAGTAGAGTATTTGGCTCAGTTTAACAAAGCTCTTCTTGAGGTTACCAAACTGGATAACCCTACTATCCTTGCTATTGTAATTAATGGAATTTAGCAAGCTAAGATTGCCTATGAGATGGCTCATTGACCTCCTAAAAGCTTGGTAGAATTCATCTAATTAGTTCGATAACACATTAATGCCGAGGAGGTAATCTCATCTAAAAGGGAATCTGAGAGTAGTAGCAAGCTGAAAAAAGAACCTCAAAAGGTCAAACTCTCCCAACCAAAAAATAAAAAACTGAATGGAAGGAGTGTTAGCCTGAGTCTTAGACTTATACACCATTGAACAACTTGAGATATGAGGTTCTTGCTTAGATTGAATACTAAGACTTCCTATGGTGGCTTTTACCAATTTGCATTACTTGACAAATCAAGATATTGTTATTTCCACTAAGAGTATGATCATGATACTAAAGAATGTAGACACCTCAAGAATAAATTGAAAAACTCAACAAAAAAGGAAACCTCAATTAGTTTGTTCACCGAGGTGAATGAGTTGACAAAGCTTGTGTGGGAGAACCCCCATTTGCGGGTCTCCTCAGAAGAATCCCACTCCCTAGTTGCATAACCCACCATTAAAAGGTAACCTTAATATGATCCTAACAATCCCATCAACTCAAAGTGAAGTCTCGACATGTACTTGCAAGCATAGAACCATCACTAGGGGCAAGAGGAGTTGAAGGAGGAGATGAAGAGGTAGTACCATGAACCCAAGCATTGGGATATAGTCTTTTCTAAAAAGGACTTGGAAGGAATTTTTATGCTCCACAATAATGTATTAGTGCTCTTAGCAATCTTGGACAACTACACTACACAATGTATCATGGTGGATACTGGAAGCTCGGTAAATATTTTGTTCACTTGAGTTTATTATTAAACAAAGATTGGATAGAAGTTGCAGCCATATATCAGGATGCTCATTGGATTCATGGGAAGCTCGGTTACCCTGATTGTCATGATCAATCTACTTCTCATAGTTGAAATGAAAAATGATTAGCATAAGCTAAGGGCATTAACTATTTTCTCAAATCCAAGATCAAAAGAGGTCAACTGCTAATAAGCAAGAAGCCATTGATGGTACTTCAAATCCTACTGGAGTCAACTGACACAAGTCAAAGTAGTCAGTTATACTCTAAAATCAAGTTATTAGCATCTTCCATGAATCAAATCAAGTCCCCATCTGAGTTAAATTCCAGATGATCAAGTGCACATGAGGGGAGCAATGGTGAGCATCAAGCCGTTCTCAATCTTTTTCTCATTTCACACTCTATAATTATAAATTTAAATTCTTTAAATTGTTAAGTGAGGGTATGTCATTGCTTAAGCCATATAACATAATGAATCAAATCATGCTTTCCTTTCTTTGTATCTCCATTTTATTAGCTAGGTTTTTTTACTTTAGGAGGTTGTTGATAATTGTTAGGATAATTGACATAGGATCTTGTGCTTGTTGGAAGTCATGTTCTCATATTTCTTGAGTACATACTTATACTCACCTAAATTTTTTTTTTTGTTATTTTGATATTGATTCTTAGGATTCTTTAGTTTATCTTGGGTGGTTAATTCTGCCTCTAAAAATTCTAGCGCACCTAATGGGATATGACTTCTCCTCTAAGTGTAGAAATGTAGCTAATATAATAGAAACATGTCAAAAGAATAAAAGATGAAAACTAATGATTGATTCATTTTTTCCATTACAAGGAAAGTGAAGATGGCATCACCAAATAATTCTCCTACCCTGACATACACCATCATCCTTGGCAAAGGGTTTATTGTATAATTTTCTCGAATAATGATCATCATGGAGATAACTGGATTACATATAAGGTATGGGGCTATGTCTAAATCCATCTATTTTATGCATGGTAATTCCTCTTTCAACACCAGTGTTATTATTGTTGTTGTTGCTACCACTTCCATGGTTACCATTGATCTATTTACTGCTCCATCTACCCAACATAGATCAACTGCTCACCTTTCATATAGGAGGCAAAGGCCAAGTCCATTAAAGGGGCAAAAGCCAAATGTCATTTTACCAAACCTTGATAAGAAAATGAGGGGGCCATTGGCACAAAATAGAGTCTTAGTCTTCTAGAGATTAGATAATAGGCAAAAGTTAGTTTTTGACTGCCTACTACCTGCCCTAGAAGTTAAAGAGGCTAATACAAGCAGTGAAAGGAAGGAAAGGATCAGTAGGGTCTTTGATTGACTATGAGATATCAGTTCAAAACTAAAACTAGTTATTGTAATCCCTACATCAAACTCCTTGACAATACCACAAGAGATAAAGAAGAATAAAGGAAAGATATATGTTCAATTTTCTTCAGCTGCAAAAAAAGCAACATATCTTTTAATTAGAGTGATTAATGGATGAGTAACTAAGCTTAAGAAAAGAGGTACTCTTGCCAAACCTATAGCATGGAAGAGTCAAATGATATCATGAGCTTCAAAAGCACAAAATAAGTACAAAAAAATAAAAAAAAGAGAAAAATAAATAAAACTTATGTTAGCTATGATAGAATATCTAGTCACATAAAAATTAACTAGTCAAATATATATTCCATAGTTCTTGAGGCAAAATATAAAACAAAAAAAATTTGCTAAAAGATCCATTAAGAAGAAAAAGGAAAACTAAAGGAAAAACATTTCTCTAAGTATATAGGTACACTACTTTCCCTCTTACATATAAGGTCTCTAAAAATGAAATAATGATGTTTGAATATAATGATGGTCAATGATTAAATATGGTGGAGTTGGAATGCTTGCACCTCCCCAACCATCCAATACCCTAAGTTAACCTTAGGAATACAAGCTTGAAAATATGTCAACCAATCTATAAGTAACTAGAAGACTATTGAAAAAGTTACTTCAAATATAAAAGTACTAAGATATAAGATAACTCCTTGGGAATCTCCTCCTAAAAGCAAAAGATCATCTCCAAAACAAACAATAGAAAATAAAGTCCTAAGTGGACAAATCTCATATAGAAAACCAAGGCAAGAGAGGTAAACTCAAAGAGTAAGGACTGGTTGGCATTCACAAGGTTGCAAATCTTGGATCACAAAAAGAAGAATGATATTGCTAAAAAAAATAAAAAATGAATAAAACAAGAGAAAAGAAAAAGAAAAAAGAAAAGGGGGGAGAAAATTGGATCAACATGTTAAAATTAGAAGGACTAACCTAGCGTCATCTTGGTGTATTATTGACCAAGACAGACTCCCAAAGAGTAGGTACTAGATGATATTTGTTAGTGTGCAAACCTTAGAAATTGAGGTTAAGAGAAATTTGGAGATCAAAACCAAAGCCAAAAAAGTAATTGACTAATAGGAAGATGGTGAAAGTAGTAAAGTCACCAGAAAAATAAGTCCTTGAAGAAAATATTACACTAGAAAATTGGTCAAAAGGAGAGGTCAATTAGTGATCTATTACATCCCGAGATAAAATCATCCTTAAACTTTAATAAGCCAAATCACGTAGATAACCTTAATCAAAATGAAAGGATATATCACCTATTTGACACGAGTTAGAGTTATAGTTTTACTCTTATTCTATGTTTGATTTATCATGGGCTGAATTTAATTTGGGCTAATTCAATTTAAGGTAGACATAAAACTTTGAGTTGGATTGGACCCAAGTTCTAATTAAAATTGGAAACAAAACTCTAGCTGAATCAGAAATTTCAGGTTTACATATAAGACTTTGAATTTTGAGGTTTTATAGATAAACCTCAAAACATGGAAACCTATAAATTAGCCCCTAAAATTTTAATTTTTTACAAAAAATCCTTATTGCTAATTTTTACAATAGAAATCCTTGATCCAATAGAAATTACAATCGGATCCTTGAAACAAAAATTTGCAAATACCCCGTTGAAAATTTAATATGAAAAAAAGTATAATTTTTTAATTTTCTCATGACAAACAAATCCCAATCAATAGAATTATGATTTCAAATATGTCAATCAAAGATATAAAGATCCAATCTAATTGCAAATCACAATCCAACCAAATCCCAAAATCAAACCAATTAATGATTTGATTTCAAATCCTCTTAGTCCAATAGAAAACCTACAAAACCAAGCAAGCAAAAAAAGGGGAGAGGATTAGGAAGCCATCATCAAGAAGAGGATCAAGAAGGGATCATCCAGGAGAGATTAGAGAAAATTAAGAGAAGGTCAAAAATCAAGAGAGAATTGCTTGGAAATTCTAAAGCAAGATAATCTCTACCTCATGCTCTTTTCTTTATTGACCTTCTTCATGTCTCTCTTCCTCCATTGAAGGAGCTCAAATCCCTAATTGCGTTTGTTGCACACGTTGTCCTGCTCATGTTACTAATGCTCCTTGCTGCCTCTATCCTCTTGTTGGCCTACTTCACCTTTGCATCATCTTTGACTGACCCTCCATGCTAGGAACCATCATGAATGAAGATGCTCTTGGCAAAAGTTGACTATGGTCTCTCTAGTCTCACTTGGCCCCCACCACTGACTACTCATGGAGGAGACCATACCTAACTGCCCACACCACCATCTTGCTAAGCTCTCCTCCATAACCTAAGCTCCCCTATTAGCTCGAGTTGGAGGAAGCCCTCGGGCCCCAACTCTTGGTGCTATCTTGTCAGTGTGCACTTGAGGACTATGTGCTTTTCCACCCACCATGGCTCTCTCGGCTTGCACCCTAGCAACCTCAAGTACCTCGGTGACCTCCTGTGATCCTTGCTTGAATTGCCATCCCAGCTTGTCCCCCCACTATTTCTCAGCTTGCACTCTATGTGAGCTTTGCCAGAGTTGTCGACTCTGCTTGCTCTCTAGCTGTTGTTTGCCTTCCCGTCAACTCAGTTCCCACTCCACTCAACCTCTGCCTGAGGTATTGCTGCCTTCACCTCCTAACTGCTTTGCCACAACAAGCTCCAACTGTGATGCCTCATTGCACCCCATTAGAATCCCACCTACTGCTAACCTCCATTGTCGTTCCTTTGGAGAAAGGAATGAGCAAATTTCACCATGCTCGACAGGATCTAGCTAGGAGAAAGGGGAGAGGTGGGATCCAAATCCTTGTCCCTATTTGGACTAAAGACCAGCCCACGAGCTCATTTGAAAGTCAAAGTGACTCAGGGTTAGCTTGCGAACTCACCCAAAGTGATCATGATAGTTTGAGGACTCTCAAACCAAATCGATTGATGTAAATTGATCGAATTAAAGTGACTCAATCATATTAAACTCAAGCCAATTCAGCTAGAACAAATAAACAAAATTAAATTGTCTTAGACCACCAAATGGACCTAAATTGATCAAAAAATAGACTAAAACTCAAATTGAAATAAACCCAAATCTAAATTAAGTTAATCCAAGTCAAATTAGTTCAAACCTAACCCCGATCAGGTTCAAATCAAGTCAACCCAAAATCAAATCAAGTTTAAATTAAATTTTAATTGAGTCAAATCACATTCAAACTAAACTTAAACCAAGTTCAAATCAAATCCTAATCGGCTCAAATTAAACTTAAATCTAAACCCTAATTAGGTCAAAACAAGTTCAAACCAAAACATAATTGGGTCAAAACAAGCTCGAACCAAACTCTAATTGGGTCAAACCAAGTTTGAACCAAATGCTAATAGAGTCAAATTGAATTCAAATCTGAACCAAAAGCAGTCACACTTGAACCTAAACCAGATCACAGCTAACCTAAATTAGGTCAAACCTGAACTAAACTAGGTAGAACTTGAACTAGAACTAGTTCAAGCCTGAACTACAATCATGTTGATCCTAAACCAAAATCAATTTAAGGATCAAATCCAAACCTAATAAGACTTTGATATAGGTCAAGCACAAACCCATTAACAGGTTGAATTGGGATCTAATAAGAACCCATTAAGGGTTAGATCAAAAATCCATTAAGGATCCAATCAGAATCCATTAAGGTTTGAATCCAAGATTCATTAAGTATCCAATAAGAATCCACTAAGGGTTGGATCAAAGGCCTATTAAGGATCCAAGGAAAGCCCATTAAGTGTCGAATCCAATATTCATTAAGGATCCAATAAGAACCCATCAAGGATTGGATTGAAGAAGAACCCAATTAGGGTTGGATCCAATACCCATTAAGGATCCAATAATAACCCAAACAAGGTAGGATCGAAAATTTATTAATGATGCAATAAAAGCCAATTAACAGTTAGATCCAAGATCCATTAGTGATCTAATAAGAATCTGACAAGGGTTGAATCCAAGATCTATTAAGGATCTAATAAGAACCCAACAAGTGTTGGATCCAAGATCTATTAAAGATCTAATATGAACCTATCAAGGGTCAGACCAAGACCTACTAAAGACTGTCTTCAAGGCTTGATGGGGATTCAACATAGAGTTAAACCTGACCAAATCGAATCAAATTAAATTTGAATTGAGCTTACATTTTGAACATTGAATTGAATCAAATCAAACTTGAGTCTAAATCAAGTTCTAAACATTGAAATAAATCAAATAAAAAAAATAGAAATCAAGTTCTAAACATTGAATTAAATAAAATAAAACTCAAATCGAAATTGAGCTCGAAACAACAAATTAAATCAAATCAAATTTGAGTCTAAATCATGTTCTAAATATCGAATTGAATCAAATCAAAATTGATCAAAATAAAGTTTGAATATCAAATCAAATCAAATCAAACTTGATCAAAATCAAGTTTTGAAGACCGAATTGAATCAAATCCAATACAAACCAAAATCAAGTTCTGAACATCGAATTAAACTAAATCGACTTGATCATAATCAAGTTTTAGGCATCAAATTGAAATAAATCCAATTTGCATTTAAATCTAGTTATGAACATTGAATTAAATTCAATCAAATCAAATTTGAAGCAAAATCAAGTTTTGAATATTAGATTGAACCAAATTAGGTTCTGAACGTCAAATTGAATCAAATTAGGCTTTGCAAAACCAAGTTTGAACTTCAGACTGAACCAAACCTAACTCAAACCAAAATTAAGTTTGGGTCAACTTAATTTCAAATCAATTAGGATTAGTCAACAACAAGCTCAAAGCTATTGATAATGTGTCAAAATCTAGTCAATAATATGCTAAAGAGGTAATTGATTATTAAATCATAAATAGTTACTATAAGCCAAGGTCACTATTTTTTGCATACTGAATAAAGGAAGGTTGAAACTCGCTTATTCAATCAGCCAAATGCCTTGTTCAAAAAAAGTGAACCTACAACACAAATAAAGTCATCTATCACACTTCAAGCTCAACCAACACAAGCTTAAAGCCATTGGTAATGCTTCAAACTTAATCAACAATATGCCAACAGGCCTTCGATTATCAAATTAGAAATGATTGGCACAAGTTATAGCCGCTACTCATTCTCTTAAATCAAAGATGAAAAGAAGCCAACTAACAATGGATAAAAAGTTATTAGTGATACTTTAGATCTTAATAAAGTTAGCTGACACAAGTTAAGATAGTCAACCACACTCTCAAATCAAGTCAAGTATCCATTTGAGCTAAGTTTTACTCAATCAAATGCATAGGAGCAGAGTAGTGGTGAGCATCAAACCTTTCCCATTTTCTTATTTCATATTCTTTTAAGATAACAAATTTAAATTCTTTAAATTGTAAAGTGAGGGTATGCTTGTACTTAAGCCATGCATTCTTTTCTCAAATCAATCAACCAAATCATATTTCTCTTCTCTGTGTCTCTATTTTATTAAATAGGTTTCTCACTTTAAAAGGTTTCTAATTATCATTACAGTAATTAATAGTAGGGGCTTGTACTTATAGGAAGTCATATTTCCATAATACTTGATTACGCACTCAAACCACCTTAAATTTGATTTGTTATTTCAAAATTGATCCCTGGGTCTTTGTTATTTCAAGTAACTAATTTTGATCCCACAAATTATAGCACATCTGGTGGGACTCAACTTTACCTCCAAGTATAGAAACCTAGTTAATATAATAGAGACATTAAGAACATAGAGTTACAATTGAAAACTAATTGATTATGTTCTCTTTTGCAGAAGAAAGTAACAAATGGCATCAACAAATAACATCTCTTTTCCCCCCCTCCCCAACATAGACTATCATCTTGGGAAAGAGGGTCGGTTGTGTGTTTACCTTAGTTGACAATCACCACGGGAGTAGCTAGAGCTCAAATCAACTTTGAAACCATCTATGAGGTCATCCAATTCAAGAGAGCACTTTCTAGTTCACCAACCAATATTACTATCATACAAGATGAATTCACTTCTCACCTTCTATCAAGGGAAGAGAGATCCAATGTCTTCATTTCCAATGGGGCAACTCGATTGATGGGAGAGGTTAGCCTTGATGCAAAACATACTAAGCCCAAACTTGATGCTCAAAATATGGACCATCATATTCTAATAGAAGACTTGATCATAACTGAAAGCTCTAATGAGGAAAAAACTGTAGAGGCACTTTGAGAATAGGTGAAGTAATAAGAGAAAGAGAACGATGAAGCTCAAAAAAAAATAATGGAGTTGATGGAGATGATGATAAAAATGAGACAAATGCTCAACAAGTTGGAACACTCACAACATTCATCTCAAGAAGCTGTAGGGGCAAGGAAAAACACACCTCTTGTAAGTGAAATCCATGAAAATATAGGTCCTTTACAAGCACCTTCTCCATCAACAAGGGATACCCAATCACTGATTGCAAAGATTCCCAACATGGAATTGCCAACATACATATAGCAATAAGTGCAATGAATGGTGGTGGCACAACTAAGATAAAGAAGTGACACGGGTATAATAAATAATGTAAACAAACCATACCCTAGTCATTATGATAGAATACTATATCCCGAGGGTTATACGATGTGTAAATTGAAACAATTTAATGGCATTAGTAATCCAAAATAACACATAGCTCACTTCATAACTCTATGTGGGGATTCGAGTAATATGCCCTCATTGTTACTCCACCAATTCTCTCAGCAAGCTTAAATGGGAAAACATTTGACTAGCATGCCAATTTACAACCAGAATCCATACAAACATGGTCACAGATGAAAGAGATTTTTAAATTAGGTTTGGCATAAGTAACAAGGTGACCATTGTAGACCTTATTTCAACACTAAAGTGAAACAATAAATCATTCTTTGATTACATCACACAGTGGAGAAACTCAGTATTAGGTGTGAGTAATCCATAAGCTAGTTTGAGATTGTAAATCTTGCCCTTGGGAATAAAAGGAAGAACTAGATGACACCCTATCTATGTGCTTCTTCTATCCACACTTTTCAAGATCTCAGCATATAGGTCAAGAAGTTGAAGAGGATTGACCCACTAGTCTTAATTAGTTCACAAAATTATAAACTAGAAAAAGATAAGGCAAAATGAAGTGAGCCCTTTAAAAATATGAGAGTAGCAACATTCACGATAAGTGAATAGAAGAAATCTATGAACCCTTCCACAAATGTAGGTAATTCTCAAAAATTGCCAACCCTTTGGGGGGATGTGGAAGCACAACCATCCAACACTTTCCAACAGAAGCTTAGGAAGAAATACTCTTTTAAAAGAGAAAGAGTAGGCAAAATTTTTCAAGATGCTCTAAAATTAGGCCTCCAGTTGCTAGAATGCAAAGGGCTAAACAAAGCCAATAGAAAAGATCATCCAAACTATTGTCCTTACCACAGAGTCTTGGGATACATCATTGAAGGCTACTATGTGTTCAACAATTAGATCAAAAAGCAATACCGAGAGAGCAAGCTGACTCTCTCAAAGTCAATTTTATTCGAAATACACACTGAACACATCATCATATCACTATGTTTGAGACACATGAGACACTTGTTGGACTTCTTTTTAGGGAGAAAGCATAGTATACACCCAAATATGAGTACTTGTGGGAGATCTATATTCTAAAAGGATAAAGAAACTAATAAAAAAAGATAGCTAATGAAAAGCTTAGATGGTGATAAGGAAAGCTTCATCAGAACAAGCTTCCCACTTGCTCAAAACATCAAGAAGAAAAAGAACAAAAAAAAGAAGAAGAAACTAGTTTAACTGGAGGGATACATGATTAAGAAATCAAACATCCAAGAATATGTCGATGTCTTGGAAGAATATGTCTAAGGAGAAAGCAGTCAAGTAACTTTTGAGGAGTTTCTCTCCAATGAACTCAGAGCATTGCTTGAAGGCTTTGACAATGAGGATGGGGAAGATGAGCTTCCAATGGCAACATGAGCTATCATTATTACTATTGGAAGCTCACTAGGATCATCACATCACTCTAATAATGGCAAAGTTTAGAGCACAAGGCAAGGAGAAGTAAATGAATTCATCAAGTGTATCACTAATGAAATAAAGATTCCTATGTGTCTTCCATTAGGCTATCACAAAGATGACTATATTAGAGAGTGATTTACCCGTGAATGTCATTATGGCATGATTAAATTACAACTAGATACCATAAAATATCTAGTCATAACTATGATAGAGTATGTTAGGGGGAAATGCAAATGATGAATAGATATATGCAGGCTATGGCTGTCCATATGGAGAGCATGTCAAGTGTGACTACCATGCTTTGTGAAGAAATTGGGAAGATTGAAAAGATGGTAGCTGAAAAGGCAAAGCCACACAAAAGACCATATACAAGTGACAAGGAATTACCTACCAACCCTCCTCAATATCAGAATGATCATCCGTTCCATCTACCCAAATGATGAATATGACTCTATGTTTGAGTCAAAATAGCTTTATGATAGTTTTAGAAGGTCCTACACCAATAAGTGACAAAAGAAGAAGCTGGCATTCTAGGAGAGGATTAAACAAGTTAATGTTGGAGCTCACTTAGTCCCTACATCAAGCCAATCTAAACACCCACAAAAGAAATACCCTAAATATAAAATTTTGAAGAAGGTCATGCTAGTTGACAAAATAAAATGATTCATCCAAATAATCCTTAAAGATCTCTCTACAAGTAAGACCCATGTGCCTAATTTTGATGTTGAATAAAATGATTATCAGCATGTTACATCCTCCAAAGACATTTAGAAAACTAATAATCAGGAGAAAGGGGTCCATTGCCTCTTGTAACATGATTAGCCTTGGTAGTGACTCAAAAGAAGAGCCTTGCTAGTCTCAGAATGCTAGAGTTTAACTAAAAAATGCAAACAAAAAACAACTCATAGGCAGCAAAATGCTACCTTCAAGACAAGTTCCAATGCCTAGAGATAAGAATATCTCTAAGGACAAGGACAAAGAAAAAGAAATTCAGTTAAATGAGGACATTGAGCCTCCATAAGCTGAACCCATACCTAAGAAGGTTGAGTACAACATAGCAGCTCATCTCAAGAAATTCTCTGCCATGCTAAGTGTGTTTGATGCCTTGATGATATCACAAGAACTTAGCGATAGTTGGTACACATCTTGCAAAACCTAACTGACTATCATACATACTTCATTAAAGAAAAAAAATGAAAGAGCCATTATACACTCATTGGACTCCCACCATCACCTTAACAAATGACAACCTACTACCAGGAATGACAAACCATAATAGGCTATTATATTTCATAGGGATTGGTGATGGGATCAAAATCAATCATATCCTTATTGACCCAAGTTCTTTGGTCAATTTGATGACTCCTCATACTCTAAGAGTTCTAGCGTTGGATGTATGCCACCTATCTTCCAAAATTATAACCATTCAATAGTTTAATCAGAATAGCCAAAGAGCTCTAGCAAGTATAACCATACCTCTGAAAGTGGATGAATTAATAACTAATGATAAGTTCTATGTGATTTGACACAACGCATAATACAAAGCATTATTAGGGGGCCATGGTTATACAAAAATAGAGTAGTGTCATCAACCCTACATCAATGCTTCAACTACTTTGAGAATGGTAAAGAACATTGAATTGTTGGAGATGTACATCCTTTTGATGTTTGTGAGGTACATTATGATGATGCAATATAGTATCAAAGATCCCATCTGATAAAGAGTTTACTTCTATTAGTTAAGTACAGAAGAAGATAGCTAGCTGGAGTCTTTGTCCCTTCTCATTTAGGAAGTGACATAGGCTATTCAGATGAAGAAATCCCATAACTCTGCCAGGATGGTTATTCTTCTAATGAAGATGACAATGGAGATTAAACAAAAAGTATTCTCCTTGTTAATAAAGTCCCAAAAGGCTTACTTAAGCCATTAGATGAGTTAAGCACTAATGTTGTGGAGAAATTGCTAACCTTCTATATTCTCTCACAACAAAAGGGAGAAAAAGAGACATTATTTTACAAGGCAATTATCCATGTCCCAAGCATATATGGAATCTTGAAAACTGAAAATCCAGAAGATGATGGTGACTATCAGCCAGTGGTCATATCTAAATATTTTCCAAATGATATTCATTAGATAATCAAGAGATCCAGCTGTAAACTTCAACAAACAATAGAAGAAAGTTATTTCCTCAAGAATCTATTAGGTCCACCTGAAGGGTGTGCTTACATCTCTGGAAGATAAAATAAGAATTCTAGAGGGTTGGGCTGCATCACTCCAAGTGTCCATATATGCCTTATGGTCACCATTGGAACTTTGTTTGATAATGAGCCTCATCAAGCATTCTTAATGCCTTTTGACACACAAATCTTATGTATCAAGCCAACCATGATTCTCTAGATATTGCAAGAAGGTGAAGTCCTCGACAAAGCTTCATCAAAACCTGAAGAAAGGGGGGCATCATGCAATCAAATCACCCTTGAAACTGAAAGAAGAATCCTTGCCAAGTCTCATTCAACATGATGAACCACTTAGTGAAGAAATGATCATCAAACCAAAAAAATCTCCACCAGAACTCAAAGATAGGGGGAAGGCATGATTGATGAACCGAAGGAAAACAACTTCACTTCAGAGGAGGACCCAAGGACAACTTTTATTAGCACATAACTCTCAGTGAAAAGCCAAGCCCAACTCAAAATAGTACTCAAAGAATACATTGACTGCTTTGTATGGAGTTATAGGGAGATATCTAGACTAGATTCTAAAGTTGCAGTCCATCGGTTGGCTATCAATCACGTACTTTCACTTATTAAACAAGCACTTAGAAAGATAAAAACTTGACCTAGAACAAAAGATGATAGAAGAAATAAAGAAACTAATCAAAGTAGGCTTCATCAAGGAAGAGATATCTCCAAATTGGGTAGCAAGTATTGTGCTAGTTAAGGAAAAAAATGCCAAATCCACATTTATACGGACTATAGGGACTTGATTAAATCATGTCCAGAAGATGACTTTTCATTGCCAATCATGAAAATCATGATGATAAACAACCAATTTCAAATTGTTTTCCTTTATAGATAATTTCTCAAGATACAATCAAATCAAGATGGATCCTAATGATGATAAATATACAGTCTTTTGATCTTCCATTGTCATCTATTGCTACAAAGTGATGCCACTTCAAACTTAACAATGTGGGTGTGACTTATCAAAGGGACATGGCTTGAATTTTTTATGGCCTCATATACTAACTTGTGGAATGTTATGTAGATGACTTGATAGTCAAGACTAAATCCAAAGAGAAGCACATTTAGGACCTAAGAGTGATTTTTGATTGTTTTAGAAAATATAACCCGAAGATGAACCCTATGAAATGTGTCTCCAGGGTATTAGCTGAAAATTTTTTTGGCTTTGTTGTCAAACACCGAGGGATTGAAATTGATCTATCTAAGATCAACATTATCTTGAATATGCCACCACCTAGCAACTTAAAATAGTTAAAGTCATTCCAATGTCGACTCATATATATAAGGAGATTCATATCGAATCTCTTCAAAAATGCAATACTTTTTTCAAACTAATGAAAAAGATGCTTCATTCATTTGGGATAAAAAATGCCAGCAAGCCATTGAAGATATTAAAAGTTTCTCTTGAAACCACTAGTCTTGGTAGTACTTGTGCCCCTTAATCCTCTACATGCCCACAATATAAGGGTCTTTGGGAGCACTTCTCCCCAAAACAATGAGGACGGGAAAGCAAAAACACTCTACTATTTAAGTAGAATGCTAGTGTGGATAGAGAACAACTATTCTCTCATTGAAAAGCATTATCTGGAGCTCATATTCACAATCAAAAAATTCAAACATTATTTATTTTCTTATTAAGTCATTTTAATATTAAGGATTGACCCCATAAAATATTTGATGAGTAGGCTCGTACTCGTTGGAAGGCTAAAAAATAAGGCTTAAATCTCATGGAGTATGATATTAAATTAACTCCCTCAAAGGTAGTTAAAGAACAAGCCTTTGTTGATTTTATTATAGCTCACCTAGTGCTAGATGACTCCATTATGCTGCAAACTCCTTGATGAAGAAATCCTTTTTATTGAGGAAGGAGAACCCTACTGGAGTTGTACTTTGATGGGGCATCATTCATCACACCAAGAATTATGCTGAAGCTTTCTCAAATTAAAGTAGACATCAGAATATTTGTCACTCTAAATAGAGGCATTTTATGATATTTCTTCTCCCTCTTAAAATCATGTACAAACAATGAGGTTGAATACGAGATCCTATTTGCAAGACTAAAAATGGCCTTTAACATAGGAATATCTTGCCTATATATTTTTAGTGATTCATAGTTGGTCATTAGCCAAGTGGGAGGTGAATATGAAATTCACAAATTTGAGCTATTGAAGCACTATGAAAAGGCTTTAGAACTCATGGGTCAAATTCCATATATTCAAATGACTAAAATCTCCCAGTCCATCAATATGGAAGCTTATTTCTTAGCCAAATTGGCCAAGGTGCTAGTTAATCCTAATCAAGGAGAAATTCTAATCACACTCCATAGCAGACAAGTGATAAGCTCAAACTTAAGCAACAAACATGAGAAGATTGAAACTAAGGTGATAAAGGAAGCATTAGATTATAGAATATCATTCATTGACTACCTAAAAAATGGAGAACTTCTTGAAAAATAAATAGGTGTAGATGCAATTAGGAAGAGGGCCACATGGTTTTTGCTTATCAATGACACTCTTTATGGGAGGTCTTTTGATCAACTACTTCTATGCTATCTATCAGACAAAGAGACAAAATAAGTTATGTATGAAGTGCACTCTGGGGTTTGTAGAACCCATCAATCTGGCTTGAAAATAATGATAAAAATTAAGCATAAGGCTACTATTGACCCATGATGGTGAGAAACTACATTGAGTTTAGATATAATCCAATAGTATGCCTGATTCACAATGACTTCATCGATCAACATCCAATAGTATCCTCATGGCCATTTGATGTATGAGGTACTGATATAATCAGCTCAATTGAGCTATCTTCTTCCAAAGATCATCGCTTCATACTAATAGCGATAGATTATTTCTCTTGATAGGTAGAATCAATCCAACTGAAAGAAGTAAAAGTGAATACTATCATCCACTTCCTTCAATAAAATATCCTATACTGATTTAGTGTTCCTCAAAGGATTATTTCTGATAATGGGATGTCTGTTAGAAGCTTCAAGTTAGGATGATTTCTGTATTATCACAAAATATATTAGAGATATTCATCTATCTATAATGAAAGGACAAATGGCCCACTGAGGCATTCGACAAGACTCTCTCCAAAATATCAAAGAAAGTCATTGCTAGAAACAAAAGTGACTGGCACCAAATTTTTTTTGACATATTGTGGGCTTATTACACCACATATCAACTACCAATTGACACTGTATGCATTGGTGTTTGGGACGAGGTAGTCCTGCCATTAAAGGTATAGATTTCCTATTTAAGAAGTGTGTTGCAAGAGAAAATTACAAAAAAAATAATGTTTATTTTCAGCTAAATGAGCTAGAACCCTAGGATGAGACAAGACTTGTAGCTCAGCTAAACCTGGAAATATGCCAAACAAAAATGTCTAGGGCCTACAAAAAAATGACTTGTCTCAAATCTTTCTAGAAGAAAGAAATGGTCTTGTTGTTGAGAAGACCCATAATCCCAAATCAAAGTAAAAAGAGCAAATTTGAGCCTAATTAAGAAGACCCTCATGTCGTTGGAAGGATATTTGAAGGAGGATCTTACCAAGTGATTGATGATAAAGGGGAGAGACCTATGCCACTGGTCAATGTCCGATTGCTGAAGAGGTATTATGCTCAAGCCTCTAGGGGAAAAAAACATGTGTATATTTTTCTATGATAGAATGTCTAGCTTTTTGAAAAAAATATTTGGTCAAATATGCACTCCATAGTTCTTGAGGGAAAACATGGACACTAAACCCCATATGACAAATTCAAGCTCAATCCCACGTGGCAAATCCAATCCAATTTTGCATGGTGATCAAGCATGCTTTCATGTGGAGAATCAAGCCCATTTTCATATGGTGAACCTATTCCATTTTGCATGGTAAACTAAGTCTATATTTAAATTGAAAATCAAGTCCACTCTCACATGGCAAGTCAGGTCCATTTTTGTATAGCAATCAAGCTTACATTTATATGACAATCCTAGTCCATTTCTACATGGCAAACAAAGTCCATTTTGCATGGTGATTAAACCTGCATCTTCATGGCAATCAAGTTCACTTTCATGTGATAAACAAGGTATATTTTGTATAGTGATCATGCCTATATCTACATGGCAACCCAAAGTCCACTCCACATGAAAAATCAATCTCACTCTCACATGGTAAAATTAAGTTCACCCCCACTTGTGATTCAAGTTAACTATGTTGAGGGCCATTTTGGAATTGGGATGTAAGGAACAAAAAATGCAAGTAAAATCTGACAAAAATTAAAGAAATTCCATAAAGCTTTGTACAACAATAATAATTTTCCAAAATAAAGTGGACAAAAGTGAACAGAGGTCCTAAATAGAGAAGATAATTTTAATCATAAAGCCCAGTGACACTTTTTGATGGCCATAGCGACTTAGCAGTTACCCACTCATGATCCTCGATTATCATCTAAGCAAGAAAGTGACTATATTATCAAAAGGGATTGTGAATAAAATCCTCAAGATATAAAAGGAGATGGTTAACCATCACTTGACAATGGTGATGGTAGATGGATGCTTATAAATGAAAGTATCGCTCAATTGAAGCATGACCTAGGAACCACGTCTGCAATAGAAGCTTAAAAGTTAGCATATATACAATGCAAGATTGGGCAAAGTACAAATATTCCTCACTATCTGAATTTAAACTATCATCAGGAGGGCTTCCAAAATCCTCATCTAGTTCACCTAGAAGGAGATAGACTCTTAGCTAGAAATGAGGGCTAGAAATGAGGAAGTGAAAAGAAAATAAACATAGGACAAATAAGTTATCAATACCTATATCTAATGAATGGTCAGCTAGAGTAGGCAATGGTGAAGTTGGTCCAACATCTTTGCTTAAATCCATATTGAAAGATTGGCAAACTAGTGTCAGTGAAGGAAGGGTCACCTTTGGCCCTACATTTATGTCAATCAGTTGAAAAGTGGGTATGGGAAATGAAGAAATTAGACCTTGAGATAGTGTAGGGGATGAAAGTAGTGGCGCCAACCTTGATTCCACAAATTGATGTACCTCTTGTCTTGAACTCAATCTGGGACCTACATTATCTCAAAAATAGACATCATAGATGCTATAAGGGGGAATGGTCCTCAAACTTGTCTGGGATTAGCAAATTTACAAGTCAAAACCTTCCACATCTCTTGTGTCCCTTACCACTTTGACCCTTTGCTACTAATCACTTGCTTTTCCCTATTGCGCAAGTTGAGCTCATTTATAAATAAAAAATTTGGATCAATATGGAAATATCCCGTGATGATATTGAATAATGTGGTGATGTATAGTTGAAGAATCTTGGCTTCTTGCACAACATTAGGAAGGTAATACACTAAATTATCTTGGAGATGAGTATGGTATAGCCAATAGCTTGTTAACTAGCCTTGACATGATGGAGGCAAAGGAACAAGAATATTCTCAGGAAAGCCTTTGTCATACCCAAATTGTCGATATAATCGATGTGGATTATAAGACTCTGTAACCAAGCATTCTCTTCAACGAAGTAGAAGCACCTAGTTTCTCAAAAAAATTAATATACTCATAAGCTTCAAGAGATAGTGGAATATGAGCCACATTTACTAGCATGTTAGAGTGAAAAAGAGTGCAAAGATAAGCTCACCACTTAAAATTTTGAGGATCTTGCACATGCATCCTAGCCTCTTTAAGAGTAAGGGGAAGTGACTGTATTCATGATCTAGATCATCTCAAGCATGGGGGACCAAACATGAGAGATACAACTTCTTGATTTTATCACTATGCTCCAACTAAGTATGCATCATTTAGAAGTGGGCATAAATCCATGTGTAGAGGAAATAAAAAGGAAACCAAGTTGAAGAACTATGTAGTCCTATAGGGCTATTTGCCATAGCTTTGAGACCCACATATATTGAGCCTAACACTAAAGGGAGTTAGAAACCTTTTATTTATGTGCCATCTTACAAGCTATGATGTATTGCCCATAGTGTGGCATTATGAAGTGGCAAAGCCACAGATAGATGAAAGTAGCAAAATAAGTCTTGGGGTTGAATTCTAGAAGGATGTCACCCATACAATGCATAGCCTGGTTGAACCTAGTTGGCTGATTTATTAGAGTTCCCTCATAAAAAAGTTTGATCTAATGGTCAAAATCCGCCCACTTTTGATCATTTGGAAAGTATATCACCATCTAATTATAAATTCTGAGGATATCATGCATAGTGTAACTAAAATCTAGGCTTATGTAACTATTAATAGGGATATACTCATTATATGAACTCCCAAGAATGTGAATCCTAGCTAGTCATCCTACATCCCACAAGGAGATGCTGACTTCACCATACAGAGTATGTAAGGTATTTGTAGCATGATTCTACATCTCAGTTATATTGCACAAAATTCATGAGTCTCATACATGCTGCCTTTTGGATGCTATGACTCCTTCTAGAATGCTGAGATCCACATGTTGAGCTGAAAACTAAGATACCATATTGTCAACCCACTCTAAGCAATTTCACAAAACTAGTACTATTCCGGCAAGCAGGAAGGATCATCCCTAGGTAGATGAATGGCCATTTAGTATATGAAATCCCAATATTTCTGATGACTCTCATTGCCAAAAGTGCTTGATTGGCTCCAAACTAAGGACTCTTTGGCCCCATCAGCACATTGGCATCCCCTGTTTAGAAAAGTAGGCAAAGGGATAGTAGTTATCAAGCCTTGCTTATTTTTTATGCTTCTAAGGTTGATATACAATAGCTACTTCGGCATCAGTTCCAAAAATAGGGAGGAAGTGAGGTAAAACTAAACTATCTTCTTTCTCACTTAGAACTCTTTTAATCACAAGAGGCTCTATAAGACCTACAAAAGAAAAGAAGACAAGTAAAGAAAGGGGAATAGAACTATTGTGATAATAAATATGGTAGAAAAAGGAAGGACCTCACTTGTCAAACACTTGTGAAGGTGATGACATGAGTTCAAATATTTACTAGCCTATTTTCACTCTCTTCTATCGTCAAAACTTGAGAAGAGAATGTGAAGGAGGCACTTGATTTAAGTAGATTTTGTAACCCAACTCCAACTTTGAGTTTGATGAGAGTTAGAGTTACAGTTTTACTCTGACTCTAAGTTTGATTCATGATGGGCTGAATTCGATTTGGGGTAATCCAATTTGAGGTGGACATGAACTTTGACTTGGATTAGACCCAAATTCTAGTTGGAATTGGAAACAAAACTCTAGCTGAATTTAGGCTAAATTAGAATTTTCAGGTTTACGTATAATACCTTGAAGTTAAAAATTTTATAGATAAATCCCAAAACTTGAAAACTTACAAATTAGCCCTTGAAATTTTAAGGTCTTATAAAAAATTCTCACTGCCAATTTTTACAAAAGAAAGCCTTGATCTAATAGAAATTATAGTTGGATTTTTGAAACAAAAATTTGTAAATAACCCTAAACCCTAAACCCAAATATCCCTCCTAAAAATTCAATATCCAAAAAGTATATAATTTTTGAATCTCCTTAGAACAAATAAACCCCAATCAATAGAATTATGATTTCAAATATGCCAATTAAAGATGTGAAGATATGATCTAATTGCAAAACATAATCCAACTAGATCCTAAAATCAAACTAATAAATGATTTGATTTCAAATCATCTTAGTCCTATAGAAAACCTACAAAATCAAACCAATAAAAGGAGAGGATTAGCAAGTCTTCATTGAGAAGAGATTAGAGGAAATTAGGAGAAGTTCAAAAATTGAGAGAGAAATGACTGGAAATTCTAAAGCAAGGTAATCTCTACCTCTGCTTTTTTTTTATTAGCCATCTTCTTGTCTCTCTTCCTCCATCAAAGGAATTTGGTCTCAATTGCCTTTGCTACATGTGTTGTCCTACTTCCTTTGCTGAAGCTTCTTGCTACCTTTGTCCTCATGCTGGCCTACTTTACCTTTGCATCATCTCCAACCGAACTTCCATGCTAGGAACCATCATGGTTGAAGATGCTCTGATCATAGGGCTGACTTGTGCTCTATCTAGCCTCCCCCATTGTCGACTACTCATGGGGGAGGCCATACCCAACTACTCCATGCTGCCATCTTGCTGAGCTCTCCTCCCACTATTAGCTCGAGCTCAAGGAAGCCCTCAACCCCTAACTCCTAGTCCTATCCCATTGGCGTGTGCTTGAGGACCACGCACTTCATCACCTGCCATGGCTTTCCAGACTCGCACCCTACTGACCTTCCATGAGCCATGCCTAAACTGTCATCTCAGCTTGCCCCTCCACCACCATCCGGCTCAATCACCACGTGAGCTTTGCCCCAGCTATAGTCTTAGCTTGCACCCTAGCTACCATCTGTCTTCCCACTTGCTTATCTCCTAGTCCAAGTGAGCTCTGCCTGAGCCATTGCCACATTCACCTCCCAATTGCTCGACCACAATGAGCTCTAGCTACGATGCCCCATTTCACCCCGTCAAAAGCCCACCGACCATTGACCTCCATTGCCATCTTGTTGGAGAAGGAAGGAGTAGATTTGGCCATGTTCAGGTGGATCTAGCTAGGAGAAAGGGGAGAGGCAGGGTCGAAGCCCTCGCCCCTATTGTCTATCATTAATTCAGGGCCAAATCCATCTAGCCAAATTCGACCACGAGCTCCGAGGGAACGAGCCGTAGCCTGGTAGGGTTTTGGGAAAGATGAAGGCTAGCTCTATAAGGAAGAAGAAGATGAGTGAAAAAAGAGAAAAAAAGAAAAAAAAATTTTAGCAAAAAAAATAAGAAGAAAAAAATTATTCTCATTTTGACTCAGCTTCACTGGCTTAGAGCCAATCTATAGGTTCACTCAAAAGCTATTCTAACTAAGGGCCAACTTGTGGGTTCGCTTGAAAGTCAATTCTGACTAAGGACTACCTTGTGGGCTTGCTTAGAAGTCAATCGGTTTAGAGCTAGCTCGCAGCTTGCATATAAATCAAGTTTGGACAAAAGGCCAGCCTAAGGCCTTATCTAAAAGTTTATTTGGACCAAAGGCCAGTATACGGGCTCACCTAATGTGTATTCAGACTACAGGTTTACGTACAAGCTCACCCAATATCTATTCAGACTAAAGGCCAACTTATGGGCTCACCTAAATATCTATTTGAACTAAAGATTTGCCTACAAACTCACCAATTATCTATTTAGACTAAAGGCTAGTCTATAGACTTGCCTAAACATATATTCAAACTAAAGGCTAGTGCATGAGCTCACCTAAAAGCCAAAGCGACTCAAGGTTTGCCTATGGGCCCTCCCAAGTCATCATGATAACCCGAAGGTCTCTCAAACCCAATTGATTAACATCAATCAATTAAATTAAAGTGACTCAATCGCATTAAACTCAAGCCAATTTGGCTACAACAAATCAATAAAATCAAATTGACTTAAAAGCCCCACCAAATGGACCTAAATTGATCAAATAAATGGATGAAAACTCAAATTGAAACCTATTAAGGGTTGGATCTAAGACACATTAAGGATCCGATGATAACCTATTAAGTGTGATCCATGATTCATTAAGGAACCAATAAGAATCCATCAAGGGTTGGATTGAAGGAGAACCTAATTAGAGTTGGATCCAAGATCCATTAAGGATCCAATAATAACCCAATCAGGGGGTAGGATAAAAAATCCATTAAGGTTCCAATAAAAATCTATTAAAGGTTAGATCCAAGACCTATTAAGGATCTAATAAGAACCTGACAAGAGTTGGACCTAGATCAATCAAGGATCCAATAAGAACCGACAAGAATTGGATCCAAGATCTATTGAAGATCCAATAAGAACCCATTAAGGGTCAAATCCAAAATCTATTAAAGACCGTGTCCAAGGCTCAATGGAAATTCAACATAGGGTCAACCTTGACCCGAATTGAATCAAATTGAACTTGAATTATACTTGAGTTTCAAATGTTGAATTGAATCCAATCATATTTGAGTCTAAACCAAGTTCTAAACATTGAACTAAATCAAATCAAACTCAGGTCAAAATTGAGCTCGAAACATTGAATTAAATCAAATCAAACTCAAATCAAAATAGAGCTCAGAACATCAAATTAAATCAAATCAAATATAAGTCTAAATTGAGTTCTAAACATCAAATTGAATCAATAAGACTTGATTGAAATTAATTCTAAATATTGAGTCAAATCAAATTAGAGTTGATCAAAATCAAGTTTTGAAGATTGAATTAAATCAAATCCAATTCGAACCGAAATCAAGTTCTGAACATCAAATTGAATCAAATCAGACTTAATTGAAATCAAGTTTTGGACATCAAATTGAATCAACTCCAATTTGAATCAAAATCAAGTTCTGAAGTTTGAATTGAATTAAATCAAAATCAAATTGGAATATGTTCTGAACATCAAATTAAACCAAATCAAGTTCCAAACATTAAATTAAATCATATAACACTTAAAGCAAAACCAGATATAAACTTCAATTTGAACCAAATCTGACTTGAATCAAAATCAAGTTTGGGTCAAGTCAATTTCAAATAAATTAGGATTAGTCGACAACAAACTCAAAGCCATTGACAAAATCTCAAAAACTAATCAACAACATGCTAAAAAGGCCATTAATTATTAAATCACAAATAGTTAGCATAAGAAAGAGTCGGTATCTATTCCATACTGAACTAAAGTTAGGATTGAACTTGCTTAGTCAGTCAGCCAAATATCTTGTTCCAAAAAACTCAACCAACAACATGGATAAAACCATCAGTCATACTTCAAGCTTAACCGATACAAACTTGAAGCTATTAGTGATGCTTCAAATTTAATTAACAATATGCTAAGAGGCTATCAATTATCAAATTAGAAATGATTAGCTTAAGCTAAAGGTGCTACTCATTCTCTTAAATCGAAAACCAAAAGAAGCCAATTGACAATGGGCAGAAAACCGTTAGTGATACTTTAAATTTTAATGAGGTGAACTGACACAAGGCAAGATAGTCAGCCACACTTTGAAACCAAGTTAATTTATCGGCATCAATGAAAGATCAAACTAAGTATCCATCCAAGTCAAGCTCCACTCGATCAAGTACACGAGAGCCGAGTAGTAACGAGTATCAAGCCTTTCCCATTTCCTTTCTTATTTCATATTCTTTTAAGAAATAAATTTAAATTCTTTAAATTATAAAGTGAGGGTATGTCTTTGCTTAAGGTATGTATCCCTTTCTCAAATCAATCAATCAAATCATATTTTTATTTCTCTATGTCTTTGTTTTATTTGTTAGGTTTCTCAATTTAGAAGGTTTCTGACAATTGTTAGGGTAATTAACAGCAGAGGCTTGTACCTATTGGAAGTTATATTCTCACACCACCTAATTATGCAGCTAATTTGTCTTTTTGAGATTGCTTCCTAAAGTCTTCACTATTTTGGGTGACCGATTTTGATCCCACACTTGTCTACTAAAATATTTGAAAAATAATAAAAGAAAGAAATCTTTAGAAATTTTTCAAAAGGCAATAAAGTAATTGAAAGAAAATAAAGCAAAGAAAGCTAAGCTAATGAATGAAATGATGAAATAAGAAAATAAATACAAATATATATCTTTTGTATCACAATCAAAGTCTATTAAGAAATCACTCCATAGATACTTCGTTTGAAGCCCTGAAAAAAGATTAAAAGATGAATCATCAGCCTAAGATACTAAGTTTGACAAGCACTAATATAGAAATTTGCTTGATAGTCTAGTCAATTGTTAGAACATATCTTACTCCAATATGCTATTGTGGCACTCTAGAAGATGAGCTCTATGAAAGTAGCAACTTTCTACTCCAATCTTTGATCTATTCCCTTTGCACGACAAGGAATGCCAACAAAAAATGAGGTAAAACTCCAGGGTTTCCCTCAAGATAACTCTTTGAGTAACCAAAGTCGGGTCACTTTAATTCATTGGTCATATCTAGAAACCACTATATAAAAGGATGGAGATTGGGGGCAAATTGTCTCTTTGGCCTTTTTTTCTAGAATCACTCCAATACAATTTTAGATTTCTTCTCCTAAACATTATTAAGTAGCAATCCTCCCCATTGTGGATGCAGGGCTCTAATATACTAAAAAGTATTATTATTTATAGTTTTAAGGATAACCAAACTATGTATTTGATGATCTCTTGAGTTGTGTAGCTTATAGCCAAGCCAAGAGTATAATGAAATTCAAGATAGTTCAAAAGCCTCAAAGAGAAGATAAATACAATGATGATCATAAAGATTGAGACATGATGGTGATTTAATGAATGTGACTATCGAGAAGTGTAGATGGCTTTCTAGATTTAAATTTTTATTTTTCACTTGGAGTCAAGTCAAAGATTTGAAATGTTGATTTTCTGATTTAGAACTCTTGTTTAATACTCTAACTTAACTTGGGATGCGTTCACCAACTTATTTATTATCCAAGATAAGTCATGAGTTGATGTAAAAATGGGTTGACATTGTAGATTAAGCTTGTACATGTCTTTCTATAATGCCTAAATGCCTGAACATATGGTTTGGATGACTTTCTGTTACCTTAGGGTTTAAATGACTTTTCTACATGGCTAACAACTAGTTTTTTGATCGTTGGAGCAAGGCTAGTTGCAAGATTTTACCTCAAATGAACAGTTTTGACCCATGGACTAGAATAGGCTAGGATGGGCTTCTCTAAATAATTTTTTACAACTTCAAATTCATTCTTGAGAAGAGTTCCAAGCCCCCTAAGCCTTCTTGCCCTAAAGTGCTCTAAGCTTTCAATTTCAAATGAAATCTTCATTACCCTTAAGCTTAAACTTGAGATACTTTGCAGTAAGGTTTGATTATAAAATTTTTTATCTTCTTCCACTTGTAATTCATTCTAAGGGTGTTTGGAGTAAGTAAGAGACAAACGCTCTAGTGTGGAGTGAATCTTGCTAGTTGGAGCAAGATCAATTTTATAGGATTGGCTTTATTAGTGAAGTATCATTCTACTAGAGAGTTCAAGTCCTCAAGAGCGAGGTAAGGACTGTGGAGTAGGAATGGTTGGTCTCTGAATCATGTAAATCATGGTGCACTCTTTCCTTTCTCTATTTACTTTATTGTAGTTCTAATTTGCTTGATGTTTGTGTGGACTTCTCTTGGTGGATTGAATTGGGTTTTGAATTTGCTCAAAATCATAATTTATTTTGCAAAACCTAATTCATTCCCCATCATAGGTTGTATTTGGAGTTTCAATTGGTATTAGAGCCTGATGCTCTTGATTTGGTTTTATAACCTAAAGTTTTTTTATTATTTCTATGAAGAATTTTGGCTCTCCACCTTCTCTTCAAGAGGGACAAACCACCACTTACCCATCACTATTCAATGGCACACACTTTAACTATTGGAGAGACAAAATTCAGATCTTAATTAAGGCCATTGATTATGATCTATGGTAATTACTTGAAGGAAGGTACTCTTCACCCACCAAATTGATTGATGGTGTGAAGGTTCCTAAATGTAAGGATGAGTGAAATGAGATTGACAAAAAAATGACTATTTAAATGAAAAGTAATGAAAATATCTTATTTTGCTCTTAATATAACCAAATTTAATCATATTATCATTTGTGAGATGGCTCATGAGATATGGAATTGTCTTGAGGTTACCTATATGGGTACAATATAAGTAAAGGAATCTAAAGTAAAAATATTAGTTAACCAATATGAACTCTTTAAGATAAAGTCTAGTGAGTTTATCACCGAGATATTCACTTATTTTACAAATATTATTAATCAGGTTAAATATATTGGTAAACTTATACTATTGATGAGATGGTAAGAAAGATATTAAGATGTTTGCCTAGCTCTTGGGATCCAAAGGTGACAACAATTTAAGAGACAAAGGATCTAAATACTCTACGTTTGAAGGAGCTTCTAGGATTTCTTATCACACATAAGATGACAATGAAGAATTAGATTCAAGAGGACAATAAAGATACAAAGAAGAAAAATATTGCTTTCAAGGCTAAGGAATCAAGTGAAGAGGAAGAGGAAGATAGTGATCATGAAATGGCGCTTCTTACAAGAAAGTTCAAGAAATTCCTCTAGAGGAACATATGCCAAGGAAGACCAAGAAGGATAAGAGAAACTATTATAATGTCAAGTGTCATGAATTATTCCCACATCGGATATCGAATAGATAGAGTTCAATATATATAGTGAAAAAGACTCATATCCCATGAGCTTAAGCTTTTGAAATGGTTTGGTATGCGGCCCACTATATTATTCTGACTTAACACTCTTTTGACTCCCCCAACAAGTGGTATCAGAGTTTTAGGTTTAACACTGTGCAAACTCTTACAACCGAAATTATCGTGATGATACAACTGAATTGAGTCGCATAGAGTCTAATATATATAGTGAAAAATACCCATATTCCATTAGCTTAAAATTTTGGGATGGTTTGGTGTCCAGCCCACTATATTATTATAATTCAACACTCTTTCGACTCCCCCAAGAAGAAGCAACCCTATTATTAAGGAGAAAGAAGATGTACTAACATACTTCAAGTGCAAGGAGTTAGGACATATGAAATCCAATTACCCTCTCATCACTCAAATAAAGAAGAAGGAGGCAATGGTATCAATGTGGGGTAACTCTAAGGAGGAGAGTGAGGATGCCTCATTTGATGAAGAAATTTTGAGCTTATACCTCATGACGAATGAGGATGAGGTATGTGATTTTTCCTTTGAAGAGTTACAAGAAGCTTTTGAGGATTTATTTTCAAGGCATGAAAAATTAAGTCTCGAGCATGCTTCATTGAAAAGAAATTGTCTTTACTTGAGAATGATTTTGATACTTGGAAATTTTCTAAAAACTCTTGCAATGGAAAAAGGAATATTAAGGCACTTCAAATAGAATATGATTCTTTAAAATCTTCTGAGACTACTTGTGGATGCAAAAATGAACTAGAAATATTTAGAAATGAGAATAGTCATTTGAAAAAGGCTTTGCATAATTTTTTTCATGGAAATAGCACCTTGAACATGATTCTTAAATGCAAAAGGAATATTTTAAATAAATATAGAATAGGCTTTATTTCATCTTCTAAGTTCAAAGGTAGTAAATCTACTTTTGGAAAGTCTTCAAATGTTGCTTATTCTCATTTAGCTTGTACTTGTTTGTTGTAGAGAGGGACATGTCTCCCCTCATTGTCTAATTAAGAGAAATTCTTCTCTTAAACAAATTTGGGTACCTAAGGGGATAATCCCAAAAGCTAAAGAATCTAAGCTCATTTGGATTTGTAAAACCTCTCTAGCATAATTAGCTTGGGGGTAATTATGAGTGACCCATGAGCTTTTTCTAGCTATATATTTATGGCCATTCTCTAGCTAATATGGTAGAGGTAAGTGATTACATTTATCATATCTTATACATCTTGCATAATATTTTGTTCTATATTATGTCTTGTTACATGGTTTATTTTTCGTAGCCTCACTACAACATTTTGGAATATTCACAGCATTTCAAAAAAGTTCTAATAGTGTCAAATATGCTGAAAAATTTTTTGGTATTTTTTTCCCTACGCTTAAGAAACATGGAAAAAATGTTGGCAAAATTTCAAGCATTTTTAAATATTGGAAAATTTTGTTCTCAATGTTTTTTATGACGGTTAACAAATGTTAGTGAAAAAAATTTTAGCGGCTTTTTTTCAAAAACACTAGGAATATTCCAGACATTTGCGAGTAAATGCTAGAAAATTTCTAGCATTTTCTGACAAAAATGCTTGGAATATATTACTACCATAGTGACCATGTTACAATAATCCTAGTACATTACTCTCAATATTTATACTATAAATACATAGAAAAATTAAGAAAACATCGAGAATGTTCTATTGCTTCAGTAATCTACATTAGGTTTTACACAAAAATCTTTAACAAAATTTTTCTAATGGAATCAGATGTTTGCTTGGCTTAACAAATGACCAATTGTGTTAGATATAAGATTCATACTTCTATTCTAAGTAAACCAAAAGATCAATTGAGGAACTAGATGAGCAGTAGAAACTTTTTGTAAGTTATGGTACACTAAAACTAGACAACTAGTAGAACTATTCTATGAGTTCTGGTAGACCAAAATTGGTTAACTAATTGTCTAAGTGATCAACTAGTTCAAATTTTTTGTATGGTAACAGCTAGTTTTCTGACCATTAGAGCGAGGTTACTCATAGGATTTCACTCCAAACAACTAGTTTTGATCCATAGACTAGAAATAGGGTAGGATGGGACTCTCTAAATTATATTTTATGACTTCTAATTCATTCTTGAGAAGAATTCAAAGCCCTTCAAATCTTCTAGCCCTATAGTGCTTTAAGCTTTCAATTTCAAATTAAATCTTCATTGCCTTTAAGCTCAAACTTGAGAGACTTTGTAGCATAGCTTGATTATAAAATTCTTTATCTTCTTTCACTTGTAATCCACTCAAAGGGTTTTTGGAGTGAATGAGAGACATAAGGTCTGGTGTGGAGTGAATCTTACTAGTTGGAGAAAGATCGAATATACATGATTGGATTCACCGATGAAGCATTATTCTAGTAGAGAGTTCATGTTCTCAAGAGTGAGGCAGGGACCACAAAGCAGGAGTAGTTAGTCTTCAAACCACGTAAATCATGGTGCACACTTTCCTTTCTCTATTTAATTTATTACACTTGTAATTTACTTAATATTTTGCGTAGGTTTCTCTTAGTGGATTGAATTAGGTTTTGAATTTACTCAAAATTGTAATTTGTTTTACAAAACCTAATTCACTCACCCCTCCTTGGTTGAGTTTGGGATTTCACCAAGACCAAGTGACTATCCAATCATTGGTACTAAATGGGTCTATAGAAACATGATATATGAAAAGAGTGTCATGGTTTGAAACAAAGCTATATTAGTGGCCCAAGGTTTAAACCAAGTAAAAGGGCTTGATTTGGTTGAGACTTTTACACCTGTTACTTATTTGGAATCAATTTGTATTTTATTTGCTTTTGCATATTTTAAAAGATTTAAACTATTCAAATGGATGTCAAAAGTGCTTTTTTAAATTGTGTTTTTCAAATCATTTTTTAAATTTAGAAAGGCTTTATATGGTTCAAAGCAAGCTCCAAGAGCTTGGTTTGAGAAGTTATGTTTTTTCTTGATTTCAAAAGATTTTAAAAGAGCTTGTATTGATGTCACATTATTTATTTCGAAAGCTAATAATCATTTACTAGAAGTACAAATTTATATTGATGATATTATTTTTGGTGCTACCAATGGAAATTTGTGCAAGATTTTTACAAATACTATGCAAGAGGAGCTCAAGATGAGTATGATGGGGGAGTTTACCTTCTTTCTTGGACTCCAAGTGCAACAACAAAAAGATGAAATCTTCATCAACCAAGCTAAATACACAAAGAAATTGCTTGAAAAATTCAACATGGATGAAGCCAAGCCAAAAGGAATCCCAATGAGCCCTTCAACCAAGTTGGATAAAGATAAAGGTGGTGAAAAGTTTGATAAAAAGTGGTATAGAGATATGATTGGTAGTTTACTATATCTTATCACTAGTATACTTGATATTATGTTTAGTATTTATTTATAGGCTAGATTCCAAGTATTACCTAGAAAATCACTTTTATTTATCATAAAAATGCATATTTAGATATCTTAAGGGCACACTAGATTTAGTTCTATGATATTCTAGAGTGAATAGCTTTAAATTTATTAGTCTTTGTAATGTCAATTATGCTAGGTGTTGTGTGTATAGAAAGAGCACAAGTGGCACATGCCAATTTCTTGAAAAGATTCTTGTGTCATTGAGCTCTAAGAAACAAAACTTTGTAGCTCTTTCTACTATCAAAGCCAAATATATGGCCGTTGGTTATTATTGTTCTCAAATTCTTTCGATGTGATATATATTTTATGATTTTGATTAAAATTTTTTGAATGTCCTAATTTATTGTGACAATACTAATGCTATTATACTACAACAAATATGGCTATTACCGGTGCTTCAAAAATGCCCCAAAAAGAATAAAAAAAAGACTACAAAAGGTTTCTCGATATTTTTTCCAGTACTTCAAAAATGTTGGAAAAATAACTATTTGAAACTTTTTTCAACATTCGAACAATGTTTTTCAAATGCTGAAAAAACTTTTTCTTGGTGTTTGTGATAGCGTTCAAAAAATATTGGCAAAAAGGAATTATTTTTGGTGTTTTTAGTAAAAAATGCTTAGAAAAATTTTGGGTGTTTTTGGCCCAAAATGCCAAAAAATATTTCTAGCATTCCTGCCAAGAAATGTCGAGAATTTTCCTAGTATTTTAGGCAAGAAATGTTGGGAAATGTTCCTGGCATTTTGGCTAGGAAATTTTCTTGATGTTTTTGGTCAAAAACACAAGGAATTGTTATTTTTGCTATAAATTACATTTTTCAAAAATTACATATGCAAAAAGTACATCCTAGACAATACAACATACATCATACACAAATGAAAAATTATAATTAAACAATTAACATACACAAATTACAATTGTACATGTTACACAAAATAAAGACTTACTATTAAGCAATTATACTATACACCAATGACAATCACATCTATATTTATTTAGTTACGATATATTAATTCAGCAATAATAATATTTTTTCATTGCCAAACATTAAAATCATGTCCTCTTTACAACTCATCCAATACTTTAAGTTTGAGGAGGACCTATGAAATGAAACACTTAAGTCAAGACAATGCAAATAAAATCAAGAATTCAAAGCAACTCTCTCCACTTTTTTAATTCAAACTTGAGACCAGCATTGGCAGCATTAATATGCAAAAAACTTGTCAATCATAATAGACAAATATAAAAGAAAACTAATGAATAAACAATAAAAAAAAATAGTTAGAGCAGACAAAAGCCATATTACAATAGTAGGTCAAACAAGTCAAATCAACTAAATATAAAAGTAAATGATACAAAGTGTTATATCCAAAATGAAGTTACATCACAAACACAGTACAAACAAAAAGAAAAAGCTATAGCATTCTTAACTCCCTCCCATTCTCGGGTCTTGCCATCACATATAGCTGCTGATCCCCTCTACATTGTAAAAAAAAGAATAATAACCGTATAACACAAGATAAAATTACAAATTATAAATTTGATTTTCATGCAATACCCAACTATTGCTTGCTTGTGTACTAGATCCCTCAGTTCGAGTTTGGCCTATATTCTCTGGAACTTGTTTTAATTCATTTATTTGTATAGTCATGTGGACTAAAAGTATATGACAGAAAAAATTTTGGTGAAATGATAAGATATACCATAGGGGTGGGGGAGGGTTGATTGCCTACATTAGCCACCAATGTCTCAGAAGTACTCTGGAGCTTAGCCATGGTCACTTAAAGAGGAGCAACATATACTACTACCTCTACTTGTAATTGTGCTTGCAATTGTGCTTGTGCCTCTACTTGTATAAGCACATTTAATTCAGTTGTGTATAAATAGCATTTGTCGTGTGACCCTATCAGGTACTCTTGAAAACTTTTGTGGTTGTGTGTCCTATACTGAACATCCGCAGCTGACCATGTCTCTCAAGACTAAATACTTTGGCGTGAGTCATGTTTTAAGCTGTAGTATTCAATTGGGAATTCTCTAGTAACTTTTGTCGTAGTTGTTCAATCTTGGATTATACATAGAAGACAATGAAAAATATAAGCATATTATTTAGTTATAGAAGTGTAAGAATTGATTGTAGAAATATTCTCACTATTGTTGCTACGGATGCTTTGTCAATCGGTTGTCCATCTTTTCTTGTATATGATGTCAAAAACACATTAAGATTTGAAGGCTCATTCCAGATTGCTCTTTCATCATTGAAAAGCATTACATTAGACAAACTTGATAATAACATAGACTAGCTGGCTTCAATTATATGTTTAAGTGTGCAAATACCTTGACTCTCAAATTAGCATAATCCTTGCAACTCAGTGAGTAGTCCATCTTTTTTTTTTCCTGGCTTTTGTATTCTCTCTATTTTTTGCCTAAAACAACAAACATATTATTAGTCTAATGAGCTTGTATGTAGAAGATCATAGCTATATAAATTTCATAGGAACTAGATATATCCGAATAGCTTAGCTTTGCCAATATGTCACGAGATGGGGCCACTCATCTCATTCAACCCTCGTAGGCGGACAAGTGGTAAGTTGCTCCAGTTGGTTCTTGAATGATGTGAAATACTTGCTCTTCATATCTACCTTCCAATCTTACCACTTTTTGCACAACTTCATTATAGACTTTCTACAATCCTCATCTAGATTATTTGCCTATAAAATGAAAGAATAAAAGGTTAATTAAAAAATACACAAATATAGAAACATAACATTAATATTATCTTGATATCTTCTTACATTTTTTTGCTTGTTTGCTTCTATTACTACCCACCATTTAGTGTATGTCAATGGTAATTTGTTATCATCCTTTGCCATTATGCCTAATTGTGTGGCTAATCTTACTGTATTTTGCTTAATGATCTAACCATACCAGTTGATGGTCAACATAAGCCAATAACCCTCGATGCCCCATACTCTGATAGGTTTGCTAGGCACGTGACGTGTGCTACACAAAGAAGATGCAACACTTAGGTCTAAAAATATATATATAAATATATAAATGTATATAACACATATGATGATTTGTATATAAAAATAAATTAAATTGACACAATGCAAACCTTTACAATGGTCTATCTCGTTATCCTCCATTGCATAAGGTAAGGAAGCCATGCTATCTCCATGACTTCCTCCATCAGAATCTAAAGAGAATTGTGTCTCCAACACTGGTCCCTCTGTCTCCATATTTGCTAGGGCATCTTGGACAATCTCAATATGCCTCCTTGGCCAAACCATTTTTATATGTAATTGGAAAACAACAGTCATCAGATCAACATATTGTTAATGTAATGACAGGTCATAAAAATGTGATATGCACAATAACACTATATATATATATATATAACAAATGAATACACAAATAAAAGAAATGGACCTTAATATTAAATTAATGCTCATCCTCATCTTACATAAAATCATTATCTCAGTCTCATTGTCATTGTTGCAATTGATATCCTCCTCTTCCACCTTAGTTTCATCACTAATAAATTTGATTTCATCACTTTCCTTTGTATATTACTAAGGCAATGCTAAAAGAGGCATGTCAATCAGTAGACCTTCGATGTCTACTCTTACATTTTTAGTCTCACATTCAAGGTGTTAGAAGTTACATGGTTCTTCCATTGGGTCTTCTCTATTAGCATCCTCTGATTCCTCATAAACTATGATCATGTATTCTCTAGAGGTCATCTTCACAACTACATGCCACTCACACTATACTAGATCTTACACATAAAATAGTTGATGTACTTAATGAGTTGGAATGTAAGGCTCATATAAATGCCAATTATTCTTATACATCAAGTGGTTAAAATTCACCAATTTGAATCCAAAGTCATTTGTCTTCATTCTCACATTATTGTCTATCCAATCACACTTAAATAACATGTGCCTCAATTTGTTACTATATCAGAGTTCAATACTATCTATTAGGACTCTATCATTCTTGCTTGATAAACTTTGCATGGCTACCTTTAAGATGATGCCAATAATCTAAGTAAGACAATGCATTTCACAGTTTCTAGTGTGAAACCTAAATCCATTAATGGCATACCCTAAAAATCTCCTTGCCCACTTGTCAGGCTCGATAGCTAACAAGGAGATTTCCTATGATACATGTTTAGCATTGTCACTTTTTTCTAAATTGACAACCTACAGATACAAACAACTAATTAACTTAAACATAAGACATGTTGGAAAATGCCTAGCAAAGATCTTTGCACCTACATAATCTCTAAGCAATTTTGAAAATATTTCATTGTGATTTTTTTCTCATTTAAGTTTCTATCATCTATGTCATTTATCCACCTATATTGTCTGAAGGTGTACCCTATAGCACCAAGAAAATATCTGAAACATATTACAAAGTAATTTTAGATAATATAAATTATGAGAAATCCAGACCAACACTTACTCACAGTAGGCATTGACAACATCAAGATTGAACAACACGTATGGATAAGCTTGGGTCCACACAATATCATGTAGGTAATGAACTCTTTGCAATGAACCAAATGACCTGCCTATAGCAAATCTTGACTCACCCTCATGATTGTGAGAATATGAATAAAATAAATCATTCAAATACATTATGCAAAATATCATATATTCTTCAGTCAAATAACCCTCTATAATTAATCCTTCTAGATGAGTCCAATTCTGCACATAATTCTTGAGTTTAGGAAGATACCTAATGTGCAAAAATAATGGTTAGTTCATGAAATATATATGTCAATAGTTATGCATTCTATGTAAAAAGTTATCAAATTTCATCTCACAATAGGATACATAGATTGATATTGCATAGGTCCGGCAAGGCCCACCTCCTCCACCAAGTGGAGAGGAAGATGTTCCATGATATTAAAGTATGAAGGTGGGAAGATTTGTTCAAGCTTATATAGAAGAACAGTGGTCCTTTCTTTCAAAGCATCAAAGTCAAATTACTAAGAGATTTTCACATATAGTTGTCTGAATATACTACTCATTTCAATCAGTGTTTTGACCACATTTTTTGATTGACAAGCTCTAATTGTGATTGGTAACAACTATTGCATGATTATATGATAATTATGACTCTTTATACCTAATATCATCTAATCCTTCACATTCACGCATCTAGAAATATTTAATGTGTAACCATCAGGTACCTTTACATTTTTTAGTACACTAAAAAATACCTCCCTTTCTTTTTTGCCCATTGTAAATGAAGTAGGAGGCAAGTAGGTTTTACTACCTCTTGAAATTGGATGTAGTGTCTTTCTTATTTCGATATCCATTAGATCCATTCGTGCATTCAAGTTGTCTTTTAACTTAGGAGTTCTTAATAGTATTCACAACACGTTGTTGAGGAAATTTTTCTCAATATAAATGATATCAAGATTGTGTCAAATTAACAATGTGATCCAATGTAGCAAATCAAAAAATATGCTTATCTTTCTCCAATTGTTCCTTTGCCTCACCATATCTCCTATTGCTTGCTTGATCATCCTCCTTTCATTGACTAACTATAACTTTGTATGGGTTCCCATCTCATTAAGCAAAGCTTGCACTTCATTTAATGTATCATCTTGGATTTCCTAGGAGGTGGAATAGTATGCTCACATGTACCATCAAAGGATGACTTGTCTAGTCAAAACTTATGATCTGCAGGTAAAAATATTGATGACATATGTAATAGAAGTTACGACCATGTTCAACCAATAGGAGCATGTATTCTTACCACATATTGGATAAGCCTTCTCTCCTTTTGTCATATAACCTAACATATATGCATACATGGAAAAATTATTAATAGTCCATAATAATGATACACGCATATAAAACATCTCTTTTCTGCTTATGTTACAGATTGGGACACTTGGTTCCCATAATTCCTTTAATTCTTCTATCAACAATTGTAAATATATATTTATGTCATTCTCTGTGCCCCTCGATCTCTCAATAAGTATGATGATAGTTCTTGCATCTAGGATATAGCTTTCTATTAGCTTCCTTGAGTAGTTTGAAGAATTTCATACCATCTGTCATAGGAACTTTTGGTGGCATATATCTAGTTTGAACACCAAATGCATCATGTAGTAAACATTTGATCTCATCCCAATCTTCATTATTCACTGCATCTGACTCTGAAACTTAGCTATGCTAAGGTCTTTGTCGATACATTGGCTCTTCTCCATAAAATATTTAGTTAATATATGACAAACTCTATTCCCTTACTATTATGTGTTCATGAATCTTTTTTTGTGTCCAGTTGTGCATATTCATAGAGTCAATGCATGGACATCTTATTAATTGATCATGACTTCTATTCATATAAGCATATTTGAGAAATATACTAATCCTTCGAGATATCTCCTATTCAACCAATTCTTTATATTAATCTAGTTTTTGTCCATTATTATTCCATATTATTTTGCAATCCAAATAGTCCCTAAATAGTAATTTGAAGAGCAAAGTGATCTAGTCACAAAATATGCTTTACTTGGATACAGTAAGTAGAAATATAAACAAGAAGCCTAGTGATAGAACTATGAGTTCTTGTTGTTCTTTCACCATTTATATTGCTATTTCAGTGCTTAAAAACAATGCCAGGTCAAGTATCATTATAATCAACTAGAAGTCTCATCTAAAAGTGTAATTCAAATCTTTGCTTATGAATTAAGAATAAGTCATTGTTCTAAATTGTCTTTGTGCCAATTTAGCAAAGAAGTAAGTGTTGGAGGAAAAGTTATATTATAGCTTTATGCATGTTTTCATCCCATTAATTGTATAGTTGACTATAGGGTTTTTCTTCCTTAAAATACTAACATATGTTTAAAGCCACAATAATCTTGATAGTGAATGTTGTCATAGCCAATGATTTAGGTTTATGGCATATTGAAACTTTGAGGGAGAACCAAACATTTTCTAGGCTGAAATCTTAGCCTCTTCTAGAATAATCTTGATAAAGATAGATAACTATGTATTAACTCTTAAGTGACTAGGATGGGATTCCAAGTCACAAAGTATCTTACACAATCTAAAAACACGTCATACCAGACATTACACCACTTCCATTAAATTAGTCTAGAAGAAGCAATGGTTCAACTTTCTTTTTCTACTCAAAATATAATTATAACATTGAACTCTACCCATATAGTACATGATTAGTCACAAACATCAAGCTTCTTCTTCCTCCAATTTCTCTAAAATCAGACCTAATCTGACTTCAATCCAAAATTGACCACTTTTTATGATTTTCTTAATTTTTATTTTTTCTCCAAAAAGTCCTTTGCTTTCAAATCTTGAATTATGTCAAGAACTCCTTAACAAAATTTCACTTTCTACAGACCTAACAAAAAAATTCCTATAACCAATCCTATCCAAAACTAGAAATTAAAATATTATATTAGCAAAAGCTCGATTAGTGCCGAATTATATAGCAAGTCGAAAATGACTCCAAAATGGTAAAATGACAACAAAAGAACCATGAAATACAAGCAATATCATACAAAATAATAGTAAAAAATTATGGCAAAATCATGATATAGATTGAAGAACAGAGAACATAGGAGTGAAAATAATTTATTTTTTTACCTACTAATTTGCGAGAGGCGCCGGGGTTTTTGGGGGGGGGGGGTGTGTGCACACGGATAGCTAGTTAAAACCCTAGCTGAGAAAATATGCCTTTTTTTTCCTAATGTTTCCTACGAAACACAAGGATTTCTCAATGTTTTCCTATGAAATTCTAGGACATACTAGTGCTTCTCTTAAAATGCTAGACTTTTCATGGTGTTTTATATCCAAATATGGAAAATTTTTGGTGTTAAAAGTGCAAGAAATTCCTGGCATTTTCATGGCCACCACATAAAAGTGTTGTGAATACCTTGATTTATTATAGTGTTAGTTTATCTGAAAATCCGGTACTACATTTCCATTCCAACCGTATTGATATTTGATATCACTTCTTATGGGATCATGTTTCGTAAAATGACATTTCATTGATTTTTATCAAAATCGAGCATTAACTCATGGACATTTCTACAAAATCTCTTGATGAGACTTGGTTTTCTTTTATTCAAAATGAATTGGGGTTTTGAGAATTGAATAAATTATTTTCTAAAATTTTTGAAGTCTCTATTTTTTGTCTAGTTTGGACATCCAATTATAATAGTTTTGAGTCCCTGAACTCTAAGAACAAAATTATGCTTCTTGGATAATTATCTTCAAACATCCGAATAGATAGTTCGGATGCCCAAACCTTGATAATTACAATTTGCTATTTATTGTAGCTTAGACATCCAAATGTGAAAATTCAGGTATAAAATCATAGGCAGCCACCCATTTTCTTTTGTCCTCTCATAGACAATTGGCTTCTCCCGACTCTTCGGTGACCCTAGGCATACTTTCAGGCCTCCCCAAGATCTCTACCACAGATCTTAACCTCTCTTCACCTCCCTCTTTCAAATTTCACTCTTTCCTACCATTCCTCCATGGCTTTCTACATGAAAACTCTAACCACCAAGAGAAAGAGGCCCTTTGGCTCCACCTTCGATGAGGAACCTACACTCACTTGCCAAATTCATTCTGTGGCTTGCTTTGCTCATTGTAGGGATTGCTATGCTTCTTATCAGGTCATACTTTCTAAGATTATTGATTTCATATAGCTAGCCTCCTTAACTTCTCTACACTCTTTGTTGCCCACGGTATGCTCGATTCAATATCCCCTTATGAGACCTATAATGAAGAGGATGTGCAAATTTTCTATGTTAATGCTTCCTTTAATTATGGCCACACTACCCTTACTACTTATTATTGTGATACTATGATTATTGTTGATCCTAACACTCTTGGTCTCATCCTTGCCCTTTTCATTGAAGGAGAAGAGGTTAGTTTTGCCCGATAATCGTATGATGCAAATCTTCTCCTCAAATTCACTGAGGTTATCAAAAGGTCTTTGAGGAGAACCATATAGAGGCTATGAGAAAAATGTTGGCATTTAACCTTCTCCCTCTTCACTCTTATGTGCATACAGAGGCTATAAGAAATACGTTGGTATTTAACCTTCTCCCTCTTCACTCTTAATGTGCTCCACTAGATCCTTGCCTACATTGGGCATTGCAATGAAGTTTCATATATGGAGCTTTTTCTCATCTTCTATTTTCTTATTGGGCACATGGTTAACCTTATGTGATCCTTCGACACATGGTGCAGTATGTTATGCACTCTTCTAGCATCTTAGGATACCCCAATATTATTATCTTGATATATCACCACTTCAGGGTAGCCACTTCCTCTCAGGATCCCCTCCACAAATACACCCCACCTCAAACCTTCAATAAAGCCTCCCAACTCTGGGTGGGATTCACTCCTCAGGATATGGATGAGGTCACCCAAGCTCGAGGCCATGCACCTACATCAGGCAGAGTTTGAGAGGGTGCTCCTACTGCTAAGGCCAATGATGAGCATAAGGGAGTTGCTGGTGTTGTTGCTATCAAGGCTGTTGGTATTTCTCATCCCTCAATTGATCAATGATTGGATAAGTTGTCTAAGCTACTAATCCAGATTGAGGGGCTGATGCATTCTTTTATGGATAGAGTTAGGACTTGCCTGGGTACTTAGCGATGTTTTTGTGTATTTTTAGGGTCTTTATGTTGTCTGGACATGGTGGAATTTTGTGTTTTGATGATGTTTTGAAGGGCTTTTTGGATATTATTCTTGAGATTATGGATATATTTTGGGGTTATGATTATACCTTGTGGATGTTATGGTTATTTATATACTTCACTTGGATGTGGTTGTCCCTATTTAGATATAGTTGTTTACGATTATCTTCTTTGAATTTAATGCAGTCATATTCTCTGTGGACTTCTTTGTGTGAATGTTGTGATTTTTATTCAAGTTCATGCATTATATCCTTTTTGTTCATATCAAAAGGGGAAGAAAATAGCTTGTTTCATATAGGAGGAGACTCTGTTAGACTAAGGGAGAGTTGTTAGTCAAATTAGTTATTTTTTGTTAAAAACCCAAATTGGTTTTTTTTTTTGTTAAACTCACATAGAAATGTTATAGAAAGGTGGAGTTTTGTGCTTTAATAATGGTTTACATAACTTGATTTAATTATTTGCTAAATTTGGTCATATTATGTTAAAATACATATTGTCATATAATGATAAAATACATAATTAAAATGTTATTCTTCATATGTATGCTTTAGTTGATACATGTGCTAAATTGTCTAAATCCTATTTTTCAACTCTAGTATTCATTTATTCATGTGAAATATTTTTCATCATAAAAGAGGGGAAAATTATTATCTTTTATAGTTTTGACGTAATCAAATCATTTATTTGATGATCTCTTGAGTTGTGTAGCTTGTAGCCAAGCTAAGGGTGTAACAAGGTTCATACCATTTGGAAGTCTTAAAGAGAAGATGGATATAAAGATGATCATGAACATTGAGGCATGCTAGTGATTCAATGCATGTGACTTGAAGACATGTAGATATCCGGAAGATCGCTTAAGAAATCAAATCAATATTCTAAGTTTAGATTTTCCTTTTACTTAAAGTTGAGTCAAAGATTTGAATTGTTAATTTTATGATTTAGAGCTTTTGTTTAATATTTAACTTGGAATGTCTCTACTAGTTTATTTATTATCTAAAACAAGTTTTGAGTTGATGTAAAAATGGGCTAAAGTTATAGTTAAGCTAGTATAGGTTTTTCTGTAAACTTCGAATGCCCAAATGTAGCAAAAAGTCACTAGGCATTATTGATAGCTTCGGATCCCAGAATCTATAGTTTGGGCGACTGAAATTCTGAAACTATAATATCAAATTTTGTTTCTATGAAACTTGGTTTTTTTATTTTGGTCATCCAAAATGGAGGGTTTGGATGCCAGAATTACTTGACTAGACACTCAAACCTATGACATTAACATGTAACGACTATTTGAGTTTGACTGTTGGAGTGGTTTAGATGACCAAACTTATACTCTGAATGTTCGAACATGTAAGAAATAGCCAGTAATAGTTAGTTTCCTCCCAAAAATCTTAGAGTTGTTGTAATTAGAAATTTTGCATTTTTGTGAATTCATTGTGATAGAAAATAAGCTTTCCCAAGAGCTCTAAATCTAGTTCTCAACTTTCAAATCTTCAAAACCCTAGTACTCATCTTGAGAGGCTCTTGTAATGTGGTTTAATTATAAATTTTTTATCATTCTTGCTTGTAAACACTCCTATATTAGGAGTGTGAGAGGCACCAGACTTTAGATTGGGAGTGTCTTATTGCTCGGTTGGATAAAGAATTGTATGGGTTGGCTTCACCAATGAAGCAACATTACTAGTTAAGTGATTCAAGCCCTTAAGAGCGAGACAAGAGCCGTAGAGTAGGCACAATTGGTTACTGAACCACATAAATAGTGGTGCATACTTCTACTTGCTCATTTTGCATTTTAGAACTTGTGATTTGGTTACTTGTGGACTTGTGCATTTGTGAATTGAATTGATTTTTAGTTTTAGAAGTGCATATATTATTTGAAAAACCTAATTCACCCCCACTTAGGTTATTTTTTGGCTTTCAATTGAAACTCCTTTCTCTTAAAATTGGTTGCTTCTCTCAAAAATAAACCCCATACTCTTTTACTATTACATGCAAAAGTGAAAATGATTCTACTAAGAAATGCTCACAGATGAAGCACTTGAGAATATGCAATATTCCAAAAGCTCATGATGAGGATATGGGGCCATATTACCTAAACATCTATAGTGAATGGCCTATCAAACATTAAACTCATTATCTCATAAAAGAAGATGGAAAAAGTAAAAGTCATATATCTCCTCATTCAAATGCTTAAACAAAAGCATGGTGCTAAAGCATTTGGAGTGAACAACTAATCAAGCAAGCTAACAACAATCAAGTTTTTTATTCCCTTGTTATCAAAAGGTTGTAGATAAGAAAATCAAGTTTTCCTCATCAAATGTTCACAAAGGGGCATATAGCTGAGACATCAAGAATGCAAAATTGATCAAGGATTTCTTCCTCATCTCAAAGCATTGGGGGAAAATGGAGACTCCAATACTTGTAAAAAAGTTAAGTATTATGAGTAGACAACTAAAGTAGCATTGTCATGACATCCAAAGAGACCTATGATGTTGCTCTTTGCCCCATAATCAACAAATGAAGTAAAAAATTTTGAACTTCTTAACAAAGACTTTAAGTAGACTACTTATATAGTGGTAAAATTAAATATGCTACCCTAAAATGGCAAAAAAAATACACCATCTCTAATATAGTGAAATCAAACTTATCACCTCCAAAGTAGTGAAATTAAATAAATTATCTCCAAAATGGTAAAATCAAATACCTCATCTATGATGATTGTAAAGTCAAACATATTATCTCTAACATAGTGAAATCAAAGTACAAAACTTTCAAAAGTAGCCAAATTAAGTCCATTTTCGCATGGTGCATCAAGCCACAATTAAATCACAAAATAAGTTCACTTTCACGTAGCAATTAAAGTTCATTTTGAGTGGCAATCAAGTTTACATTTATATGACAAGCTGAGTACACTTCCATGTGGCAGATTAAAGTTCATTGTGTGATGATCAAGCCCGCACTTAATAGTAAACAAAGTTGACTATTATGTGTCAAATAAAAGTCCTTTCCCAGAGATCAAGCTTGCACTTAACGATAAACTAAGTTAACTTCTATGTGACAAATCAAATTTAATTTCCATATGACAATTAAAGTCAATTTTAAGTGATGATAAAGTCTTCATTTATAAGGCAAACTAAGTTCACTTTTATGTAACAAATAAAAATTCATTGCATGATGATCAGGCCTGCACTTAATGACAATCTAAGTCCATTTTGCATGGTGATTAAGCCCGCTGACAAACAAAATCCACTTTCATGTGATAAACTAAAAGCTCATTTTTGCATGGTACATCAAGCTCGCATTTAAATGGTAAATTAAAGCCACTCATATGTGGTCAACCAAGCCATCTTACATGGCGAATCAAAAATACACTTATGTAATAAATTAAAGTTCATTTTGTATGACAATTGAGTCAGTATTTAAATGATAAATTAAATCCACTTTCACATGGCAGATTAAAACTCAATTTATGTGGAGATCAAGCTTGCTTTCATGCAGAGAATAGAGTCCACTTTCATTTAGAAAATTCCACCTATTTTCATATAGTGATCAAACCCACTTTTATGTAGAGAATCCCCTCGCATGTAGTGATCAATCTTGCTTTCATGTGGAAAACAAAATCTATTCTCATATGAAAAATTATGTCCACTTCCACATGATAAAGCAAGTACACTCTTATACTAAATCAAATCCATTTAGATGTATCAAGTTGATTCCACTTACATGGGCACATCAACTCCACTCTCACGTGGCAAAGATAATTAACTTTTAGAGCATTAATACAAGGGCTAGATACCTGAAAATTATTTGCACCATCTCCTCTCATCAGAACTTGAGAAGAGGATGTGAAGGAGCACTTTGTTTGGGTAGTTTTTGTCAAAATCATATTTGATAAGAATTTGATCGAAGTTGAAAATTAGATGCCACTGGATTATGATTCAAATATGGGTCTCAGTTGGACTTAAATCATGATCAAATTTGATCAAAAAAATAAACTAGATTCAGAACTAAATTATTATAAAATTAGGACTCAAACTAAATTCATCCCAAATTAACTGAAGAGCTCATGTATTTGGACTAAAATTGGACTCAAAATTTATTAAAAATCTGGGCCAAAATAAAAAAAATAAAAAAATTTATAAATAGATCTCTCGATCAAATAAATTTTGATAAATATATCCTTGATCAAATTTTTCTTATAACTAGGTCCCCAAGATGAAACATTTTAAGAAAAGATTTATGAGACTCTTAAAATTATAAATTAATCTCCATTTACAAAAAAACTCCTTAAGATTAATAATTATAAATTAATTTTTATAAAATCTGGGGTTCACAAATAAACCCTCTATAAAACTTTGAATAACAATTTTAATATTCACAAATTTACAAGTAGACCCCTTAAAAATTTTTATTTATAACTAAGTTCAAAATTCATTATTTTGTTAATAAAATCTTACATAGAGGATCTTGAAAGTTTTAAAATCTTGCAAAAAAGTCCTTATAGAGAATTTCACAAAAGACCCCTTAATTCATGTAAATTATAAATTAGTCCTTAAAAATAAAATTTTTATAAATAACCCCTCATATTTTGTAATTTTTTGGAATAATACAAGCTCATCCAAACAACTGTATCAAATCAAACAAAAGTAAATTTTATCCGCATTGAGTCTCATCCATAAAATTATTCAAAATTCAAAACCAAATCATAATCTTATCATCATCAATTCAAAAGCTTAGAGTCAATCCAATATCCTCTAATGGCTATAAAAAGTGCTAGGAGTCCCACCAAGAAAGGGGAGAGGATTTAGAAAGCAGATCAGAGATCATGTTCCAGCAAAACAAGGAAGAAGTAATCAATCAACGAGTAAAGAAGTGAGGATTCTTCACTTGTTTTCTATCTTTCGCTTCACCTTTCTGCCCTTTTCTCTATGTTCCCATGAGGTACCCCTCCTCCTGCCCTCACCTGCCTCTCTGCTGCACTTGCTGCTTAAGCTGGAGAAGTTTGGGCATTCGAGCTTGTAAACTAGGAATCTCTAGTTGGGACACATCAGGCTTCACCTAATCCCCATTGGCTCCCCATTGCCATCTTGGCTGAATAAGCTGCCTCCACTCTAGCAACACTGCCTTGTCGCTTGGTTATCCTCGCCTATACTCAAGGTCACCTACAGCCCCCATGCTACCGCTGCACCCTCGCAACAAACCCACTGATTAGCCAGAGCCTGATTACACCAGCTACCGCCCTATCCCTACAAGAACTCCTGGCCGAAGGTTCACACATCAATTGTGCTTGTCTACCCATCACTGACCAGGTTTTGGTTGCTCGAACCCCATTGTTCAGGTGCTTGAACCATGGACTCTTGTTGCAAATTCTGCCTTGCGCCTGCACCTCTACCCAACTTCTTGCACCACTGCTTGCTGTGGCTGCCTCCTTCCCCTCGCCTCCATGCCTACCTTTCTTCCTCCTTCACGTTTGATCTCTGCATAGTTCAGTGGAGCATGCCAACCTCGCTCTCCATGCCTTGTTGCACTTGGCCATAATTGGCCTGAACCACTGCCACCTTTTTGCCCACCGCCAACACCACTACGAGCTACTATCGCTTGCCTGTGCTGGCACCAACTGTTCGATCTGGCCAGATATGGCAAGATTTGATCGGAGAATGACCAAGAAGATGAAGGGGAGCGATGAGAAGCTTGGTGTCCATGAAATTTCATTGAAGTTTAGAGAGAAAGAAGGGTGGAGATATCAGACATTGGAGGAGCTTGGTGGAGAAGGAGAGAAAAAAGAATGGGGAGGAAGAAGATAAAGTGAAGACAAAGAAATAAAGAAAAACAGTCGGTTCGGTGGAAAAGTGAAGGAGAAAGTAGAATTAAGATGGAGAGATAGAAGGGAGAAAAAGCATTGTCGTCAGAGTTTCACATGAGTTTGCAGGAAAATAAGACAAAAAGGAAAAAAAATATATAGTCTTGAATTAAGGGACTCCTTTTAAGTACCTGACCACCGTACTCTTTGACTTAAAATTTTTTTTTTGAGAATCCAACTATCCTATTTTGGCATAAGAGATTTTTTAAAAAATTTGATCATTATAAATCTAGTCTAAGAAATTTCTTTGATAATTTGACTGTATTACTCTTGTCCTAAGGAATTTCTTTGAAAACTCGAAGGTCGTGCATTTGGCCTAAGAAATTTCTTTAGAAAGCCGAATGTCATATTTGTTGAAAGCCCAAAATCCACCCAAGGAGAGGGGAGAGGGGTGAATTATGTTTTGTAAAACAAATAGTAACTTTGCACAAATCAAATCCAAATTCAATTCACTAAAGCAATTTCACATAATTTTCGATTAAACCACAAGTGCTATAATGTAAATAAAGAGAAAAATAAGTACACCATAATTTATGTAGTTTGGGGACCAACTACTCTTACTTCATGGCTCTTGCCTTACTATTGAGGATTTTAACTATCTACTAGAGTGTTGTTTTGTTGGTGAAATTAACTCTATACACTTGATCTTGCTCCAACTGATAAGATGCACTCCACACCAAAACTTTAGTCTCTTGATCATTTCAAACAACCTTAGAGTAGTTACAAGTGAAAATATATAAAAGTAATACACTTTATACTTGCCATTAGTTATCCCAAGATTGAGTAAAAGAGCAATGAGAATTTGGTTTGAAATTTGAAGACTTAGAGCATATGATGGCTAGAGAGTCAGAAAGGCTTTGATCTCTTCTCCATAAAAATTTAGGATTTATAAAAAATAGTTTAGAGAAGCCCATCCTATTTTTTTTATAACTTATAGGTCAAAACTAACCATTGGGGTAAAATTTCACAACTAGGTTCACTTAAACAGTCAAAAAACTAGCTATTGATCACACAGAAAATCTGAGAGGGTTGACCATTTAGACAACCGGTTGATCGATTCTGGTTTCCTAGAACTAAAATATCTCTTTGCTAGTTGTCCAACTCCAAATTGGTCATCTAGTTTTGATAAAAAATTATAACTGGCACTCCCAGTTGGTCATCTAGTTCCAAGCCAATCCTCTAATTCTGATAAAAAATCAGAACTAGTACTCCCAACTAGTCATCTAGTTCCTAAACTGATCGTCCAGTTCTACATGGATTCAAAAGTTCTGAATTTTTTGTCTAGCAGAACCGGTGGTCTACTAAGACAAGAGAACATATGGTTTTGTTAGAAAAACTCTGTCAAAAGTCTCCTATATAACTCAATGCAACATATTCTCTATAAAAGAAAAAGTAAACCTAGTTGATGTCAGGATCTTAGGTTACTTTGGCTATGTCCCTATTATCCACAAATTTTCGAATTGTTATAGACACCTTCAAGCCACTTCTAAATCATTCTTTCATATCTTCAAGTCACACTTACCGATCTACCATTGCATTTTGTTCTATTTGAACCTTTCGAACCTTCCCTTGAGATCTTTAATATACTTTGGCTATAACACAATTCAAATAGATATTAAATATGATTTTCTCATCATCAAAATTAAGAAGGATAATAATCTCCCCCTTTTGATAATGACAAACTCCTAAAAACTACTTAGAAATTTAAAGCATAATACACATATGAGAGAATATATATGGGTATGCATGCATATTCTCCATGTAGATATCTTCATTTTTATATGTCTCCCCCTTTTGATCGACAAAAAGGATAAGATACTAGATTGGATATAAAAAAGACAAAATCTCCGTTATGACGTCATAGAACACAAGTGGTATACACACAAGCCAACAATACATATAGCATTTTTAACAAAAAGCACATATATAAGATCTCAAGAAGCTCCCCTTGAAATGATGCATCTACATTTGCCAAAGAGCTAGATAACCAAGAGGCTAAAAAACACTAAAAGATCCGTAAATTAAACTAAGAAAGGTCCGTAAATTAAACTAAGAAAGGTTCAAATCAAAATTTTAAATCTCGGCTAAAACCGAGCCGTTTCGGCCAAAATGGTTCGGTTTCAGCTGGTGCCGCAACAACTCAGTTGAAAGAGTTTTGGTTTTATGGTTTCAAAGTTAGGATTTTTGTTGGTGGCGAGCGTAGAGTGGGAGGGGCTAGCGCAGCATGTGGGGCGAGCAAAATGCGCGAGGAGAGTGCGCGGGGCAGAGGGTGCGCACGGGGTGAGCGCAGCACGCCTAGAGATCGCCATTGACGGTGAGCGCAGTGAGATCATGTAGTTTCCAGTACTGCCATCCTTCTCCTCTCCTTACAAGCCTTGTAATACAAGAACGAAGGATTTCTCTTCTGCTTCTTTGTTTTTTTACAGCGGTGGAGCGCATACATTGATGTTGCAGCTCCATTGATACTGGCGACCACCTCCTTGCAGGAAAGACAACTCGTTTCTTTGGTTATCGGTGATCAGCTCGTTTCACGGATGTCACAGTAGACAGCTGCATGTAGGGTTTACTGTTTATTACTGTTGGTTTATTTTATTCGGTTGATCATGGGCGATAACTATGAAGCTTTTGTGTTTGCTATTGTTAATTTGTTTATTTTCGTGGATCACGGGCCCGATGGCTGTGGATCAGTGTAAGTGGATGTGCAGATTGATTGATTATTTGTTGTTAGCAATAAGATTGATTATTATATTAGGCTATTAGGCTATTAGGCTACTCCATTATCGCTTATATATAGTCAGAGATGTTAATGCAAACTGCAAAGTTTGCAGGCAATGTGATTTGAGATTTTCAGGTGTTATAATACTATTGGTGTTTCAATTACAGAGTTTTGTAAGTCTATTGTCTTACTTTTGTTTTAGACTATAATCATATTTCAGAAGGAGGTAAGAAATTTTTTTAAATTCTGAATTATTATACATGTTATATATAGAATTGTAATTATGTAGTATATTACAGTTTGTAAGTTTGTAAATTGAGAATGTTGAAATTAATATAAAAATTAGTTAGTAAATCGGAAAGTATAGAAATTATGTATAAATTAGTATTTTATAAAAATTAGTTTGTAAGTTTGTAAATTTATTAATATTTGTTTTGCAAAAATAGAGTTTATTATATTTTTTGGAAATTAATATTTTATACGAAAGATATGTATTAAATTGATAATGTTAAAAATAATAAAAAAAATTAGTAATAAATTAAAAAGTAGGTTAGTACATCTTAAACCATATACCTTATACCCTAAATAAAAAATTATTAAAATTATGGAAAAATTAGTTAGTATTTAATTATTTATTAATTAATTTATGCAAAAATAGATTTTTTTTATTTTTAAGAAATTAATATTTTATGCAAAAATTATGTATTAAATTGAGAATGTCGAAATTAACTTGAAAATTAGCTAATAAATCAAGAAATAGGTTAGTAAATCCTAAACTCTAAACCTTATATCCTAAATAGAAAAGTATTAAAATTACTAAAAAATAGTAAGTATATAATCATTTAGTAATTAATTTATGCGAAAATAGAGTTTTTTTATTTTTTAGAAATTAATATTTTATGCTAAAATTATGTATAAAATTGTGAATGTCAAAATTTACTTGAAAATTAGTTAATAAATCAAGAAATATGTTATTAAATCCTGAACCCTAAACCTTATACCATAAATATAAAATTATTAATTACGTAAAAATTAGTTAGTATTTAATTATTAATTAATTAATTTATGTGAAAATAGAGTTTTTTATTTTTAAGAAATTAATATTTTCTGCGAAAATTATGTATTAAATTGAGAATGTTGAAATTAACGTGGAAATTAGCTAATAAATTAAGAAATAGGTTAGTAAATCTTAAACCCTAAACCTTATACCCTAAATATAAAATTATTAATTACGTAAAAATTAGTTAGTATTTAATTATTAATTAATTAATTAATGTGAAAATAGATTTTTTTTCTTAATCTTAGGTAAATTTTCTTCCACCAATATTTGTTCTGTTACTGCTTCTGTTGTATTGCATATGGCTCCCAAGTAAAGCATGCAACGATCGCCTCGCGATGATGATATTGTATGGCAACACTGTGAATTAGTGGATGTAAAAAATTAAAAAGTTTGTTGCAAATGTTGTGGTCGTGTGCTTAGTTCTGGAATTACAAGATTAAAAGAGCATTTGAGAGGAGTAACCAGCTCAGTTCGAATATATGAAAAAGTTCTGAATGAAGTGAGACAAACATTTTGGATAATAGTATAATGCAGCAGAGAAAGTAGAAAACGGAGAAGGCAAAAAATCACGCTTTGAGTAGGAACTTATCAACCGTTATAATCCAGATCCCCAGTAAGTTTTTGATGATGAAAATAATGATACTGAGGTTCAGGAAGTAATTCGCAAAAGTTGAAGATTGTACGAGAAAACTCAAGATGGTGTTGGTGCTTCCGAGACTGTTCGTGATCGCCAAACTACTAGTTTCAAAGAATGACGTACACAGCGACACACACCTGCCCCTTCAGGAATAAAAGGAGATTTCCATTTTTCTGACATCAGATCTATAAATATTTCTCCAATTGACCCATTTCTATTGAAACCAAGAGATGATACTCAAATAAATTTGAGAACAACATCAACTAGTTTTCGGAAGGCAAAATAGTGGTTGGGTAGGATAGGATCCAAATTTTTTTTCTATAACCATGCTCTATTTCATTTAGCAGATGGCGGTTACTATCATGGAATGATACATGCCGCTCAAGAGGTTGGCCCAGGAGTTCCTCCACCAAGTGCTTATGAAATTTCTGAAAAGTATCTGAAAATCTCAAAGTTGAAGAGATGACTGCTTTTATCCAGATCTTCCATAAATATTGGGATAAATTTGGGTTTACCTTGATGTGTGAGAATGGAAGACACAACACAATAAGGATTTGATAAATTTTTTAGTATATTATCCTGAAGGGACCATTTTTCTCAAGTTAGTTGACACATGAGAGGAGTCAAAAACTGGTAATTTCTTATATCATCTGATTGATAGTGTCATTGAGGAGATTGATAAATTAAGAGCGGTACAAGTCATAACTGATAATGCAGCTCTGCTGATATATGCTGAAAAAAGTTAATGCAAAAAAGAAAACATCTTTTGTGCACACCTTGTGCAATACACTCTATTGACTTAATATTAAAGGATATGGGTAAGGATCCTGATATTAAAAAAGTCATCGAAGAAGGTTAGAATTTGACGTCATTTATTTATAACCATGCTTGGTGTCTTGAACTAATGAGAAAAGAAACACGAGGATAAGAGATTATCAAGATAGGCATTACTCAATTTGTTACACAATTTATCTTCTTGGATTTCCTGTATACTCACCGACAGACACTGAAGAGATTATTTACCAGTGAAGAATATGATAAGCATTATTTGAAGTTGAAACAGTCCGAGAAAATTCATTTTGAACAATTCTACAATCAAGTCTTGAACGAAAAATTTTGAAAATTAATTAAAAATGTTATCGAAATCTTCAGTCCATTAGTTAAAGTGTTTGGAATTATTGACACAGATGATCATTCGTAGATAGGGTTCTTATATGAAGCAATAGAACGAGTAAAATTGTAAATAAGACAACATATAAGAATAATTAAATTTCATAAATGGGAGAAGATTATTGATCGTCATTGGGATAAAACATTATCCAAAGATATTCATGCTGCAAGTAATTGAGTAAAGAGTCATTTTATAGCACTTTACTAAGTTATAATGATACTATTGTTGATTCATATTTAATCATCTTGTAGGATACTTTATGAATCCAATATTTAAATATGCCGATGAGGTTAACAATAGTAATACGATTCTTGAAGTGCTACATAAGGTAATCGAGAGGATGGAGCCAGATATGAGAACAAGAATATTGACAATGCGCAAGTTACATTCTAAATCATTAATTTTTTTTTACATAATTAAGAAAATTCTTAACTTGAGTATATTCATTAAACAGGCACATGATTTCAAAAATAAAGTCAAGGACTTCGGCACACAACAAGCAATTGTAGCTATTAGAGGTGATACTGTTGATATAGTTGATGTTCAATAATTATACATATTTGCTAATTAATTTTATATCAAATTATTAATAATTTTTTCTCATAAATTACAGCTAGATGATGGAGTATTTATGGGCAGCATGCAGCACCTAATCTTACAAAGATAGTAATTAAAATTTTAAGTCAAACTGTTTCAAGTTCATAATGTGAGAGAAATTGGATAACTTTTGGATTGATCCATATGAAGATGAGAAACATACTTAAAATGGAAAAATTGGAGAGACTTATTTTCTATCATTATAACATGCATTTAAGAGCCCGAAACTTACAAAGAAGAATATCACCAGAGGATGAGATAATCAACTTGTCTACCATATTTGAAGATGATGATCCTTTGATAGAGTGGATTCGAGAAAGAGAAGAACCTTTCTTAAATCATCCTCAAACACAGAAGCTATTCGCCGTCTCGTAGATGAAAAATCAGAAGAAGAAGTTAACAAAATGAAGAATACTATTGATACAAGTGATAGCAGTAATGGTGGTACAGCTGGTGACGCCAATTTTCAACAATCACAATGTGAGGACTCATCTTCATCTTTTTCACAATATGAAGGAAATGAGTTTTTGGACTTTAATTTATATGGCAATTATGTGTCACAATATCCATATGCTTCACATGGTAGACGAGATGTCAATCAAGGTCCAACAGATAATGAGAGCTCTAGCTACTATGACAATTATCGCAGCGAGATGTCTTCTTTTAATCCAGGATATCATCAGTCAATGCAGGACCATACGACTTCGTACTATCCACATGCTGAATGATATTATTGATCACAACTCCATCGTACTGATGAGTATGGTGATGAAAAATACCAATTTCTTCAAGATCCACCTCGGAACAGCAAGTGGTTATAAGACGTGGATTTATACTATCTATGAAATGATGTTTTCATTATTATCTTAAATTTATATCTTATTGTAATCTTATGACATTTAAATTTAATGTTTATATGGTTTATTTTATCGCATGATAATTTATTTATTTATTTTATCACATTTTATTGTAATATTTTTCTCCTGACGTATTTTCTATTATCTATTTTATATTCATAAATCTTGACAATTATAAGATATTTTTTTTGAAAACAGATAATAGCAAATTCAGATGATTATATTACAGTTTCAGACCAAGTTACACTGAAAGTAGGAAGAATAATTATGTCCATTTTTCGCCAAAAACTTATATTTTATCATAGAATGATTCCACCTCGGCCTATGATATACTTGGACAAGCTTTAATTGAGCAGGCATTAAAAGACCGTGGAAGAGTAAATGATCAAATTTATGGTACCTCTTAACAAGGTTCACTTAACACTATCAATCAACGTCTTGTTGTAATTTCCCCTGAATATTTTGCATAGTGTGATATCTATTTTTCATGGATTATTGGACCACTTTTATTATGTGTTGTCAATGAATATGATTATCATTTTCATTTTGGACCTTCGATGTATGGTTATACTTCAGAACTGCTGGCACGAGATCGTGCAGAGCTAGTTGATCTGGCTTGTATGCCTAAAAATGCTTGTCCAGATCGTCCAGGTACTGAATTTGTAATTCCACACCCAAATGTTCCAAACTCAACTGATAATGATTATGATGATGATGATGATTAGTTGTATTATGCTATAATTTATAAATTATGTATGTGTGAAGTACATTTTAATGAAAAGTTAAATTTGCTTATGTTAATTTTTACCTTTTAATCATATTCATATTACTTCTTGTATGTTTTTTTAATACACTAATATATATTAAAAATATACTATATCAATGATTAATTATAAAAATTAATTTTAATTAACTAAAATAATATTTAATCTTATGGTAAAATGAAGTATAAATTTTTTCCAAATTTTTAAACTTTTTTCAATTTTTTTCCAATATTTTATCGTATATTTAATTTGAAGTCAAAGTATAGTCAAAATATAGTCAAACTCTAGTCAATACATAATTAATAATTAAAAAAAATCTTTTGGCCGAAACCGAAATGGCCGAAATTGAAACTGAAACGGCCACAACGACCGAAACATATCGATTTTGCTAAGTACCAAAACTGAAATCGAAACCGAGATTTAAAACCTTGGTTCAAATATCAATAACATCAAGGAATGCAATAAAAACATCACCCAAACATAGACTAAACCATAATCCAAAACATCCAAGTTTGAAACTCCACAAGCAACATAAATACAAGATAGAGAAATAATGGGCTCGGTCTTGAAGTAGTGCAATCAAGCAAGGCATGGAGCATCCTAGTGATGTCATCCATGGAATTTTGAAGGGATGTTAGCTACTCAGACGTGCTCTATGCAAAATTCTTTAGACAAGCTAGTTTCTTGATGAAATCTAAATGTGAACCTAAGGATGTGGTAGGTGGAGGTGCATCATGGTCAGAGTCATGTCTTGATCCTTGGTGTCTCTCCATGGCATCGATCTCGGCCTCCTTTCCCTGAGTAGACTCCCTGCTCTATAGCTCTAATAGACCTCAAATGCCATCATGCTTGCTAAAACCTATCCAATAAAGTATAAAATGAGAGAAGGTATCAAATGAAGTGAAGACATAATATAAGGAGGATTGCATTGAGGCATAAGAGCCCTAAAGTTTGGAAGGAGTCTAGTAATGACTCCAAGGAAGCCAAGGGTAGTATGCATGTATCAAAGATACTTGACCATATGGTGAAGGATATATAGGGTAGATACACCCTATGCCCAGTCAGAATAGAGTAAATGAAATACAACTCCATGGAGGATCCTTCACGTGATGCCCACCCTTCTTTAGAAGGAGGGTGTAGGCCAAGAGCTGGTGGATCACATAAGCCCAAGGTGGGATGTTCATTTGACTGTAACTTCATCATGGCATCACCCTAATGTTCTTCAAATATGGTTGCAACAATCGACTGATATGAGGAAACTTGGTCAGACCATCTTCAATGAAAAATAGTCTCTCCCCATCTATAGGGACAATAATAATGGATCCAAGTACTACAATGCTAAGTGACGTGTTTGCCTCCATAGTAGATGTCAAAGGTTTTACTAGCTTCATCAAAAGAGGCATTTGCATGGAAGACTCAGACATTGTGATCATGATAGGTTTTATTGTTAACTAAAAAAGATGTCCACCCTTGAGCATCAAAAAGAGGTCTAAGTTCAAAGCTTGAAGGTCATTAAAGTCAACTATTCTAGGAACAACAATTCTAGAAAATGCAAATTGATTTTGGAAGTGAGCAAAGTTCTCAAGAGAGGAAACTCAAGAGGAAAGGCTTGATTTTCAAAGGAGGATGGAGACTATCACCTTTCCTCTTCTTGGAAGTAATTCTCCTAAATCTTGGAGCCATTTGAAGTGAAAGAAGGAAATGGGGGCTAGTGATGGAAGAGAACCAAGGTGGGAAGGGCAAAACCTAGCGAGATGGCCTTGGATCTTTTGAAATCACTGTTGAATAGCCTAGAGGAGTCACCTTGAGTCACTGTGCATGAGAAAGAATGGGGGAAATGGATGGCCACTAGTGTTTGGGATCGTGCCTAATTTCCATGAATCAGTCAACTACTTTAGTCAATTGATCAACCGACTGTGGGTTCAAGGAGGCATAACTTCACAAATTGGTCAGTTAGTGCAACAAACGATTGATCAACAATAGATTGTCTAGTATCCATTAGGCTAACTAGTTGACCAGTATAAAAATTGGACAACTAGTTCAAAAAAGTAGCCCTTTCCCAAAAAAATTTAGAATTGAAAATTGAAATTAATCAATTAATAAAATTCTTAATTTTTCTTTAAGAAAAATAAAGTGAGATTTTTCCAAAGGTTTTGTAAAAATATCCACAAGTTGACAATCAATTTCAATAAAACCTAATGAAATATCTTTTTTCAAAACATGATCATAGAGGAAAGGATGCCAAATATCAATGTGATTGGAACAGGAATGCAAAATCAGATTTTTTTTTTTTTGGAACATTCATAGGACCAGTGTTATCACAAAAAATTAGAATTGCCATAAAATCATATCCAAAATCCCAGAGTATTACCACATTTATAAGACTAGAGCACAACAACCTCTTATGGCCATATATTCAGCCTCAACGGTAGAAAGAACCACAAAATTTTATTTCTTGGAGCTCCATATTTATCAAGAAATTGGCTAGTGTCGATATTGTTATTTCTATTCACATGACACCCAGCATAGTCCGCATCACAAAAATTGATTAAATCAAAATAATCATCTCTTAGATATCACAATCCTAGATCTAGTGTGCCCTTAAGATATTTAAATATATATTTTTCAGCCACTAGGTGTGATTTCCTATGTGATGTTTGAAATGTAATGCACATACACATGTTAAACATGATATTTGGTCTACTTACAATTAGATATAATAGACTATCAATCATATCTTTATACCACTTTTCTTTGACCTTTTCACTATCTTTATCTTTATCCAGTTTGGTAGAGGGGCTCATGTGAGTTTTAATAGCCTTAGCTTGATCCATATTGAATGTCTTGAGCAATTCTCACACAAACTTGGCTTAGCTTATGAAGATTGCATTTTTGATTTACTTAAATTGTAGTCAAAGGAAGAAGTTAAGCTCATCCATCATGCTCATTTCAAATTCTTCTTGCATTGTGCTTACAAATATTTCACAATGGCTTACATTAGTAGTACCAAAAATAATATCATCAACATAAATTTGTATTACCATTAAATCATTATGCATTTAAGAGAAATAATGTAGTGTCTACATAACACCTTGTAAAATCATTTGAAATCAAGAAGAAACTTAGTCTCTCATACCAAGCTCTTTGGGCTTGCTTAAGACCATATATTGCCTTCTTCAATTTTAAAACATACTTTGGAATTTTCAAATCCTCAAATTTGGGTGGTTGTTCAGCATAAACTTCTTTAGGTAAAAAGCCATTCAAGAAAGAACTTTTGACATCCATTTGAAATAGTTTGAGATCTTCATGCAAAAGCAAGTAAAATGTGGATTGATTTCAAATGAGTCATGGGTGCAAAAGTCTTATCAAAATTAGTATCCTCAACTTGGTTGAAATCCTTGGCCAATAATCTAGCCTTATTTCTAATCACAACACTATATTCATCTAACTTGTTCCTAAAGACCCATTTGGTACTCATAATTGGGTAGTCATGTGGTCTTAGAACAAGCTTTGAAATTTGTTTCTATCCAAATTGATTTAGTACTTTTTACATAGAAAGAATTCAACTTTCATCTTTTTGAGCTTTCTCAAAGTTCTTGGGCTTAATATGAGAAAGAAATGCAATATAACAAAGGTTAAACTTAATAGTGTGATGGGCCTTTTCACCCTTTGATCAATATCACCTATGATTTGATTCAATGGATAATTCTTCTTGAATTTCCACTCCTTGGGTAACTTGTTGTCAATCTCTTGTTCCTTTGGCTCATCATTTCCATCATTGACATTCTTCTCTTTGGATCCTTTGATTGTTTCACTCTCTTTTTGCTCCAATATTTGCATTTCTTGCATTCTCTTGGAGATCTCTACGTTATTATTAATAAACTTTTCTCAAAGTGAGATTAGATTCATCAAATTAAATAGACTCTTCAGTAATCATCAAGGACTTGTTAAAGATTCTAAAGGCTCTAGAAGTAGATGAATAACCAAGAAATATTTCTTAAAAATTTTTAAAATCAAATTTTGATAAATAATCTTTTGTGTTCAAAAGAAAGTATTTGCATCCAAAAACATGAAAGTATGTAATATTCAGATTTTCCCATTCCACAACTCAAATAGGGTTTTGTTAACAATTAAATGAATAGAAACTCTTTTCAAGATGTAGCAAACCGTGTTAATGGCCTTTGTCCAAAAATACTTGGGTAGGGAGTACTTATTAACCATGATCATTGTCATCTCTGAAGATAATAGCTATTCTTTCTCTTAACAACTCCATTTTATTGTGGAGTGTGAGGAACCGAGAAGCTATGCTCAATACCATTTTCAATATAAGATTTTTTAATTGGATGATTTTTTAATTCTTCACTATGATCACTTAGAATTTTCAAAACCACATATTGCTCTTAATTTTGAATACATTTTGTAAAACCCACAAAAGCATCAAAGGCATCACTTTTACTAGCAAGAAATAGAACTCATGTATATCTAAAAAAATCATCAATAATTACAAAGGCATAGTTTCTATTTGCTAAGCATGTAGTATCAATCGGTCTAGACAAGCCTACATAAAAAAGTTGTAGCGGCCTTGTAGTTAACACCACCTTTTTGGGTTTGTGTGAGGACATCACTTGCTTTTCCATTTGGCACACATCACATATTGGATCTTTAATGAACTTGCCTTTGGGTAGTCCTGTCATTGGCTCCTTCTAGTTGACTTCGGTAATTTTATCCATGCATGTGTATCCAAATATTCTATGTCATAGCCATTCATGGTTTTCATGAGGTACAAAATACTTTTCAATATTTAAGTCCTCTTGATCAATAGTATAGATATTTCCATAATGATGACCAATAAAAGTAATATTGTTGCTATCATTATGTATAACATACAATGATTAGATTTAAACAAGGCATAAAATCTCTTATTATATAATTGACTACTAGACAATAAATTATGCTTAAGTTCTTCAACTAAGAGTGTACCTTTAATTATAGAGGGACTAATGGAAACATCACCTTTACCAATGATTTTACTTTGACCATTGTCTCCAAAGGTGATGAATCTGCTTTCTTTACTTACCAACTCCTTGAACATTGTTGGATTTTCTGTCATATGTCTTGAGCATCTACTATTGAGGCATCCTCCTTCTTGGAGTGAACGTATAACTAATACATTAAAATTGGGATGACCATTCTTACTTATGGATCGTCAAAGTTAGGAAAAACAAAGCATGTAGCAAGACATAAAAGAAAATAACATGTAAGATATGTGAGAAATAGTATATTTAATCATTCACCTCTATTATATTAGCTAGAGAATGACCATAAATATATAACTAGTAAAAGATCATGGGTCACGCCTAGCTACTCCTAAACTATTCCTGCTAGATAGGTTTTGGGAACCAAAATGAGCTTGGATTCCTCTACTTTTGGGATAATCTCCTTAGGTACCCAAATTTGTTTAATAGATAAATTTCTCTTACTTGGGTAATTATTAGAGACATGCCCCCTTCTATAGGAATAATTGCAAATTAAATGAGAATGAGTAGCTTTTGAAGACTTCACAAAAATGGATTTAGTACCTTTGAACTTAAAAGATGAAATAAAGCCTAGTCCAAATTTATTTAAAATATTTCTTTGGCTTTTAAGATCATGTTCAAGGTAGTGTTTCCATAAAAGATATTTTACAAACCTTTTTTCAAGTGGCTATTCTCATTTCTAAGCATATCTAGTTCATTTTTGTATTGACAAGTAGTTTTAGAAGATTTCAAATTATCATATTCTACTTGAATTACCTCAATGTACTTTTTGCAATTGCAAGAGCTTTTAGAAGATTTTAAAGTATTAAAATTATTCTCAAGTGAAGATAATTTCTTTTTTATTGAAGCATGCTTGAGACTTAATTTTTCATGCCATGAAAATAAATCTTCGAAAGCTTATTGTAACTCCTTAAAGAAGAAATCACATATCTCATCCTCGTTTTCCATAAGGCATAAGTTCATGATTTCTTTATCAGATGAGGCATCCTCACTCTCCTCCTTAGATTTATCCCACATTGCCACCATTGCCTTCTTCTTCTTTGCCTTGAATTTCTTCATTTAAGTGATGAGAGGGCAATTGGGTTTCATAATTCTTCTTTGCCTCGAAGCATGCTGGTACATCTTCTTCTTCATCTATAGTGATAGCCTTCTTGCTCCTTATCGGTCTTCTTGGCATGTGTTTCTTCTTCTAGAACTTCTTGAATTTTCTTGTGAGGAAAACCATCTCTTCATTGCTATCTTCTTCTTAGTTTGACTCCTTAGCTTTGAGTGCTATGACTTTCTTCTTCTTGTCTTCCTCTTCCTCTTGGTGTTGGTCTTCTAAGATCATCTTATGTGTAATGAGTGATCTCAAAAGCTTTTCCAATGATATCTTATTTAAATCCTTTGCTTCTTGTATTGTGGTGATCTTTAGATCCCATGACCTAGGAAGACATCTCAAAATTTTTCTAATAATCTCATCATTAGTATACATTTTACCAAGATATTTTAGAGGATTTATAATGTCAATAAAATATGTAACATCTCCATAATTGACTTATTTGGTTTCATCTAAAAGATCTTATATTGGCTAACTAATATGTTCATTTTAGACTCTCTCACTTGCTTGGTTCCCTCATGGGTAATTTCTAGACAATGCCAAGTACATGAGTTGTGTTATAGATGCTTATATGGTTAAACTCATTTGGATCAATAGCAAAATATAAAATGTCCATTGACTTTACATTCAAAGAATCAATTTTTTTTGTCCAAATCATCCCATTCCACTTTATGCACGGGAACTCTCACACCATCAATTAATTTACTAGGTTGGAGTGTACCCCTCTTCTATAATGTGCCAAAGATCATAGTCTATGGCCTTAATAAAGATTCTAATTTGTGACTTCCAATAATTGAAATATGTACCATTAAAAAGAGGAGATCTCATTGTGTATTGTCCCTCTTGAAGAGATAGAGAAATACCAAAGTTTGCCATTAAAATAGATCAAAAGCTCTAGGTAATTAAACCAAAATGAGAGCACCAAGCTCTAATACCAATTGAAAGCCCAAAAACCACCAAAGAGAGGGGGGGAGGGAGGGTGGGGGGAGGGGTGAATTAAGTTTTGTGAAATAAAATAGTGATTTTGTACAAAATCAAATCCCAATTCAATCAACCAAAGAAATTTCATACAATTTTCAATCAAACCACAAGTGTTATAATGTAGATAAAGAGAGGAATGAATGCACCATGATTTACATGATTTGGAGATCAATTGCTCCTACTCCATAGCCTTTGCCTTGCTCTTGAGGACTTCAACTCTCCACTAAAGTGTTGCTTCATTGGTGAAGCCAACCCCTTATATTTGCTCATGCTCCAATTGGCAAGATGCACTCCATACTAAAGCTTTAGTCTCTCAATCATTTCAAACAATCTTGGAGTAGATTACAAGTGGAAATATATGAAAATGATACACTTTATGCTGACCACAAGTTCTCTCAATATTGAGTAAAAGGGCAATGAGAATTTCGTTTGAAATTTGAAGGCTAAGAGCATATGATGACTAGAGAGCTAGAAGGGCTTTGATCTCTTCTCTACAAAGATTTAGAAGTTGTAAAAAATAATTCAAAGAAGTCCATCCTAGCCAATTATACCTTATAGGTTGAAACTAACCGTTAGGGGTGAAATCCCGCATGTAGCTTTACTTCAACGGTCAAAAACTAGCCATTGGTCCCAACGAAAATCCAAACTAGGGATCACTTGGACAACTGATCGACTGGTTGTGGTCTACTAGAACTAGGAGATCTCTTAGCTGATTGTTAGGTTCCAATCCAGTCATCCGATTCTGCTGAAAAAAATTAGAACTAGTACTCCTAGCTGGTAGTCTGGTTCTACACAGGTTTAGAAGTTTTGAATCTTATGTTAGACAAAACTAGTCATCTGCTAAGCCAAGCGGATGTCTAGTTCTTTCAAAAAAATCCTATTAAAAGTTTCTTGTAGAACTCAATATGACATATGCTCTAAATAATTAATCTCAAAATAAATTTTTGACTCAACTAAAATAAAAGAAATGTAAACCTTGTTAATGTTGGGTTCTTGAGTTGCTTTGGCCATATCTATGTCATCCTTGAATCTTCAGTTGGTCATAGGTACCTTCAACCACTTTCATGCCATTCTTTAATCTCTTTAAATCACACTCACTGATTCACCATCACCCTTCCTTATATTTGAAGCTTTTGAATATTCATTTGAGAGATTTCATATAATTTTGCTAAAACATAACTCAAATAGACATTAAATATGTTTTTCTTATCATCAAAACTAGAAAGGGCAATATTTATGGCCTCAGAAATTTCTTCAGGAACATAAATGCCATATCTTGGGCTCAAGGGATTTCTTTACGAACTCGAATACCATATTTCGAGCCAAGGGATTCCTTCAAGAACTTGAATGCCATATTTCTGACTTAAGAGATTCCTTTGGGAACCCAATTGGCATATTATTAGCCTAAGGGAATCCTTTAGAAATCTGACTGCAAATCAAATAAATTGAATAAAATTTATTAAAACCAAATCAGGTTCAAACCTGAACCAAAACTAAAATCAGGTCTAAATCTAAATTAAAACCAAATTAGGTTCAAACCTGAATTAAAACTAAATCAAGCCCAAGTCTAAACCAGAATAAAAAATAAATTAGGTCCAAACTTGATCCTAAACAAAAATAAGGACAAACCTTAATGAAAACCAAGTTGAATCTGAACCAAAATCAGGTCAAACCTAAACTAAAAGAAGGTCAAACTTGAACTAGAACCAAGTCAGACTTGAACTAGAGTTAGGTCAATCCTACGAAAACTAGGTCAAATCTGAACTAGAACCATGTGGAACTTGAACTACAACCCAACATGAGCTTGATCCGATATCTATTAAGGATCCAATAAAGATCCAATGGGGGTTAGATCCAAATTCATTAAGGATCCAATAACAATCCAATAAGGATTTCAAAATCCATTAAGGATTGATTAAAGATCCAATAAGAATTGGATTCAAAATCTATCAAAGATCCAATAAGGATCAAATCTGAGATCCATTAAGGACCCAATCCAAGATCTAATAAGGGCCTAATAAGGGTTGGATCCAAGATCAAGTAAGGATCTAATAAGAGCCCACTAATGGTTGGATCTGAGATCTATAAAGGATCCAATAATAATCCAAAAAGGGTTGGATCCAAAATCCATTAAGGATGCAACATGAACCAAGATCTATTAAAAATCCAATAAGAGTCCAACAAGGGTTGAATTCAAGATCCATTAAGGATCCAATAAGAATCTATTAAGTGTTGGATACAAGATCCATTAAGGATCCAATAAGAGTTTAATCTAACATTCATTAAGTATCCAATAAGAACCCATTAAGAGTTGGATTCAAGATTTATTGAGGATCCAATAAGAACCCATTAATAGTTGGATCCAAGATCTATTAAGGATCTAATAAGAACTCATTAAGGGTTGGATCCAAGATCCAAGATCCTAAATCCCTGACCAAATCAAATTGGACTTGAATGAAAACTAAGTCTGAATATTGAATTAGAGTAAATTGACTTAGACTTAAACCAAGTCTAAACATTGAATTAAATCAAATTAGACTTGAACCAAAACCAAGTATAAAATTGAATTAAATTAAATCAAATTAGAAACAAAATCAAATCTGAAGATCAAATTGTATCAAATCGGACTTAAACCAAAGCCAAGTATGAATATTGAACTGAATCAAATTAAACTAGAGCTAAGATCAAGTTTGAATCAAATCTAGTTCGGAGTTAGTCAACAACAAGCATGAAGTCATTGAAAATACCTTAAACCTGATTGACAATAAATGAAAAAGGTCATCGATTGTTAAATTAGAGATGCCCAGTATAAGCTAAGACTTCTAACTATTTTAAATACAACTGAACTAAGGTAGGCTTGAGCTCACTTAGTTAGTCAGCCAAACATTATGTTCAAAGAAAGTTTACTAACACAAGCATAAACTTGTTAGCGATACTTCAAATCTAATTGACACAAGCCATAAAAGGCCATCAATTATCAAATTGAGAATAATTGGTATAAGCCAAAGCAGCTAATTGTTCTCTCAAATTAAACTAAACTAAGGTAGGCTAGAAAATGCTTAGTCAATCAATCAAATGCTATGTTAGAAGAAATTTCACTGACATAAGATAAAGTCATCAGTGATACTTTAAATTTAATTGATACAAGCCAAAAAATGTCATTGACTATCAAATCAACAATGATTAGTATAAGCCAAATCCTCTAATCATTCTCTCAAATTAAACTAAATTAAGGCATATTTGAACACTTCTAGTTAGTTAGCCAACAATCATATAATTGATATCAGTACAACATCATCAGCAATACTTCAAAATTAATCAACATAAGCATAGGAGCCATCGGTGATGTTTCAAATTTAATTAGCAATAAGCTTAAAAGCCATCAATTATTAAATCAAGAATGATTAGCATAAGCTAGGGCCGCAAACTATTCTCTCAAATCGAAGATCAAAGGAGGTCAATCAGCAATAAGTAGAAAGACATCGGTGATACTTCAACCCTAATAGGGTTAATTGATACAAGGCAAGGCAGCCAGCTATACCCTAAAATCAATCAAAATTATTAACATCCACCAAAGATCAAACCAAGAAGCCATCTAAGTTAAATTACACTCTATCACATGCACATAAGTTGGCCAGTGACAACCATCAAGCCTTTTCTAGTCCTTTTCTCATTTCACATTCTTTATGATTATGAATTTAAATTCTTTAAATTGTCAAGTAAGGGTATGAACTTTCTTAAGACATGTAATGTAATGAATCAAATTATGCTTTTCTTTCTTTATGTCTCTATTTTATTAGTTAGGTTTCATACTTTAGGAGATTACTAATAATTGTCAGGGTAAATAAAAATAAGGGCTTGCATCTATTGGAATCCATGTTTCAACAATTTTTGATTATACACTCAAACTTATCCAAATTTTATTTGTTATTTCTTTTTGGGATCCTTTAGCTATCTCGGATGGTTGATCATAGCTCCACACCTCATCTAGCCCTATCTTAACATATTATTAACCAAAAATAACTACTAAAAGAGTAAGTACCTACTGGTATATGTGGGCAATAAACCTTCAAAATTGAGGTCAAGGGGTATCTGGAGATTAAAACCTAGGTGTAGATACCTATCTTTTTGGCTTTTAAAACTCTAGACATGTAGCCTGAAATCAATCTAATTGGCCAAACTCTATGACTTGAACCCTTATGTAATGTCATGATTTTTGAATATTTTATTTGGAATAAGTACCATATGCCAATTAGATCTCTTGTGTTTTTGACTATCTTAGATTTATATTTACAAGAAAAGTGGTGCCTTAATCTTTAAATCTGACATAATTTATATTTTATGAATTTTAAGGGCCTATTTATAAAATTATTTATTTTGAGGATTTATTTGAAAATAATATGCATTTTATTCTACAAAGTACCTTCAATTTGATGTTTTCAAGGTGTCCACTACAAAATCACATACAAAAGATATTTATTTATGAAAATTTTGATTTTAGGGATTTATTTGTAAACATATAGTATTTGTAAATATATAGTGCGATTAGACCTTTTGAAAATTCAGGCTTTTATGGAAGAGACACACCAAAAACATAGGCCATGAATCCATGAGAAATAAGACCAAAAAAGGGTTGAATTTTGGCCAAAAATATGAGAAAATGGGTTAAAAATTTAAATTCCTAGTGCTAGGATTCTAATGCCCCCTTTTTAACAAGGGTGCCATAATCTTGGTGCCTACTTTTTTAGAGTGCTAGATTGCTATTGATCCCTTTTGTAGTGGGGTGTCAGCTAGTTGGCACCTCAAACCCCTTTCAACCCTCAACCTCATCTTTCTCCATTTTGATTGATGATCTGGTATGATCTCCACCGATCAATTCTTGTGCTCTCCACATGCGACCATGCTTTGCCCACATGCTCACGATTAATCAAAAGTTCACCAAAATTAGTAGCCAAAGTCTCTCCTAAATAGCTCTCTTCTCAACCTATAAATACCACTCCAACTCCACTCACCGAAGGGTCATAAAATTATACTAGAAACTGTTATCTTATGGGAGAGGTTGGAAGATGGTAATCTTAGCACTTTGAAAAGAAGGAGTTCCATGGTGACCATGAGACTCTACTGAGATCCAAATTCAAATTCCTTATTGATGTCAATGTTATAGTTGAGTAATTGACATAGGATCACCATTCCCTTTTGGCAATATAGGCTACATTTCTCCACCTTCTTTTTCACCTTTCTCATTAATGATTAGCAACCTTGGCTTAAGCTGGTGATTCTTGATATAGTAATCAACAACCCTTTTGGTTTATTATCGATTAGATTAGAAGCATCACTAATGACTTTTATGCTTATGTTAATTGAGCTTGAAGTGTTACCGATGACTTTATACTTATTATCGATTAATTTCTTTTAAGCACGCTATTTGGCTGATTGACTAAGTGAGTTCAAACTACCTTAGTTTGATTTGATTTGAAATGGTTAGAAATTTTAGCTTACGCTAACCATCTCAAATTTTAATAAGTAATGTCTTTTTTTGTTTTTTGTCAATTGAATTTAAGGTGTTTTCAACTGCTTTATTCTTGTTATCAACTAACTCTAATTGATTTGAGTTTGATTCAATTCAAACTTTATTTTGGTTTGGGTTTAATTTGATTTAATTCAGTGTTCAGACTTGATTTTGGTTCTAGTTTGATTTGATCTAATTCAATGTTCAGACTTAGTTTTCATTCAAGTCTAATTTGATTCAACTTGATGTTCTAACTTGATTTTGGTTTAAGTCTAAATTAGTTTGATTTAGGTTAGATTTGACCTTATACTAGAACCCCATCGGACATTAGATTTGATCCTTATTGGAGCTTAGCTCAACTCTTATTGGGTTCTTGTTGGACCCTTAATGGATCTTAGAGCCAACCATTGTTGGGTTCTTTATTGGATCCTTAAGTGGATTTTGGATCCAATCCTTAATGGATCCTTAAAATGGATTTTGGGTCCAGTACTTAATGGATCCTTAAATGGATTTGGATCTAATCCTTATTGGCTCTTTATTAGATCCTTACTTAATTTTAATTTGTCCCTTATTGGGTTTTGTTTAGATCCTTAATAGATCTTGGATCCAACTCTTCTTGGGTTCATATTTGATCTTTAATGGATCTTAGATCCAACCATTCTTAGATTTTTTATTTGGTCCCTAATGGATGTTGGATCCAACTCTTGTTGGGCTCTTATTAGATCCTTAATGGATCTTGGATTGAACCCTTAATGATTTCTTATTGAATCTTTAATGGATTTTGGATCCCTTAATGAGTTCTTATTGAATCCTTAATGAATCTTGGACCAACTCTTCTTAGGTTCTTATTGGATCCTTAATGGACCTTGGATCCAACCCTTAATGTATACTTATTAGAGCCTTAATGGATCTTGAATGCAACTGTTAATGGGTTCTTATTGGATACTTAATGGATATTGGATCCAACCTATAATAGTCTCTTATTGTATCCTTAATGAGTCTTGGATCCAACCCTAGTTGTGTTCTTATTGGATCCTTAATGAGATCAAGCCCATAATGGTTTTTTTTTGAATCATTAATGGGTCTTGGATCCAACCCTTGTTGGGCTCTCATTGGATCCTTAACAGATCTTAGAATCAATTCTTAATGGGTTCTTATTAGGTTCTTAATGGATCTAGGATCCAACCCTTGATGGGTTCTTGTTAGATTCTTAATGGATCTCAAATCTGACCCTTGATGGATCTCAAATCTATCCCTTTATGGGTTCTTATTGGATCCTTAACTGATCTTGGATCCAACCCTTCTTAGATTCTTATTGGATCCTTAATGGGTCTTGGATCCAATCCTTAGTGGGTTCTTATTGGATCCTTAATGGATCTCATATTAGATCCTTGATGGATTCTTACTAGATCCTTAATGGATCTTGGATCCAACCATTGATGGGCTTTTATTGGATGCTTAATTAATCTTGGATCCAACCCTTCTTAGATTCTTATTAGACCCTTAATGGTTCTTGGATCTAAACCTTAATGGGTTCTTATTAGAATCTTAATAGATATTGGATCCAACCCTTCTTAGGCTCTTATTGGATCCTTAATGGATCTTGGATCCAACCCTTAATGGGTTCTTATTGGATCCTTAATGGACTTTGGATCCAAGCGTACTTGGGTTTTTATTGGATCTTTAATGGATTTTGGATCCAATGCTTGATGTGTTCTTATTGGATCCTTAATGAGTCATGAATCTAACCCTTAATGGATCTTAGATCCAACCCTTGTTGGGTTCTTATTGGATCCTTAACGGGTCTTGGATCCTACCCTTAAAAGGTTCCTATTGGATCCTTAATGGATCTTGGATCCAATTCTTGTTGGGTTTGCTTCGAATTTGGTTTAACTTAATTATAATTTTGTTCATTTTAACCACTATTAGGGTTTGGTTCGAACTTGGTTTGACCAAATTAGGGTTGGATTTGAAATGATCAGACTCGAATAAGGTTTGATTATGAGCCAATTTGATTTGGGTTGACCAGATATGAACCCTATTGGGATTGGCTCTGAACTGGTTAGACTCAATTAGGATTGAGTATGAACCAATAAAATTTGGGTTGACCCAATTAGGGCTTGGCTCAATCTAGTTTGCACCTAATTAAGGTTTTGTTTGAACTTGGTTTGATTTGGGGTTGGCCCAATTTGGTTTGGTTCCATTTTTATATCAATTTAATCCATTAATTTGTTTCGATCAATTTCAAGTTCATTTGATGATTTGTTTAAACCAAGTTAGTTTACTAAATTAGTTTGCTTAATTTGGCCAAATCAACTTAATTTTAATCTTATTAAGGTAGTTATTTTAATCAATTTATTTTAATTGATTGACTTAATTAACTAGAAAGCCCTCAAGTTGTCTATTGATCAGAATGACTCTTAGGTGAGCCCACAGGCTGATCATAAGTGAATTTGACTTTTAGGCTAATTGGCCTTTAGTTGGTTTGATTTTCAGATGGATTGCAAGCTAGTATTTAGGCAATTTGACTTTAGACAAGCCCTCAAGTTGGCCTTGAGTCATCTTGACTTTCGAGTGAGCTCATAGGTTGACCTTTAGTTGACTTGACTTTCAGGTGAGCACACAAGTTGGCCTATGTCAATTTGATTTTTAGACATACCCATAGGTTGGTCTTGAGTTAACTTAGTTTCTAGGTGAGTCTATAGGCTGGTATTTGGTCGATTTAATTTTTAGATGAGTCTGTAGGCTAGCCTAGAGTTGATTTAACTTTCTGATGAGCCTGCAGGCTAGTCTTGAGTCAATTTGACTTTCAAGCAAACCCATGGGCTGGTCTTGAGTTGAATTGACTTTTAGGTGAGTTTGTGAGCTAGCCCTAGGTTGAATTGACTTTCAGACAATATCGCGGGCTAGCCCTAGGTCAAATTGACTTTTGGACAAGCTTATGAGATAGCTTTAGGTCGAATTGACTTTTGGATAAGCTTGTAGTTTAGTCTTTGGTTGAGTTGATTTTTGGGTTAGCCTAGAAGCTAGCCCTAGGTTGAAGTGACTTTTGGGATGCTTGAGAGTTAGACCTCGGTCGAGTTGTCTTCAAACAAGCCTATAGGTTGGCCCTAGGTCCAAAGCCAGGAGCACACAAATTAAGATGAAGAAAATATTTTTTCTTTCTTTTGCTGCAACTTTAGTCTTTATATTTTTTTAAATATCTTTTACTTTTACTTTTCCTTCCTCTTCTTCGCATTCTTTTTCTTCATCTGAGCTTCACCTAAAAGTATGGCTAACTAGGGTCCCCTTTATCCATCTCTTCAAGTTCATGGCCGGATGTGGCCTTGATTGGCGGTGCATGACAGCAAATGAGGCCTCCTGATGGGTGGCTAGATGTGAGGAATGGGAGTGGTTGGAGAGGATGCAAAGGTCATCCTCATGGGTGGAGAGGGCATGGAGATCTCCTCCATGGGAAATGTTGCTCACCATGGAAGTGTGGCTAGAGCAAGCATGGAGGTTAGCCTTATCTATGGCCGATGGTAAGGAGGCCATCTCATTTGGTGTAGTTACAGGTGACCAAGCTAGGTTGACGGGTGAAGCTAGCCTTCCTTGGTCTAGTTCTAGCCATGGGTAATTGGCTGTGACAAGAAGTGAAGCTGGCAAAATCTAGGTGAGGGAGAGGCCACCAAAGCTCCAACTAACTACACTGAGGGAGCTAGTGCAGGTTTAGGCTGATTGTAAAGGTATGACATGACTTCTTGGAGCAATAATGCGGATCAAGCCACTAGAGCTCCAGCATAGGGCATAGACTTGAATTGACCACACCTTGCAGTAGTGATGCTTGAAATAGGGGTTCTACCATCATTGATGTGACGATGGAGACTACCAACATTGGGCCTCAGTGTTTAGAGGCAAGTAGAAGATAGTGGAACAATGGTGATGAGAATGAGCAAGGTAGTCAGGTGCAAGGTGGAGTCAGAGCTCCTTCATGATAGACTAGAAAAAAGAGGAAGAAAAACAATAAGAAGAAAAGAGAGGTAAAGAAATTACCTAATTCTTCCCAGTTAATGATTCTCCTTTTCTTCTAATCTTCCTCTAATTTCTATTTTTTTAATCTATGTAAGCTTATTTTATAGGGCTTGAAGAGATTAGATTGGGCCAAATCTCAGTTTTAAACTTTGAATTGTGACAATGTGAATGTGGATGTAATTTGTTTTGGATAAGGATCTATTTGGATCAGACATTTATTATGAATGAATTATGTGTCTACTTGAGATATCAAATTTATGAGGGAGCTACGTCAAATTTTTTGAAAAATTTAGATCAATTTATAATTTCATAAATTTAATGGACCTTTTTGTAAAATCAATCATAATGACCTATTTGTAAATATTCAAAATTTTAAAAGTCTGTTTTGTATGATTTTATTTATAAAATAATAAAATTTGAACTCATTCACAAATAAAAGTCTTTGATGGGCCTATTTGTAAATTTGCAAATATCAAATTTGTAATTTAACATATCATTGAGAGTTTATTTACAAAATATAAAGATTGTAGGAATTTATTTATGAATATGAATTTTGAATGGTTTATTTGCATATCCTAGATTTTATGAAGATTAATATATAATTATTAGTCATTGAGGGGTTTATTCATAATTTTTGAATTTTATGGGAATCAATTTGCAATTTGAAGAGTTTGATAGATCTTTTCACAAAATTTTTTATCCCAGAGACCTATTTATAAGAAAAACATGGTCAGAACCTATTTATAGATATTTATTTAGTACATGGATCTATTTGTAAAAATTTTATTCTCTTTTATTTTGGTTCAAATTTTTAATAAGTTTTGGACCCAATTTTGGTCCATACTTTAGCCCACTTAGCTTATTTGGGTTGAATTCAGTTTGAGTCTGAATTTAATGATGATTCAAGTTCAAATCAAGCTCAATTTTTGGTCAAATTCAATCACATCTGATCTCTGATTTCAATCAAATAAATTTCTATTGAATTTGATTTTGACAAAAACCACCCAAACAAAGTGTGCCCCTTCACATTCTCTTCTTGAGATTTTTTTCTAATGAGAGGAAAGTGTACAAATAATTTTACAGTATGTACTCCTCTGTGCCAATGCTCTGAGAATTAGCTATATTTTGCCAAATGAAAGTGGCCTTGTTTGGCCATATAAGAGTAGAGTCAATCTACCACATATAAGTGAACTTAATTTATCACATGAGAGTTGACCTTATTTGCCATGTGCAAGTGGATGTTTGAGGTGATTTTTGCCACAATAAAATTTGATTGGATATGATTAAAATTGAGACTTATATGCCACTAAATTATGGCTCAAATGTAGATCTCAGTCAGACTAAAATCGCATCCGAGTTTAATAAAAAATCGATTTCAATTCTGGCTCGAAATATTAAAAAATTCGGGCTCAAGTTAGGCTTAAGCCAAATAGGTTGAATGGGTTAGATATTTGGACTAACATTAGGCCCAAAATCCATCTAACATTAGATCTCAGTCAGACAAAAATCGCATCCGAGTTTAATCAAAAATTGATTTCAATTCTGGCTTGAAATATTAAAAAATTCGGGCTCAAGTTAGGCTTAAGCCAAATAGGTTGAATGGGTTAGATATTTGGACTAACATTAGGCCCAAAATCCATCTAAAATTTGGGCTAAAATGATAAAATATAATAATTTTATAAATAACTCCCTGAACTAAACAAATCTTCATAAATAGGTCATTGACCAAATTTTTCCTACAAATAGGTCCTTGAAATAAAAATTTTGTAAAAAAATCTAACAAAATCTTAAAATTATAAATCAATCCCTCAAAATTTATAATTTATAAATAAATCTCTCAAAAGATTAATAATTATAATTTGATTCTTACGAAATCCAAGGTTTGGGAATACACCCCTTCAAAATTTTGTATTTATAAATAGGCCCTTAAAACCTCAATCTTTTGCAAATAAGCTCAAATTTTATTCAAAAAGGACCTTAGAAGTTTGAAAACTCTATACATAAATTCTATTTGTAGGAAGCCCCTTGAAAATCATAAAATTATAATTTAATCTAATTTTTTCGGAAAAAATTGTAAGTAATCCCTCTATAATTTTAGTGTTCCTGATGAGTATAACTTTCAAATTATCATCATCCATAACAAAAAAAATATCCATATCTCTTCACAAGCTCATCCAAACTCAAGATAAACTCTATCTATATCTATTAACATCCATATTTGTCATTCAAGAATTCAAATGAAAAGGAGATCATTTCTAGCCCAACTTCATCTTTTCAAATCCTATATATACCTATTGACTAGAAAAAAAATAAAGAGTAGAGATCAAAGGAGCTGGAGAAAGGGAAGGAAAGAGATTAAATATAAATTAGCTATAGAAAAGAAGAAACAAACACAGGGAAAAAGGGTAAGCTCTTATCTTTGCTTTATTTTCTTCTCTTTCACCTTCTTCTCTTTCTTCTCCCTTTCTTCCTCCATGACTGTGCAGCCATGCTCCACACCAAATCGCCCACTATATGGACTGGGTCTACGCGAATATTGATATGTTATGGTGGTGCCATGCAAACTTGAACCCTCGCGTTAACCTCGATGGTCCGACCTCATAGTTATGATACTCACTGACTGCTTCCTCTCTCATTGCACTACCTTGCCAGAGTTCTCACACATTAGCTAGGTCCAAAGCTCCCCTAGCCTGATTAGTGCATCTCCAGCCATCGAAACCAATCGTCCAACGCTTTTCTCTGCCTCCACTGACCTACTCTACCGTGACCTCATTTGTCCGAGTTACTTGCCTACCATGGTGTTGCCACCACCACCTATGAAGGCCTTGGCCATGGCTGATCCTACTATGCACCACCACTAGCCTCGTTGTACCTCTATAACTACTCATGACAAGCCACTGCCGATTAAGATCAAGGCTATCCCTTTTACCTCCGGCCTCCTTTCCACTACGGCCATGACAATATTAGGAGGTGGCTTGTCACCACTACAGGCTGGATCTAGCCATGAGATGGGGGGGCAGGGCTGCCCCTACCTTATGGCTGAGAAGCCAAGCTAGATCCAGCTATTTCTCGCTAGATTTGTGCGAGGAGAAGGAGATCGGGACACCATGGCCTGGTAGTGAAGAAGAATAGGGGATAAGGGGTTTCAGGTGAGGAAGAAGAAGAAATAGAAAACAAATAATAATAATAATAATAATAATAATGTGTAAAAAAATTGGCAAGAAAATAAAAAAATAAAAGAAGCGTTTGTTCCCAAAAAAAGAGAAAAAAAATTCTTTCATCTTGATTTTTGATGAAACTTCATCAACATCATGGCCACTCACATTTCATTAACACTGGCTGCAGGCACCTGTAGCCCCTCGAAGATGGCAGACTCTTAACACCATTGTGGCCACACATGGCCTCCTAAAAATGGTGAACTCTTGACATCACTATGGCCACCCGCGGTCCCTTGAAGATGACAAAGCCTTATTAAACTAAGCTAGCCTTCAGGCTCACATTCAGCCAGCCTCTGAGCTTGCATTCTAGCTAGCTTTCAAGCTTGCATTAAGCCAACATTTGGGCTTGCCTCTATGCCAACCTTAGGGCTTGCAACTCTGCTAGCCTTTAGGCTCACATACAGCTAGCCTTCGGATTTATACCTTAGCTAGCCTTCGCCTCACATCTAGGCCAGCCTTCAAGCTTACACCTCAGCTAGCCTTTGAATTTGCACTAAGCTAGCTTTTGGACTCACACCTCAGCCAGCCTTCGGGCTTCCACTCAGCTAACCTTTGATCTCACACCTCAACCAGCTTTCGAGCTCACATCCAAACCAGCCTTTGGGCTCACACTCAGCCAACCTTCATGCTTGCACCTTACTAGCCTTCATGTTTACACTCAGTTAACCTTCGGGCTTGCACCTAGCCAGCCTTCAGGCTCACATCCAAGTCATCCTTTGGGCTCACACCTTAGCTTTGAGTCCACACTCAACTAGCCTTTGCATTTGTACTCAGCCAGTGTTCAAACTCATATCTAGTTAGCCCTCAAGCTTGCATCTCTAAGCTAGCTTTCGAGCTCGCAAAGTAAGTCAGCCTTCAGATTTGCACATTTAAGATCAGGCCATAGATCTACCTAAAATTATTATAAATAATCAAGGATCCTCAAATCAAATTGATTAATGTGAAGTAACTCAATTACATTAAAATTGACTTCATCCAAAATAAATGGACAACGGCATGTTGACTCAAATAGACCAAATGGACTAAAATCTAAATTTAGCTAGACTCCAAAAATCCAAATTGAGTTAACCTGAACCAAATAACTACAGACTCAACCCTAATCACACTCGAGATGGGTTAATTTAAAATCAAGTTAAGTTCAAATCAAATCAAATCTAGATTGAACTAAGTTTAAATCAAACACTAATTGGGTTAAATCAAGTCCAAACTAAAAGGACAAACTCAAGGTCAAACCAAAACCAAGCAAGGCTAAACTTGAACTAAAATCAAGTCAAACTAAGTTGACTTCAACCTGAACCGAAGTCCATCAAAGTGTAGACCCAAACTCCACAAATGTTCAACACAAGGTCAAACTCAACTCAAGCTAAATGAGATTAAACTTGAACCCAAACCATATTAGTCTCAATGGAACAAAATAGGTGTCAAATTGAGTCCCACTGGGTATACTCCAAAGTCATGAGCAGTGGGTAATGTTACCATCTTGATTTGAACTAGAATTAGTTTGAATAGAACTAAATAAGGTTAGACTAAGTCTCATTGGGTGTGCTACAAAAGCCTTTAGCAACACTTCAAAGCCATATCCAACTCCATAAGTCATTGGTAATGCTATCAAATCAAAGAAGTTAATCACCAACATGCTCAAAACTATCAGCCACACTTCAAAGCTAAGCCAACCTAAAAGTTTTGATGATGCTTCAATTCAAACCGAATTAAGGTAGGTTGAACTTGCTTAGTTAGTTAGCACAATGCCTTGTTAAAATGAAGTCAACCAACAACATGCTCAAAGCCATTGGCTACACTTCAAGCTAGTCAACCCTAGAAGTACTTGACGACATGCCCTTTCAAACTAGCCAATTCCAGAAGTAGTTGGCGATGCATACTTCAAGCTAGTCAACCCCAGAAGCAGTTGAAAACATGCCTTTTTATGCTAGTCAACCCTAGAAGCAGTTGACAACATGCCTTTTTATGCTAGTCAACCCTAGAAGAAGTTAGCAATATTCCCTTCAAGCTATTCAACCCTAGAAGCAGTTGATGATGCACCCTTTCAAGCTAGTCAACCCCAAAAGCCATTGACAATGTGCCCTTTCAAGCTAGTCAACCCCAAACATAGTTGAAAATATGATTCACAAAGCTATATCCAACCTTATAAATTGTTGGTGACACTACCAAACAAAAAAGAGTTATCACCTACACCTTGTTGATTATGAAGATACTTGAAATGAAGTTATCACCTATGCCTTATTGATTATGAAAATACTTTAAAAACCAAAGAAGTTATTGCCTATGCCTTATTGGCTATGAAAACACTTCAGGATCAATGGAGTTATTGCCCATGCCTTATTGGCTAACGAAAACACTCCAACCCAAGAAGAGTTATTGTCAATATCTTATTGACTAATGAAAATACTCCAACCCAAGTGAAGTTATCAGCAATGTCTTATTGGCTAACAAAAATATTTCAACCCAAATATAGTTATCACCAATGCCTTATTGACTAATGGGAACACTCCAACCTAGGTGGAGCTATCGTCAATGCCTTATTGGCTAATAGAAACACTCCAATCCAAGCAAAGTTATTGCCAACGTCTTATTGGCTAATAAAAATACTTCAAATCATGAAGTTATCACCAATCCTCAAAGCTTTTGGAAACACTTTGAACTTCTCCTATTCCCTTTCACATCCCATTGGATGATGCTATTAACACCTACTGAAGACTGAGTCAATTTGAATTCAATGCCACATGGTCTAGTGCAAGTAGAGCAGGGTAGCAATATACATCAAAGCTTCTTTTCCACTCCTTCTTTCTTTTTTTCCTTTCTTTATTTCTTTTATATTTTCTATAATTTCATTTATTGTAAAGTGAGGGCATACCCTTACTTAAGCCATGTATTATTTTTAAGAATCAATCAAATGCTTTCTTCTTTTATTTTTTTTGTGTCTCTATATTATTAGCTAGGTTTCTCACTTTAGGAGGTTTCTGATAATTATCGGGGTAATTAACAATAAGAGCTTGTGCCTATTGAAAGTCATGTTCCCATAATGCCTGATAGCATACTTCAAATTGAAATAAATTTTGATTTATGATTTGAGATCACTCATCAGGGTCTTTGCTATCTTGAGTGGTCAATGTCAATCCCACAGTGGATTGTATTTGTCATATAAGAGTAGATTTAATTTACCATTTGAGAGTGGATTTGATTTGCCATATGAGATTTTGTATTTGTGTTTTTGCCCCAAGAAGCATGGAGTGCATACTGGACTGGCCATTCTTGAAGAAAGCTAGACGTTTCATCATACAAAACACACTTTTTCTCCTTTCCTTTTATTACCTTCAGAGGTTCATGCATAATACCTCTTTAAGAAGTGGACATTGATTCGCAGCATAGACCTTTCTACTTTATCATTAATTAATTGGTAAGATCCCCCTTCAAATACCACTTTTAGGATATAAGGAACTTTCCAATTTGTCTCCAATTTTCCTTTCTTACTTCGATTTGAAACTATAGGTCTTCTTAACACCAACATCATCTATCCCTTTTGGAAAGATCTAAGCTGGATCATCTTATTGTAGGTCCTAGACATTTGTCCTCAGTATATTTTTAGGTTTTCTTATTTATGAGTCTTATTTCATCTAAGAAGTCCAACATATCTAAGAGAAGATAAATATTATCTTCTTTTGTGATTTCTTCTTATAAAGCAATCCTTAAAGAAGAAATTTGTATATCCCATGGTAGGACTGCTTTAGTCCCAAGAACCAGTGCATATGGTGATGATTGGGTAGGAGTTCGATATGTGGTGTGATAAGCCTACATGACTTCAAAAAGCTTTTGGTGCCAATCTCTTTTGTTTTAGCAATGACTTTCTTAAGTATTTTTGAAAGGATTTTGTTGAATGCCTCAACAAGGCCATTTGCCTTTGCATTATAGATATATGAATATCTCCAACCTATTTTATGATGATGTGAGAATCATCCTACCTTAAAGCTTTTAAAAGATGGTATATTATTAAAAATAATCTTTTGAGAAACACTAAAATAGTATAGAATATGTTTCTAAAAGAAATGGATGATGGTATCAACTTCTACTTCTTTTAGTGGGATCACTTCTATCCTCCACGAGAAGTAATCGGTTGCTTCTAATATAAAGCAATGACCTTCGAAAGAAAGTGACTCAATTAGGCTGATTATATCTATATTCTATACCTCAAACAGCCATGAGGATGTCACTGGATATAGAGGGTTTAGGTGTTGATAAATGAAGTTACCATGAATTTAACATATGCAATACTTACTTGTGTATTCAATGTAGTCTCTCGCCATCGTGGGCCAATAGTAGTACATACACTTGATTTTCATCATCAATTTAGGATCTGATTGATGATCTCCATAGACCCCAGAGTATACTTCATACATAACTTCCTTTGTCTACTATTTTGAAAGGTAGCATAGAAGAAGTTAATTAAAAGACCTCTTATAAAGGGTGTCATTGATGTACCAAAAACATGTGACCCTCTTCTTGAGTTACACTCATGTTGATTTTTTCCTAGGAGTTCCCCATTTTTTATGTAATGAATTAATGAAATTCTCCAATTTGTTACCTATGATATTACTTTAGATTCAATCTTCTCATGCTTGATACTAAGGACTAAACTTATCACCTATTAGCTAAGGACTGTAATTAGAATTTCTCCTTGAATAGGGTCAGCTGGTATCATGGCTAGCTTGATAAAAAATCAGCTTCTGTATTGATGGATTGAGGAACTTTAACTATTTGAACATATGGGATTTGTCCTATGAGTTCTCCTCAAATTTATGAACCTTGGATTTGCCTTCCATTTGATTGATGACAAACTATGAATCATTAAAGAAATGTAGGTGTGAGATTCTCATGTTAAGGGCCATTTCCAATCATGCAATTAAGATATTGTATTCTGTCTCATTATTTGTATAGTGTTTTGAGAGGAAATAGGAGTATCGTAAAATGCTCCCATTTGGAATGACAAATACAAGTCCAATACCTACTTTATTTTGTGAAAGCTTCAGCTTGATTCCTAGTTTGATGATAATGTTGCATCAAAGTATAGCTTCAAATAAGGTTTCCCTTCCATGACAAAAAAAGATTTCTTCATTAGGGAGTTTACAACTCAATAGGGAGTCATTCGGTATTGGGTGAGTTGCGAGAAAATTGGCAAGGGCTTATCCTTGAACTACCTTTTGGGGAGTGAACTTGATGTCATACTCCATAAGGATTAATGCCTATTTCACTAGCCTTCCAATGAGTACAACCAGATAATTAGAGAAAAAAATGTTCCTAAAATTGAGTTGAATTATGCCTTGATTGAGAAAAAAATGTTAAGATTATACTTTGGTTGAGGTTTGAATCATGGACCTCTTGTGTATGAGCAATGTGTGATGAACAATTGTCCACCCAGACTTCTTTATGTAAAGAAGAGAATACATATACAAAGAGACAAATAGAAGGGTGTAATTGTAAAATATATGAATTTTAGGGTTTTGTGAGAATTGCTAAAAAAATCTAACCGCCTCCAAGCCCCTCCTTTTCTTCTTCCATTTCTCTCCCTTTTTGCTGGTGGATGAGAGCAATAAGTGCAAGAATAGATTCTATTCTTCTTCTTCTTCCAATTTTTCTTGAAGCCATCGCCATTTTGAACTTTATGTAAGCTTGAAATCTCCTTTCCATTTCCCTTTTTTGTTTTGGACAATTGGGAGTAGGAGCAAGCGCAAAATTAGGATCAAGAATAGGGACTCTAGCAGGTAGGATTTCTAATTATTGTTTGCAAACTGCAAAGTTTTGATGATGTCGAATCACTGTCATGTTTTATATCTGCATATTGTTAGGGTGTTTTGAGTCCTTATTTTGCTTTTAGATATTGTGGTTTCTTGGATATTTTAGTCTAATAGTGGATTCATTCTTTTTCAAACTGAAACCTAAGATTGAAACTAAAAAATCTAAAACCTAAAATTGTTTCTACACTTTAAGTCTTGGTTCTAATACCTTCAACCCTGAAACTAAAACCATGATTTTAAAAGCTTGGCGTCTCTAGAGGCTATGAGGATTTGCACTTGAAATATTGCTTCAATATCAAGGTCCTTGGTGACAAGTCAAATATGGATTGTAGCCATTCTCTTTTAATCTTTTTGTAGCAACTATAGGCTGTGTTGATACAATACTAGAAATTAAGAGTTTAGATCTCCCTCTTCCTTGAAGTGTTAGCAAATGAAGTTCTTGAAACCTGTTTTGAAGCTAGAAATGATCAGATTTTAGCTTTTAATCTTAGTAATGTTAAGGTTTAGTTAAGGGATTGTGTTGGATCAAAGAAAGTTAGTAGTTCTAGAGTTCTAAAATATTATGTTCTCAGTTCTTATTTTTTATTGAAAAGTCAGTTGGATTCAATGTGAGGTTTATTTATAAATGTTAGTAGATGGGCATTCTTGAGTCTAGGATGTCCTAATGCTTTTGATTCCATTTAATTTAGTCTCTAATTGTGAATCATGATGCAACTCTTGGCTGGAGCTTTAAGCCCAATCATTCGTGTTTTAGATTTTGATTTCAGGGCTATTGTTAGAAGTAGGTTGAATTATGAAATTGATTATTCTATATTGTAGATTCAGACAAGGAGGCTTGGATGAGTTCCTTCTATTTGATGTGCCTTTCATATAAGCGAATGAGTGACTCTTGATAATGCTAAATGGTAAATACTTGTTTTTTATGAATATGATATTTTCTAGTAACATATTTATTTAAAATGATTTTTTGAATTTCTTTTGTTTGATATGACATTCTATTGTGAGTTATGATTTGTGAGTGATTGCATGGCTTGAAAAAATAAGAAAATCATACCTTTGAATTTACAAAACAACTATGATTCTAGTATGCAAATATATATATATATATATAATTATTTTCCATTTGGAAAGCCATGCATGTGTTTTTGGCAATGATTTTCTTGCTCTTGTGTTCTTGATAAGGATTCTCTTACTCATGAAGGCATTGTGGTCTCTATGATTTATCAGTTTGAACTGTGTAGTCTCCATCCTTATTTCTTTTCTAACTTAGTCATTGGGGGTTAACAATGGCCATGTTGGCATGTATCTATATTCTGAGCAATTGGTTTCAGTACCACCCACCGGCATCGGAGTAGCGGCATGGTACCTTCTGGGGCACCCTTTGTGATGTAGATTCTTGTGATGATTTTTGCCAGGTTTCACCCTCTGTTGTTTGAGTTCTACAAAATCTTTTTTGGTATGTATTATATGTATATGAAAATGCTAACTTAGCATGAGATTGCTCATTTTTCTATAGATTTTGAGTTAAGAAAATTCATCCAGGGATCTAAATCTGTGATGCATATTGGACAATTGTAGATCCCCTCCTAGTTTGGTTGATGAGACATGTGTCTAGTTGACCTGCTTGTGAGTTCATGACTTTTAGACATAGATTTAAACCTTAGCTCTATGTTTTGAGGAGTCTTGGTGAATTGTTAGAAATTTTCATTTTGAATCTAAGTGTATATTGTTGAATTGGGAAATTTTGGTTTACCTTGTATAGAGGTTTATTTATGTGAATACACCTAATTTGTAATTATTACACGTCAGGATTATAGCTTTACATGCTTATAGGATTTCAACCTCATAAGTGTGCAATATTGTCATATACCTGATAGTCTACAAGTTTTGATTTCGAGGCATCACATATGAGCCTGGTAATTAAATATTTTATGAGATCAACCCTTGATATAAAAATGACCTAATGAAAAAGTAGATAATGTTTAAGCTTCTAAACCATGAATATGAGTGCCAGACAATGCTTTTCAATGGAAAACTAGTTTCTTTTTGTCCTAATTAACATTCTACTCAAATAGTAGAATGCATTTTCTTTTCATTCTTTGTTATTTTGGGTGAGAATTGCCTCTAGATACCCATGTAGAGGATTAAGGGTCTAACATGCACAGATACCATCAAGATTGGTGGCTTTAAGAGATAATGATTTATGTCTTTAAAAGCTTGTTGACATTCTTGATCCTAAATGAATGGAGTATCCTTTTTCATTAATTTGAAAAAGGGTTTACACTTCCTAGAAAGGTTCAAAATGAATCTCCTTATATATGCAGGTTGACCTTAGTACGACCTCAACTATTTTAAATTATTGGGTGGTGACATATCCAAGATGGCTTTGATCTTGGATGGAACAATTTTAATCCCTTGGTATATGACAATGAAAATAAGAAATTTTGCTGATGATACCTTAAAGGCACATTTTATAGAGTTCATCTTTAGGTTATATTTTCAAAGTTGGTCAAAAACCACTCGTAGGTCTTGAATGGGCTTCTCTATGACTTTGGTTTTAACCACTAAATTATCCACATAACACTCCACTAGCTAGTGTATGAGGTCATAAAAAATTTGGGTCATGGTCCTTTGATAAGTGGCACCTACATTCTTAAGCCTAAAAGGCATTACCTTGTACCATAAATGCCAACTAAAATTCACAATATTATATGTTTTTCATCATCAGGACCATCTTGATTTGATTATATCTTGAAAAATCATCAATAAAGGAGGATAGTTTGAAATTGGCTATACTGTCAATTATGATTTCATAATTGGTAATGAAAAATAATCTTTTGGATATGCTTTCTAGTATTTACACAAATGTGGATTTCACCATTTTTCTTCTTGATTGACACAATACTTCTTAGCTGGGTATTTCTCTTATCTAATAAAGTCTGCTTCAATCAATTTCTTTATTTCTTCTATGACCTTTTGTTCTAGGTCAAATTTCATCTTATTATGTGCTTGTTTGATAGGTAAAATTTCAGGATTAATGGTCATCTTATGGACTATGACTTCAAGGTCTAATCCAGCTACTTCTTTGTAGCTCCATGCATGGTAATAGATGTATTTTTTGAGCACTACCTTGCTTTAGGCTTAGCTTTCCTCTAAAAGTTATGTGCTAACAAAGGTTGCCCTAGGGTCCTCTTCTGAACCTAGGTTGATTTTTATTGGTTCATTGATTGTTGGATTGGCCCCCATCATCAGGTTCTAGTGGAACATTTTTTGGCTTAAGGATCACTTCTTCACCAAGTCATTCATTGTGCGCATTAGGACTTGGTAGGGATTCTTCCAATGGTACCAAAGCTATTGCAACTATGTCATACCCCTGTCATTAGGTTTTGGAAGAGCTTTGCTAAGGATTTCATGTTCTTGTAGTATTTTGAAGACCATGGCAGTTTGATGCACATGATTATTTGTATGTTGGGAGGTGTCGAGGGTGTTTGTCATAAGACAAAAATCCAATGATGACCATAAGACATGTATAAATACTTGGGACTAATATAGCCTAGTCTCTTGGAATTCTTATTTTCTCTTTGGGGAATATAAGCATGCCCTTAGGGTGGATCCCATAGATTTTTGAAGAAACCACTTTTTTATTTTTTTTGTTAAAGCTATAGCTAGATTTATTGATTATTTGATGAAACTCGTTTGAAAAATATTTAGGTATAACCACTAGCTAATAGTCATCATCATTTTCTGGATCTTTAATTTATTAGATTTTATGCATGCTTGGGGGATAGGGAATTGCCATCTAGAATAATATCTCCATTTCTCCCTTATGTTATTAGGGAATATAAAAGGTTATTGATTCCTCCACAACATTGGTGTTCAACTCATTTAATAGCTTACATAAACCTTCTAGGACCCTCGTAATAAGGAGGATACTTTTTCTAGACCTTCATTATTATCTTCATTAAAAGAATAGCCACCCAGGTAGAACTATGAGGTTTCTTTATTTGAAGACTACTGTGTCACTTCCTGGATGAGGAGGGGTAAAAAATATATTAGCAATTTTTTTTACTTGATTGATGGAAATAGACACTTTACTTGCATGGGTATTTTGTATCATTGTAATGTACCTTATGAATATCAAAAGGATGTAAATCTCCATCAATTCAATATTCTTCATCTTCCTAGCATTGATGTAAGATTGATAGCACTACTTTATTTTCATGTAGCCATGGCCTCCCTAATAGTATTTTGTATGATGCATTAAAGCCAATCATATAGAACTTAGTATTAGTCATTAATTTGCCTATCTTTACAATATGGTTATGGCTCCATGAGCTCTTTAGGTATTTTGATTAAATCCTTGGATAGTTATAATTTTGGAGAATAGGTGGCATATGTCCAAGACTAAAGCTTGTAAAGTAGGATGGTCAACATATTGACTGAGAAGCCTGGGTTGATGAGGATGCAATTGATTTTAATCTCATCGCTATTCCTAGTGATATATAATGGTCTATTATGGTTTGTTGTACTTAGTAGCAAATTGTCATTTATAAAAGTGATGGTGAAAGTGTAACAAGTATATAATAACTCCTTAGTATTTTTCTCAAGAAAGTATGACTGATAATCAGTTGGATTTTGCAAGATATGCACCAACGTATACCTAAATTCTTGTGATATCATTAGGGCATCAAACACACTCAGTATAGCAAGAATTTTCTTGAGGTGAGTGGCTATATTATATTAGACCTTCTTGGGCATAAGTTCAGCATGTGAAGGCTCTATGTCCTTATTTATTTATATTTCTTTCTCTTTGTCCTTGTCCATAGAGATATTATTATCTCTAGGGATTGGGACTTATTTGGAGGGGTAGTACTTTACTACCTTTGGACTATTCTTGATTTGTAGTCCATAGTTGGTTTCTAGCATCTTGGGACTAACAAGGCTTCTTCAAAGTCGCTACAAGATTGATCATAGGGCAAGAAGTAGTGAGTCCTTGCCCCATTTGGTTGTTTTTTAGATATCTTTCGAGGATGTAGCTGGTTGATAATCCATCCACTCAACATTAGAATTAGACACACAAGATTTTCTAGTTAAGAATCTTTGGAAGCCTTTTGAATAAACCCTTCTATTTCATCAGTTGGCTTGACCTTCCTTAGAATTATGTATTTAGGGCATTTCTTTCATAAGTGTTTGGATTGGCTTAACATAAGAGTTGGATGGGCACTAGCTTTAGCTTGTTTGATCATTTTCTATAATGTCACTTAATGGTGTATGACCTCCTGAAGTGATCATAGAGTTGTTTTAACTTAGACACAGAGTCATAGTCATCATCTATGCCTTGTATATATAACTCCTCTAAAGTTAGTAGAGGGTATCCTTCCATATGCTCTGGGATCAAGACTTCACCAAATCTAATGTGTTGATAAATTATGATTAGGTAATATGATAGGGACTAGGCTAGCTGATTACTAGTGTTTGTAGTACTTGTACGAATCATGAGACAGGAGACAACAGACCTAGATGGTTGTCCTTGAGATTGTTTATTTTCTTTAATTTGCTGCTAGGGTGGTTGGTCATTCTGATCTACAGGAGGGCTAGTGAGTGGTCTTTTACCATTTATGCAAGGCTTTTTGTGTGTTTTTACCTTCTCTTCTACCATCCTTTCTATTTACTCAATTTCTTCACAAAGCATGGTAGTTATATTTGAGATATCATCCATGTGGATAGTTATGGCTTGCATGCTTTCATTTATCACTAGCATTAGTGTCTTGACATACTTCATATTAGTTATAGCTAGTTCCTTTACACTTTTTAGCTTAGTTTAATGATGCCATAGTTGTATTTGTGAGCAAACTGCTCCCTAACATTGTCATCTTGATGCTAGTCTACTAGAAGACTCATGGGAATCTCCATTTTGTTAGTGATATGCTTGATGAGTTCATTTGCTTCTACCTACCTTCTGCTTTGGACTTTATCATCATTAGAATGATAAGATGACTCCAGTGATTAGCTTGGGTGTGAGCTTTTAACATTAATAATAGTAGCACACATTGCCAATGGAGGTTCTTCTTCCCCTTTCTTAGTGTCAAGCCCTTGAGCAAAGATCTACGTTCATCAAAATGGAATTCCTTGAGAGTCATTTGATTTCTCTCCTTGGACATATTGTTCCAAGGAATCAATGTACTCTTGGATGACCAATTTCTTGCTTGTGTATCCCTCTAATTGAACCAACCTTTTCTTTTTATTCTTATTATTTTTCTTTTTGATGTTTTGAGTAAGTGGGGAAGCTTGTTCTGATGAAGCTTTTCTTAGTACCATCCTAGGATTTTTAGGATTCTTAGCCATCTTCTTTATCAACTTTGTTAGCATTTTAGAAATCTAGACCTCCCATAGTACTCTTGTTCAGGTGTAGTTGTTCTTCCTCCTTAAAAAGAAGTCTAGTAAATGGATCACATGCCTCAAATGCAATGATATGATTAATTTGTTTAATGGGCACATCAAATAAGGCTAACTTTGAGAGAGTTAACTTACCCTCCCAATATTCCATTTTGATCCAATTATTGAATACATAGCAGTCTTCAATAATATGATCCATGATTCTATAATAAGGACAATAATTTGATGAACCTTTTTATTGGTTTCATTTGGCTTTTTACATTCTAGCAATGGGAGGCCTCATTGTAGGGTATCTAGAAAGATTTTTCCTACTCTTTCTCTTTTAAAGGTGCCAAAATTTTCCTATTGGCTTTAAGGTGCCAAAATTTCATATATACAATGGTACAAGAGACTCAAACCATCACATTGCTATTTTTTTTTTGATATGTAGGCATTCTGAATTAATAAACCACTAATGATCCACCTATTTCAAAAGTTAACAAGCCTAACAGCCCTCACCTAACCCATTAGTCCCCTTAGGACAAGTTGCATTCCCTGGAGATAATTTTCTCTACATTCTAATAATACTCTACATACCAAGTGGCCCATACTCCAAAGATAATCGAGTTGACATTCAAAAAAATATGAGTTGGTGAAACCTTCATCGACTATGCCAACTGATGGACAGGAAAAGCCAGGAGGGCTTAAATCCCTCTCACAGGGAAGCAACAAATTGACCTTTAATTGAGAATACATTACATACTCTTAATGCTAGTTTATTATCTTCTAATCTTTATTCTTTTGGCACTTTGTACTTGAAAGCGTATGTATGGAAAAAGTTTCTACAAGAGGATACAACACAAACTAACAAGAGGTTTCCCAAGAAGGAGATACAAGAGGCACCTGAAGAAACCATTCAAGGAGGAGTTAGGTCCCAAGTTAATCAAGTCTTGACCCAAAAGCCTAGTCTTGGGTATGAAAGGCTGCAATCTTCAACTCCTTACTAACCTTGACCTCCAACTTCTTACTAACCCTCAATGCCTTATCAACCTCTACCTTTGTGAACTTCATATCAACCTTCACCACCAACTCCTTACCAACCTCTAAACAACCTAAACCACCAAAAAATCTGATACCCCAACAACCTCTACCACCACAACCTCCACCAGGTCAAAATCCTAACCATGTGCACAACTATTGAAATATACCTCTATCAAATAATTATGCACCACATGGTCTATTTCCTAATACCCAATTTTGCTAGAGACCACGATGATATAGTTATGCCCCACTACCTAAATCCATCCCTAACATATTCATAACCCTCTTAGCTAATAACAATATCCAACTCCTTGAGCCAAGACCTATACTCCAAAGTATAGACTACTCCTAATATTGTCCCTTTGACATAATACCTAGGCACACCCTTGAGTAATGCCACATTGTAAAAGATGTAATCTATGACTTGAATGATCAAATTATAATAGATTGGGAGCTAATTCGAAATTTTATAAATAATGAAAGGGTAAGAGACATGACTATTATATCTAACCTACTTCTAGCTTACCTTAATAATGATGTGAACTATATGTAAATTATTTTTGAATCTAAACCAAAGTATGGTAAATAAGAAGTAGAGGATTCTTGGGAAGGCCTTCTCCTTCGCAAGGACCTTCTCAAGCTAAGTCAAGATTTGATTTGTGAGCGAACTATTCTTGGACTAATTAAATCGCCTCCAAAATAACTGACTTGGGAGGTGGAAGATCCTTGGGATAGGCTTCTCCTTCATAAGAACCTTCCTAAATAAACCCAAACTTTAAAATCCAAACCCAATATTGATGGTCATGTAAAGAATTTTGACACCTGCAATGATACCTTTGTTGGATATGGTTCGGACAATAATGATTATGACCTATTAAAATATGTAAATAGAAATTCATCATGTTTGCCCAAATTGGCAACCTTTGAGGGGGAAAAGGGGTTTTCACATAATAATAAAGTTTTCATGAGATCAAAATCTAATATAATTCACAAAGATAAATACTCATAGACCTCAAGTAATTTCACACAAATTTCAATCAAAGCACAAGTTCTAAAATGTAATTAAAGTGAAGAACAAATGCACCATGATTTTTATGTGGTTGAGAGACAAACTATTTTTACTCCATGGAGCTTATCCCACCCATGAGAACTTGAATCACTCCACCAGTGATGTTGCTTCTTAAGGTAAAGCCAAGCTTTTACATCTAATAACATTCTGCGAGTGTCATTTCCTTCGGGTGAAGCCATGCCTATCATTTTCTTAGGGTGAAGCCATGCTTCTATAACCCCTTGCTCCAAACTGAGCAAGTGACACTCCACACCAAAACTATTGTACTCTCATACTCCTAACACCTACAAGTATTTATAAGTGGAAAGGAAAAAGATAATACATTTTAAGCTTGTTATAAAATCCACTCATCTTGGAGACAAGGGTGTTGAAGATTTGACTTGAGATTTGAAAATTTAGAGCATTCTTAGGCTATTAGGCTTGGGGGCCTTTGATCTATTCTCTAAAATAGATATAAATTTTGATGCCGATCAAACAAGGATTTAGCAAGTTTCATCAGTTTTTGATAACTTTTAGGATTTGCAATTGTCATCCAAGCTTGTGAAGGATCAAGTCTCAAAATTAAACCTTGGAGATGATGAAAGCAATGACTCTAGGATAAAAAAGATAACTATTTGAAGTTGAAGCTTAAAGATCAAGATGGGAGCTCAAAGAATATTCAAGATACAAGATTGACTCCAAACTCATAGATTTAGATTTTCATTTATTTTCATTGATTCAAATATTTATCTTTAAGATCAATGGTTTAGAGCATTTGTCATTTTATGAAGCTTTTAACAAAGTTCTTCTGCCACAATTGGATGACCAATTGAGTAACCAGATGGCTGACTATGTCAATCTACTAGTTTTGGCTCACCTAAAGCGATCATCAGGTTGTCACAAGAGGTCATCCGATTCAGAATTTTTGCATGACTAATGGCTAGTTTTTTAATCATTAGAGGGAAGCTAGTTATGGAATTTCACCCCATCGGCTAATTTTGACCCATAAGGTATAAATAGGCATGGTTGGATTTCTCTAAATAAGTTTTAACAACTTTATGTCTATTTTAGAGAAGAGATTAAAGCCCCCCAAGTCTACTATCCTAAGAATGCTCTAAACTATTAATTTCATATCAAAGCTTCATTACCATTGTCCCCAACTTGAGAGGATTTTGTTGTGAGCTTCAAATGTATTATCTTTTATATAGTTCCACTTATAAATACTTCTAGATGTTAGAAATGTGAGAGTACAATAGCTTTGGTATGGAGTGTCACTTGCTCAATGGGGGCAAGGGATTATACAGGCATGGCTTCACCCTAAAGAAGTGACTAGGATGGCCCATAGGGATCAACACTTATGGATTGTAAGTAGATGTAAAGGCTTGGCTTCATCTCAAGAAGTGACATCACTAGTGGAGTAATTAAAACCCTCAAGAGTGAGGCAAGGGCCATGGAGTAGGAGCAGTTGGTCTTTGAACAACGTAAATCACAGTGTCATTATTCACTTTCTCTATTTATATTATAACACTAATGGTTTAATTAATATTTGCATGAAATTGAGAGTATCTCTTTTCATGAATTCTTTTGGGGATTTGATTTTCAAAATCATATATTTTTTAATTTTATAAAACCTCTTTAACAACCCCTCAAAGGTTGCCAATCTGGGCTTTCAATTAGTATCGAGCCTTGTGCTCATGTTTTTGGATTAACATCCTTGTATATTGATCTCCTTGGCAACCTTTGATTTTTTTTTATTAAATTTTTTCTCTTAAATTAATTTTTTCAAAATTTTTGTATTGATCTCTCTTGAACTTTTCTTGTTTCCTTACAAGTTTAATCCATTCTATGCATATGTTAGGGGTGAGCTTCTTTTGCCTCAAATGTTGATTAATTTGAATTTTGATAAACCATTATTTTGAGGCAAGTTGATAGGAAATATCTTCTTCATTCTTAAAATTTTCATATCACTTAATATATGATATTAGTATAATCATATTTAAATCCTTGTTATTATTCCTCTCTCTCCCATCTTCTTTGTATTGCAGTTATCTAAGGGGAGTTATATTTTTTATGATGTCAAAGGTGGAGAGCAATATGCCTATTTGTGAAATTTGCTAAATACATTGGTGGTTATAGTTATAGAAAAGAGCATGTCCATTTTTCTTTAGGTGTATCTATCATATAGCAAGCTTGCTTATTTTTCTTTATGCATAGTTTTTCATCATCAAAAAAGGAGAGATTATTGTCCTTTGGATTTTGATCATGATCAAACTAGTATTTAACAAGTTTCTTAAGTTTTTGATATGCTTAAGGATTTGCAATATTCATCCAAGCTCATGATGGATTGAGTCTCAAAATTAAAACTCGAAGATAAAAAGGATGGCAATTTGAAGTTGAAGCTCAAAGATCAAGATGGGAGCATAAAGAATATTCAAGATGCAAGATCGATTCCAAACTCATAGGTTTAGATTTTTATTTATTTTAGTTGAGTCAAAGATTTATCTTTGAGATTAATTATTTAGAGCATTAGTCATGTTAGGAAGCTCTTAACAGGGTTCTTCTACCATAATCAGATGACCAAGTGAGTAACTGGATGATCGGTTGTGTGAATTTTCTAGTTATAGTTCACCTAAAGAGGTCATCTATTTGTTACACACGGTCATCCGGTTCAAAATTTCTATGCGACTAACGTCTAGTTTTTTTTTATCATTGGAGCAAACTTAGTTACAGGATTTCACCGCCAACAGTTACTCTTGACTCATAAGGTATAAATAGGTATGGTTAGGCTTCTCTAAATAAGTTTTAACAAACTCATATATATTTTAGAGAAGGGATCATAGCCCCCCAAGCCTACTACCTTGAGAAGGCTCTAAACTATCAATTTCATATCAAATCTTCATTGCGCTTATATGCAACTTGAGAGGATTTTGTTGTGAGCTTCAAATATATCATGTTTTATACTTTTTCACTTATAAACACTCCTTGGGGTTAGGAGTATGAGAGTATAATAGCTTCGTGTGGAGTGTTGTGTGTTTGATGGGAGCAATGGATTGTACTGGCATGACTTCACCTAAAAGAAGTGACACTTATAGATTACAAGTAGATATAAAGGCTTAGGTTTAACTCAAGAAGTGACTTCACTAGTGGAGTGATTGGAGTTCTCAAGAGCAAGTCAAGGGCCATGGAATAGGAGTTGTTAGTCCTCGAATCACATAAATCACGGTGACATTGTTCCCTTTCTCTATTTACATTATAATACTCATGATTTGATTGATATTTATATGAAATAATGAGTATCTCTCTTGGCAAAATCTTTTGGGGATTTCATCTTTTTATTTTACAAAATCTATTTAACTAGCCCTCAAAAGCTGCCTTGTAGTCAAGCCTTTGCTTTAACCTCCTTGAGTATTGATCTCCTTAGCAACCTTTCACTTTTTTTCTCAATTTTTTTAAAATGATTTTTTCAAAAATTTTTATATTGATCTCTCTCAAACTTTTTCTTGATTCCTTACTTTTCCAATCCATTTTATGCATTTGTTAAGGGGGAGCATCTTTTGCCTCAAATGTTGATTATTTTAAATTTTAACAAACTAATATTTTTAGGTTACTTGAAAGGAAAAATTTTTGTTTCACTTAATGCATAATATTAGTAGAATAATATTTAAATTAATGCTATTATTTCTCCCTTCCCCATGTTCTTTGTAATGCACTTTTCTGGGGGAGTTACATTTTTTATGATGTCAAAGGAGGAGAGCAATATTCATATTTGTGAAACTTGTTAAATCCATTGCTGGTTCATAGTTATAGCGAAAAGCATGTCTAATTATCTTTATGTGCATCTATCATATAGCATACTTACTTGGTTTTCTTATGTATAGTTTGTCATCATCAAAAAGAGGGAGATTATTGCCATTTGAATTTTGATGATGATCAAACTAGTATTTAATAAGTTTTTTAAGTTTTCTATAAGGTTTAGGATTTGTAAAGATCATTCAAGATTGTGAGGATCCATTCTCAGAATGAAAACTTGAAGATGATGAAAGTACTAACTCAATGATAAAAAGGATAAACATTTAAAGTTGAAGCTTAAAGATCATGATGGGGACTCAAAGAATGTTCAAGATGCAAGATCAACTCCAAACTCATAGGTTTAGATTTTCATTTATTGCAGTCAAGTCAAAGATTGGTCATTAGGATTAATTGTTTAGAGCATTTATCACATTAAGAAGCTTTTAATAGGGTTCTTATGCCATAATCAGATGATTAGTTGAATAACCGAATGATTGATGTGTGGATATGCCAATTCTAGCTCACTCGAAGTGGCTGTCCAGTTGTCATAGGTGGTCATCTAGTCTAGTTGTTTGACTGTCGAAGCGAAACTAGTGTGGGATTTCACCCCCAATAGCTAATTTAAACCCATAAGGTATAAATAAGCATGGTTGGATTGCTCTAAACAAGTTTTAACAACTTGATATCTATTTTAGAGAAGATATCAAAACCCCAAGCCTACTAGCCCAAGATTGCACTAAACTATCAATTTTGTATTAAATCTTCATTGCCCTTGTACCCAACATGAGAGGATTTCTTCATGAGCTTCAAATGTATTATTGTTTATGCTTTTAAACTTGTAAACACTCACTGGTTTTAGGAGTGTTAGAGTAAAATAGCTCTGGTATGGAGTGCCACTTGCTTGGTGGGAGCAAGGGGATCTACGAGAGTGGCTTCACCCAAAGGATGCGATACTTGAGGATTGCAAGTAGATGTAAAGACTTGACTTTGCCTAAAGAAGTGACAACACCAGTGGAGTGATTGAAGTCCTCAATAGCGAAGCAAGTGCTATGGAGTAGAAGCGGTTGATCTCTAAACCATGTAAGTCATAGTGTCATTCTTTCCTTCCTCTATTTACATTATGGCACTCATGGTTTGATTGATATTTGTATGAAATTATGAATATCTCTCTTGGTGACTTCTTCTGGGGCTTTGATTTTCTTCAATCTTCTTCAAAATCAGATTTTTTTTTTATAAAGCATCTTTAACTACCCCTCAAAAGTTGCCAATCCGAGCTTTCAATTGATAGCAAAGCCTTGTGGTCATGCCTTTGCATTAACATCCTTTAGTATCAACCTCCTTGGCGACCTTTGATTTTTTTTCTTGAATTTTTTCTCTTCGATGAATTTTTCAAAAATTTTTGTCGTGATCCCTCTTCAACTTTTCTTGATTCCTTGCTTGTGAAATCCATTCTATGCATATGTTAAGGGGGAGTTTTTATTGTATCAAATGTTGATTACTTTGAATTTTGATAGGCTATTATTTTGAGGCTAGTTGAAAGGAAATATCTTGCTCATTCTTAAAAGTTTGATATCACTTAATGCGTTATATTAGTAGAATCATATTTAACTCCTTGCTATTATTTCTCCCTACATGTTCTTTGTAATGCACTTGTCTAGGAGGAGTCATATTTTTGCTGATGCCAAAGGAGGAGAGCAACATGCATATTTGTGAAACTTGTTAAATCCATTGTGGGTTGATAGCTATAGTGAAAAGTATGTCTAATTATCTTTATATGCATCTATCATATAACATGCTTACATGCTTTCCTTATGCATGGTTTGTCATCATCAAAAAGGGAGAGATTATTGTCCTTTGGATATTGATGATAATCAAACTAGCATTTAACAAGTTTCTCAAGTTTTTGATAAGTTTCAGGATTTACAATGCTTATCCAAGCTCATAGAGGACTATGATTGAAATTAAATCTCGAAGATGATGAAATTAATTATTCAAAGATACAAAGAATTACAATTTGAGGTTGAAGCTTAATGATCAAGATGGGAGGTCAAATAATGTTCAAGTTGTAAGATCAACTCCAAACTAATATATTTAGATTTTTATTTATTTTAGTCAAGTCAATAATTTGCCTCTAAGATTAATTATTTGGGGCATTTGTCACGTTAGGAAGCTCTTAACAGAGTTCTTTTGCTATAATTAGATGATAGGTTGTGTAACTGGATGAACAATTGACTAACTGGATGATAGGTATTAAGTAATCGGATGATCGACTATGTAGATTTTCCAGTTCTAGCCCTCCTGAAGTGGTTGCCCAATTGTCACAAGCGATCATCTAATTCAAAATTTCAGCGTGATTAACAATTAGTTTTTTGACCATTGGAGCAAACTTCATTATGAGATTTCACTCCCAATAGTTAGTTTCAACCTATAAGGTATAAATAGGCATGGCTAAGCTTCTTTAACCAAGTTTTAACAACTTAATATCTATTCTAGAAAAGAGATCATATCCCCCAAGCCTACTAGCCCAAGAATGCTCTAAACTATCAATTTCATATCAAATCTCCATTACCCTTGCCCCCAACTTGAGAGGATTTTGTGTGAGTTTCAAATATACCTTCTTTTATGCTTTTCACTTGTAAATAATCCTAGATGTTAGGATAGTGCGAGTACAATAGCTCTAGTGTGGAGTGTTACTTGCTCAATGGGAGCAAGGAGTTGTATGGACATGGCTTTACCCGAAAAATGTGACACTTGCAGGTTGTAAGTAGACGTAAAGGCATGACATCACCTCGAGAAGTGGCATTACTAGTGGAGTGATTAAAATCATCAAGAGCAAGGCAAGGGTTGTGGAATAGGCGTAGTTGGTCTCTAAATCACGTAAATCATGGTGTCATTCTTCCCTTTCTCTATTTATATTATAGTACTCATCATTTGTTTGATATTTGCATGAAATTGCAAGTATCTTTCTTGGGGACTTCTTGTGGGAATTTGATCCTCCTCAAAATTATATTTTCTATTTTACAAATTTTCTTTAACCACCCATCAAAGGTTTTCAACCTAGCTTTCAATTGGTATCAGAGCCTTGTGTTCATGCTTTTGGATTAACATATTTGAGTATCGATCTCCTTGGCAACTTTTGATTTTTTTAAAAAAATGTTTGCTCTTAAATGAATTTTTTAAAAGTTTTTGTACACTTGAACTTTTCTTGATTCCTTTATTGTCTAATCCATCTATGCGTATGTCGATGGGGAGCTTTTTTTTTGTCTCAAATGTTGATTACTTTGAATTTTAATAAACTATTATTTTGAGACTAGTTGAAAGGAAATATCATGCTCATTCTTAAAATTTTTATTCACTTAATGCATGATATTAGCATAATCATATTTAAATCCTTGCGATTATTTCTCCCTATCCTATGTTCTTCGTAATGCACTTGTCTAGGGGAGTTATATTTTGATGATGTCAAATGGGGAGAGCAATATAAATATTTGTTAAACTTGTTAAATTCATTGCTGGTTAATATTTGTAGCAAAAAGCATGTCTAATTATCTTTAGGTGCATCTATCATATAGTAGGCTTATTTGTTTTTATTATGCATAGTTTGTCATCATCAAAAATGGGGAGATTGTTACCCTTTGGATTTTGATGATGATTGAAATAGTATTTATCAAGTTTCTTAAGATTTTGATAAGATTTAGGATTTGGAATGATCATCCAAGCTCTTGAAGGATTGAATCTCAAATATGAAACTTGAATATGATGACAATAATGACTCGATGATAAAAAGGATGATAATTTGAAGTTGAAGCTTAAAGATCAAGATGGGAGCTCAAAGAATGCTCAAGATGAATGATTCAGTCCAATCTATTAGATTTAAATTTTTATTTATTTTAGTCGAATTGAAGATTTATCTTTGAGATTAATTGTTTAAAACATTTATTGTGTTAGAAAACTCTTAACAAAGTTCTTCTACCAAAATCAGATGATTGATTAACCAGATGACTAGCTGTGTGGATTTGCCAATTTTGGCTTACTTGAGTGATTGTTTAGTTTTCACAAGCGGTCATCCAGATTAGAATTTATGTGCAAACAATGGCTAGTTTTTTACCGTTGGAGCGAAGCTAGTTACAAAATTTCACCCTCAACTGCTAGTTTTGATTTATAAGGTATAAATAGGAATGGTTGGGCTTCTCTAAAAATTTTTTAACAAATTCATACCTATTTTAGAGAAGATATTATAGCCCTCCAAACCTACTAGCCTAAGAACACTCTAAACTATCAATTTCATATCAAATCTCCATTGCCCTTGTCCCTAACTTAAGACTATTCTTTTGTGAGCTTCAAATGTATCACCTTTTATACTTTTCCACTTATAAATAATCCTAGATGTTAAGAGTGTGAGAGTACAATAGCTCCAGTATGGAGTGCTACTTGCTCGGTGGGAGCAAGGGGTTGTATGGGCATGGTTTCACCCAAAGGAAGCGACACTTGCATATTGTAAGTAGACATTAAGGTTTGGCTTCACCTTAAGAAGTGACATCACTAGTGGAGTGATTGAAGTCCTTAAAAGTGAGGCAAGGGCTATGGAGTAGGAGTGGTTTGGTCTTGGAACCACATAAATCATAGTGTCATTTTCCCTTTCTCTATTTACATTATTGCACTTGTGGTTTGATTGATATTTGTATGAAATTGTGAATATCTCTCTTGGTGCATTATTTTGGGGATTTGATCTTATTCAAAATCTTATTTTTTATTTTACAAAACCTCTTTAACTACCTCTCAATGTTTGCCCATTCAGGATTTCAATTGGTATCAACATCTTGTGCTCATGCTTTTAGACTAATATCCTTAAGTATCGATCTCCTTGGCAACCTTTGATTTTTTTTTCTTGACTTTTTTCTCTTAAATGATTTTTTCAAAATTTTTGTATTGATCTCTCTTTAACTTTTTCTTGATTCATTACTATTTTAACCCATTTGATGCTTATGTTAAGGGGCAGCTTCGTTCGCCTCAAATATTGATTACTTTGAATTTTAATAAACAATTATTTTGAGGAAAGTTGATGGGAATGTCTTGTTCATTCTTAAAATTTTCATATCACCTAAAGCATGATATTGCTAGAATCATATTTAAATCCTTATTATTATTTCTCCCTACCCCATGTTCTTTAAAATGCACTTGTCTAGGAGGAGTTATCTTTTCAATGATGTCAAAGGGGACAACAATATGCATATTTGTGAAACTTGTTAAATCTATTACTAGTTGATAGTTACAGCAAAAAGCATATCTAATTATCTTTATTTGCATCTATGATATAGCATGCTTACTTGCTTTCCTTATGTATAGTTTGTCATTATCAAAAAGAGTAAGATTATTACCTTTTTTATTTTAATAATGATCAAAATAGTATTTAACAAGTTCTTAAGTTTTTGATAGGTTTTAGGATTCACAATGATCATCTAAGCTCATGAAGTATTGAGTATCAAAATTAAAGCTTTAAGATGAAAGTAGTAACTTGAAGACAAAAAGGATGAACATTTAAAGTTGAAGCTTAAAGATCACGCTGTGAGCTCAAAGAATATTCAAGATGCAGGATCGACTCCAAGCTCATAGGTTTTAGATTTTTATTTATTTTAGTTGAGTCAAAGATTTGTCTTTGATATTAATTATTAAGAGCATTGGTCACATTAGGAAGCTCTAAATAGAGCTGTTTGGGCACAATCGGACAATTGGTGGAGTAACCAAATGGCCATTTGTGCAAATCTACTAGTTCTAGCTCACTTAATGCACTTGTCTGGTTATCACAAGTGGTCATCTAGTTCAAAATTTTTGTGTGACTAATGGCTTATTTTTTTTAACTGTTGGTATGAAATTAGTTATGGAATTTTACCACCAATGGCCAGTTTTGATCCAAAAGGTGTAAATATGCATGCTTAGGCTTCTCAAAATAAGTTTTAATAACTTCATATCTATTTTTGAGAATAGATCAAAATCCCCCAAGTCTACTAGCCCAAGAATGCTCCAAACTATCAATTTCATATCAAATCATCATTGCCCTTGTCCCCAACTTGAGAGGATTTTGTTGGGAGCTTCAAATATATCACATTTTATGATTTTTCACTTGTAAACACTCCTAATTAATAAGAGTGTGAGTACAATAGCTCCTATGTGGAGTGTCACTTGCTTAGTGGGAGCAAGGGGTTCTACAAGTGTGGCTTCGCTTGAAGGATACAACACTTGTGTATTGCAAGTAGATTTAAAGGCTTGGCTTTGCTCCCAAGAAGTGACATCACTAGTGGGATGATTGATGCCCTCAATAGCAAGGCAAGGGTCAAGAAGTAGAAGTATTTGGTCTTCAAACCACGTAAATCACATTATCATTCTTTTCTTTCTTTATTTATAGTACAACACTCATGGTTTGATTGATATTTATATGAAATTGTATCTATCTTGGTGAATTCTTTTGGGGATTTGATCTTCTTCAAAATCATCTTTTTATTTTACAAAAGCTCTTTAACTATCCCTCAAAAGAATATGTTAATTTAGGCTTTTAATTGGTATTAGACTCGTGTGGTATGCCATTACATTAACATCCTTATGGATTGATCTCCTTAAAACCTTTGATTTTTTTTCTTGAATTTTTTCTTTTAAATAACTATTTTTAAAATTTTTCTACTGATCTCTCTTCAACTTTTCTTGATTCATTACTTGTTTAATCCATTCTATGCATATGTTAAGAGGGAGCTTTTTTTGCTTCAAACGTTGATTACTTTAAAATTTGATAAACTATTATTTTGAGGCTAGTTGATAGGAAATATCTTTCTAAGTCTTAAAATTTTCATATCGCTGAATGTATGATATTAGTAGAATAATATTTATAATCTTTTTTTGCTTCAAACGTTGATTACTTTAAAATTTGATAAACTATTATTTTGAGGCTAGTTGATAGGAAATATCTTTCTAAGTCTTAAAATTTTCATATTGCTGAATGTATGATATTAGTAGAATAATATTTAAATCCTTACTATGATTTCTCTCTACTTCATGTTCTTTGTAATGCACTTGTCTAGTTGGAGTTATATTTTTGATGATATCAAAGGGGGAGAATAATATTCATAGTTGTGAAACTTGTTAAATCCATTGCTGGTTAATATTTATAGCAAAAAGCATGTCTAATTTTTTTTATGTGCCTCTATCATATAGCATGCTAAATTGCTTTCCTTATGCATAGCTTGTCATCATCAAAAATGGCAAGATTGTTGTCCTTTGGATTTTGATGATGATCAAACTAGTATTTGACAGTTTCTTAAGTTTTTGATAAGTTTCAAAATTTGCAATGATCATCGAAGCTCGTGAAGGATCAAGTCTCAAAATTAAAACCAGGCTGTTGGAAACACTTTACCTCTCATTTTCTTTCCATGTCCTAATAGACAATGTCATCAAACCAAATTATCAACAATCATCATGGATTATCTTAAGGCCAATTTGAGTCAAACTCCATAGAATCCTACATGGGAGAGAGGCAATAGCACATATTGGAGCTTCTTTCCCATTTCTCTCTCTCTCTTATATTTTATTTCCATAATCTTCTTCTTATAAAGTGAGGGTATACCTTGCTTAAGCCATATATTATTTCTTAAAATCAATCGAATGATTTCTTCTTTTCTTTTTGTGACTCTATTTTATTAGTTAGATTTTTTACTTTAGGAGATTTCTAAAAATTATTGAAGTAATTAATAATAAGGGCTTATGCCTATTGAAAGTCAATGTTCCCATAATACCTAGTAGTGCACAAATTAAATACACTTTGATTTATGCATTGAGGTCGCTCCTTGGGGTCTCTGCCACTTTGGGCCACCAAAATTTGTTTCACAAATTTTGGCATGCCCAGTAGGACTTGACTTCTCCAAGTGTAGAAATTTAACTAATACAATAGAGATATTGACAAGGTAGAATAATAATTGAATACTAATCAATTATGTTGTCCTTTGCAAAAGAAAGCATCAAATGGTATTATCAAAGAACATCTTCACCTCAAGGTACACTATCATCCTAGGGTGAAGATCAGCTATGTGTTTACCTCAATTGATGGTCACCACAAAAGCAGTTGAAGTTCAAATCAAGTTTGAATCATCTCTGAAGTCATCTAGTTCATGAAGGCACCTGATACTACACCAACTAAAGTTATTTTCATGCAAGACAAACCTGCTTCTCACCTTCTATCAAAAGGACAGAGGCCCAATGTCATCATTCCTAATCAAAAGGGCCATTTGGATGGAAAGCCAGGAGTTATGCTTCAACCAGTGAGGATATCAATCTTCTAAAGGTTAGAACTAAAATAAAGCTTAGTCTTTGATCGCCTTCACCCAAATCCTAACAGGGGACAACCAAAAGCAAATTTGGACACATGCATGGAAGAAGAACTCATCTTGACTATCACAAGTAAAGGAAAATTTGCTAGAATTTTTAGTCAACTTGGGAAGCTAATCCCTTAAATGAAGTCGGTCATTACCATTCTCACCTCCAACTCTTTTTCTCCATTAAGCAATTTAGAAAGGAGTTAAGGCAAATTACATAAGGCACAATCTTACCTTAAGACTATGGCAAAGGGGCAAATAACAAAACAAAATCACAGGAGTCACCATAAAGCTATAACTCAATATGAGAACTCACAAAGGGAGACTATTGACACTATCAAAGTCATTTCTCATCATGACTCTGGGAGAGACTGCGAGCCTGTAGGTAAATGCCAAAAGAGAGTTGCATGAATAAGACTGACTGATGAAGAAATATGAGGGGAAAGGACCCTTGTGGACCGACCCTTGTTACCATGTCAAAGAGAAGGTATGAAAACTTGCTTCATGGGTAGGCTCTTAAATGAGGCATCCCATCAAATGAGAGAATTCAGCCTCAACCCAAAACCCAAATACGAGTCTCAAGACATGGATCATCATGTCCTAACAGAAGCTCTGGTCATAATTGAAAGCTCCAATTAATAAATAACTATAGAAGCACTGCAAGAATAGCTGAGACAACAAGCAAAAGAAAAAGATAAAGCCCAAAAGAAGGTCATAGAATTGATGGAGATGTTGCTATAAATGAGCCAAAATCATGAAATGCTAGAACAATCTCAATAGCTATCTCAAGTAGTAGAGGTGGCAGAGAATGCATCTCCTGTAGTGAGATCCACGAAAATGTACGTCCTTCACAAGCACCTCCTCTATCAGTAAGGGATATCAATCCCTTATTTCTGGAATCCCTAATAATATGGAATTGCCATCATATATATAATAGCAAGTGAAATGAATGGTGGTTGCACAGTTAAGATAAGGAAGTGAGACATGTAGGATAAATGTGCTAATAAATCATACCTGAGTCATTATGACTAAGTGCCATATCCTAGAGACTCTATTGTGCCTAGCTTCAAATTGTTTAATGACATGGGAAACCCTGAATAACACATATCTTACTTTTTGACCTTGTGGTGGAGATTCAAGTTCGAGTCCCTCATTGTTACCCCACCAATTTCTAGCAAGCTTAATAGGAGTAGCATTTGAGTAGTATGCTAGTTTTCAATCAAAATTTAAATAAACTCGGGCACAAGTGAGGAAGCTTTTTGGATCAAGTTTGGAGGAGTCAGTGACAAAGTGACCATTGCAAACCTCATCTCAATACCAAAGCACAACAATGAATCAATCTTGGACTACATCACATGGTGAAGAAATCTCAACATAAGTGTGAGCAACCCATGGCCAATTTGAGATGGTAAATCTAGTTCTTGGCAATATAAGGGGAGAGTGGATGACACCTTACATAAGCACTTCTATCCATACCTTCCAAGACCTCATTATGTAGGTCGAGAAACTAGAAAGGATTGGCCCACTAGGCTTACCTAGTTCACAAAATTTCAATCTAGAAAAAGACAAGGCGAAGTGTGAAAAACATTTCAAAAATGTAAGGGCTACATTCACAATAGCTGAGTAGAAAAAACCTCCAAATGCCACCATGAACATAAGTAATTATTATAAATTACAAACTCTTAGAGGAGATGGGGAAGTGGAATGATGACCTACTCTTAGAGGAGAAATTACCAACTCCTACCATCACATTTACAAATAATGATCTACTACCAGGAACAACAGACCAAAGTAGGCCATTGTATGTCATGAAAAATAATGTGGGATCAAGATCAGTCGCATCCTAATTAACCTAGGATCCTCAGTTAATTTGATGACTCTCCAAACCTTAAAAGTTCTAATTTTGGATGTGTTCAACCTGTTGTTTGAGATTATAACCATCCAAGGGTTTAATTAGAACAGTCAAAGAGCTTTGGGAGCCATAACCATCTCTCTGAAAGTAGATGAATTAATGATAGATGTCAAGTTCTATGTGATCAACATCGACGTGTCATAGAAAACATTATTAAGGAGGGCATGGTTCCATGAAAATAAAATAGCACCGTCAACCCTATATCAATACCGCAAGTACTTTGAAAATGGTGAAGAACATCAAATTGATGGAGATGTACATCCTTTTAATGCTCATGAGGTGCATTATGATGATGTAAAATACTATTAGAGATCCCATGCTAATAGAGGGTCTACTTTTATTAGTCAAGTAAAGTAGAAGATTGCTAGCCTAATCTTTACCCCTCCTTATCTAGGAAGTGATATTGACCAGACTTTTAGATGAAGTAACCCTATGAATCTACCTAGGTAGCTACACTTCTAATAAAGATAACAATAGGGGTAAAATAAAAACTACTCGACTTGTTACTAAAGTTCTGTAAGGCTTATTCAAGTCATTAGGTGAGCTGAGTATTAATGTTGTGGAAGAATTAACAACTTTCTATGTTCCTCCATGATATAAAGGAGAAAAGGAGAAACTATTCTACAAGATAATCCCTTGTGCCTCAAGCATAGATGAAATCTTGGGAATTGAGGATCCAAAAAATGATGGTGATCATCAGCTAGTAGTCATGCCTAAATATTTTTCAAATTAGCTTCATCAAATAATCAAAAAGTACAATTGTGGATATCCACAAACAAATAAAGAGAGCTATTTCTTCAATAATCTATGGGATCCACCTCAAGGGCATATTTACATGCCTAGAAAAGGAAATAAGAATATCAAAGGGTTGGGCTATATCACTCTAAATGTCCATATGCCTCATAATCACCATTCGACTTCTCTCCAATATTCAGGGTGACCAAACAACATCAACACTCTTTGACACATGCATCAAGGTAACCATGACTCTTCAAATATCATAAGAAGGTGGTTTCCTTGGTGAAATTCCATCAAGACCAGAGGAAAGGGGGCATGATGTAGCCAAAAATACCCTTAGATGAATCTTCCCCAAATCTTACCCCATATGATGAACCGCCTAGCAAAGAGATGATCCTCAAACCAAATGATGCTCCACTGGAACTCAAGGATAGAGGGCAAGCTATAGTTAATGAACTTATGGAGGTTAACCTAGGCTCAGAGGAGGACCCAAAGCCAACCTTTGTTAGTACTCAGCTCTCAGAGAAAAGCCAAACCTAAGTCAAGGCAATGCTCCAAGGGTACATGGACTAGTTTACAAGGAGCTATAAGGAGATTCTTGGACTAGATCCTAAAGTTGCAATCCATAAGTTGGCTATCAATCCTAAACTTTCACATGTTAAACTAGTATCTAAACAGATGAAACTCAACTTAGAAAAAAAGGTGATAGAAGAAATAAAGAAATTGATCGAAGCAGGCTTCATTAGTATAGAAAAGTACCCAAATTAGGTGGCAAGTATTGTGCCAGTTAAGAAGAAGAATGGTGAAATCTACATATGTGCAGACTATAGAGATTTGAAAAAAGCATGCCCAAAGGATGACTTCCTATTATTGATAATGAAAATTATGATTGATAACATGGCTGACTTCAAAATATTTTCCTTTATGGATGATTTTTCAGGTACAACCAAATCAAGATGCATCCTAATAATGAGAAGCATATAGCCTTTAGAACACCAATTGACATCTACTGCTACAAGGTGATGCCCTTTGGTTTTAAGAATGTATGCACCACTTATCAAATGGCCATGACCTAAATTTTCTATGATCTTATACACCAACTAGTGGAATGCTATGTGGATGACTTGGTAGTCAAAATCAAGTCCCAAGATAGGCAAATCCAAGATCTAAGAATAGTTTTCAATCGCCTAGGAAAATATAACCTAAAGGTGAATATGATAAAATGCACCTTTAGGGTATCATGAGGAAAGTTCCTTGGTTTCATTGTTAGATATTGAGAGGTTAAAATTGATCGATCTAAAATCAGAACAATCTTAGATGTGTCACTGCCTAGCAGCTTGAAATAGTTGAGGTCATTCCAAGATCGACTTGCATATATAAGGAGATTTATCTTAAACCTATCTGGAAGATGTAAGCCTTTATCCATATTGATGAAAAAGAATACCCCATTCATTTGGGGTCGAGACCACCAATGAGCTATTCATGAGATCAAGTAGTATCTCTTAAAGCTACAAGTCTAGGGAGCATCATTGCCTAATAAACCTTTGATCCTATATACGACCACAATAGAAGGATCTTTGGGGGTACTTCTTACCTAGAATAATGAAGAGGACAAAGAAAATGTGCCCTACTACCTAAGTAGAATGCTAGTAGAGCAAAAAGTAATTACTCTCCCATTGAAAAGCATTTTTTGGTGCTCATATTTGCTGTCAAAAAGCTGAGACATTATTTACTCTCTCATTAGGTCATTTTAATATCAAATATTGATCATATAAAGTACTTGATGACTAGGCCTATACTCACTAGAAGATTAGCAAAGTGTACTTTAATCCTCATGGAATACGATATTATGTTCACTCCCCAAAAGGTAGTTAAGGGGCAAGCCCTCGCTGATTTTCTCATAGCTTATCCAATACCAAACCATTCTCCATTGAGTTATGAACAACCTGACAAAGAGATCCTTTTGATCAAAGAAGGGAAACCCTACTGGAAGCCTTTCTTTGATTGGGGTATCATCCATCAAACCAGGGATTAGACCAAAGCTTCTGTAAATCGAAGAAAGCATTGGACTTATTTATGTCATTCTAAATGAGGGCATCTTATGATATTTCTATTCCCTCTCAAAACCATGTACAAATAATAAAGCTGAATGTGAAACCCTAACTGTAGGACTAAAAATAACCCTTAACATGAAAATATCCTGCCTACATATTTTTAGTGACTCACAACTAGTCATCAGTTAAGTCTAAGGAAAATATAAAGTCCATAAATCTGAGCTCCTAAAATACCATGAAAATACTCAAGAACTTACGAGGAAAATTCCACATATTCAAATAACTAAGGTTCCATAATCCATCAATGTGAAAGTTGATTCCTTAGCCAGGCTAGACAAAGCACTGGCCAACCTTGACCAAGAGAAGATTTTGATCAGAATCTGTAGCATACAAGTGATAAGTTCAGTCTTCAACATCAAGCATGAGAAGATTAAATCTAAACTGATATAGGAGCCCATAGATTGGAGAATATTATTCATCAACTACTTTAAAAATGGAGAACTCTAAGAAGATAAATCGACACAGACACAACTTACGAAAGAGCTACATGCTTTTTGCTTTCAATGACACTTTTTATAGGTGGTCCTTTGATTAATTATTTCTATGTTGTATCTCAAACAAAGAAGCTAAAGAGTTTATGTATGAGGTGCATTCCAAGGTTTGTGGGGCTCATCAATTAGGCCCAAAAATGATGATGAAGATTAAGAGTATAGGCTACTATTGACCCATAATCGTAAGAGATTGCATCAAATATGCAAAAAAAATATCACATATGCCAAATTATGTTGACTTCTTCCATCAATACACAATTCACTATATCCAATAGTGTTCTCATGGCCATTCGATGTTTGGGACACAAATATCATTGGTTTAATTGAACCATCTTCTCCAAGAAGTAACTTCTTCATACTAGCTGCAATCGATTATTTCTCTCGATGGTCCAAGATGACTCCATTGAAAGAGGTAAGAGTGGATACAATTATTTTTGTTTTTCAACAAAATATTTTGTACCAATTCAGCGTCCCTCGAAGGATTATTTCTGACAATGGACTATCCTTCAAAACCTTCAAGGTGAGATAATTCACACATCATCATAAGATAGATTGGAGATATTCAACCATTTATAATGTGAGGGTGAATAGACTTGCTAAGGTACTCAACAAAATCTTTTCCAAGATATTGAAAAAAGTCATTGCCAGAAATAAGAGGAATTGGCCCTAAAAATATCAAAAAGCATGGTGTGCTTATCGTACTATGTATCAAATCACTACCCAATCAACATCATATGTATTAGTGTTTGGGACCAAGGCAGTCTAGCCACTAGAAGTATAAATTTCCTCCCTAAGGATTATCATATAAGAAGAAATTAAGAAGGAGGACAATGTTCATTTTCACCTTGACAAGTTAGACTCCTTGGACAAAATAAGGTTCACTACTCAACAAAACTTAGAAATGTATTAAGCACAAATGTCCAGGGCCTATAATAAAATGACTCGACTCAGATTCTTATAGAGAAGAGAAATGGTCTTGGTCTTGAGAAGACCCATTATCCCAAGAAAAAATAAGAAATGCAAGTTTGAGCTTAATTGGGAAAGCCCTTACATCATTGAAAGGATATTTGAAGAAGGATCATACCAAGTAATTGATGATAAGAGGGAAAGGACTACGTCACCTATTAACACTCGATTTCTAAAAAATGCTTAAGCCTATGGGGGCAATAACAATAGCAAAAAATATCTATATTTTGTCTATGATAGAATGTTTGATTTTCTCAAAAAAATGTCTAATCAAACACACACTCTATATCTCTCGTGGCAAAACATGGACACAAAATACCATCCATTTTATGCTCCACTCAAGTCCACTCCTTGTGGTAAATTAAATAAACTCTTGTGGCAAATCAAATCTACTTATTGTGGCAACTCAAGTCTACTCCTTGTTGTAAATCATGTCCACTCCTTGTGGTAAATTAAGTCCACTCATTGTGGGAACTCAAGTCCATTTATTATGGTAACTCAAGTCCACTCTACATGGTAAGTTAATTACTTGTGGCAACACTCTCATGTGGCAAGATGAGTCCATCATCGCATAACAAATCAAGCCCACTCTGATATGACAAATGAAGTCCACTCTGATATGATAATTTTAATCAACATCCACATAGTAAATTCAAGTCCATTTTGCATGGTGATCAAGCTTGCATTAATAAGGCAAATTAAATTCATTCTCATATGACAAATACAGTCAACTCTTAGCATGTTGACATAGGGGCCAAATACTTAAAAACTATTTGCATCCTCTTTTCTCATCAAAACTTGAGAAGAAGTTGCGTAGGGGGCAATTTATTTGAGGAAATTTTTGCCAAAACTAAATACATTTTACAAATAGGTCCCTATTTGAAATTTTTTACAAAAAATCTTGAAAGTTTTAAAATGTTATAAATAGATCCATTTTGTAAAAAGGCTCATGAAATTTATAAATTATATTTTGGTCCAAATTTTTTGAAAAATTTGTAAATATTCCTACTGAAAATTCATTATCCAAATATGGTACAAATCTTGAATGTCTTTGTTTGGGAAACAAATCCTAATCAATAGATTGTATGCCAATCAAGAAATTTGTAAATACAATTTAATTATGAATTTTAATCCAATAACATTCCAAATTGAGACAATTAGGGGTTTGATTTCAATTATTTTTGAAGTTTTTAAAAGTTGATGAAAACTCTACAAAAGAGGAAGGGAGAGATCAGAGCATAGTAAATTTGAGAACAAGCAGAGAAAGAAAGAAATAAGTATTTTCTTACCTCCTTTTCTTTCTTTTCTTCTAACCTCTCTATTCCCCTTCTCTCATCTTCCCCCTTGCAAGGTCCCCTTCCGCGTTTGCTATTGTCCCACTCGCACACATTGTGTGAGCTTAGTTCCGAGTGCTGAGGCGTAGCTCTGTTAGCCTGACTTCCATGACCATCCCAAGTAGCTATCTCATGTCTCTATAGTTAGTTTGTGTCTGAGGTAGTGCCCTAGGTGCCACCAACTGAAGCTTTGGAGGCCTCACTCGCATCTGCCATTACACCATATTGGTTGCCTCCTCTATACTGCACTGATGTAAAGTCATCGCTGGCCCTAATCATACCTCTAGGCCAACCACCTAAATGGTGACCCCAACCCCATGGTCAATTGTAGCTTTATAGTGAGAGGTGAGGCCCTTCCCTACATCACTTCTGGTCGCACCTTGGAATGGAGCAACCTCGTCCGCCACTCCTATCCAACATTGTTGTCCACTCGAGGAGGTACCCTCACCTCATCCAACCAAGCTTTGGCCCTTCCTGACTGGTTGCTACCTACCTCGAGGTAGCACCATGACGAGCCAGCACCCACCTCATTGGATTTCATGCAATCTCATGAATCCCAAGTGTCCACATCTCTGAGCTCCCCGGCCGTGTGCCCAGCTAGCCAAGAGCCCTTGGATTGATCCCCAATGGTTGCAAAGTAGCCAGCTTTCCATCATGTGACTACTCCCTGGTGATTTCTTGGGCCTCTCTTGTCATTGTGCCCCATCACTGCTTGCTACTTATTGAAGCTGGATCTAGTCGAGACTAGCTAGATTGAACCATAAATTAAAAGAGGCCAGCTATACCTCAGGGAAGAAGGAGGGGGGGCTAGTAGGGTTTCCGGGAAGAAAAAGGTTTCGGCTGAGGAAGAAGAATCACATCAAAACTCTCTTGGTTCCCAACAATGTTTATCTCAGTGCCTATAAGAATCTGAAGTCTTATATTAAATGGTTGACATTCTTCTCCTTTAGTATGGGCTTTCACAACCCAACATGGGCTCTCAAGTTGCAGGCTTTGAAGTGACCATTCACTACTCTTGTTATTGGGAGATCCTACAACACCTATCAACCAAGATATAAATCAAAGCATGGCACAAGATAGCCATCTTTTGGACACTAGAGGATTCTAGACCTTGGTCATATGCTATTGTCTAAGGTACAAAAGCTCGAGTAAATATGAGCGTATCCATTCATCATGTGAAGTAAGAATTTTGCTCAATAGCTGCGTTTCAAAACTCATATCATTTGATACAAGTACAAATTTGCAAAGTGTGCACATGCATAAGCATGCCTAAGCACATACTAAGGATAGCCTCACTAGCTAAATTGCCATGGATGTTGCCAAGGGATGGAGGAGAAAGCTAGAAACAATAACCAAAATTTAAAAATTAAAGAAATGCAAGAAAAAGGAATAAAAACTCACAAGACATAATTGAAGACAAACTAGAGGAAAAACACATAGAGATCTAGATGGAAGGGATGCTAAATGCCAAATGTCACAGATGTTGTCATCATCAAAGCTCAGTGTAAGCATTGTGAGGAAGTGATGATCAACAAGAGAAGGTAGTTATATATAAGGAATCACAAAGGGCCTAGATCACTCAAATCAAAGATTGAGATCCACACTATGACAATCAAATCTTTATCTGGATCTCCGATGGCCTATAAGGTAGAATTCAATGTGCATTCAAATTCAAGTGGCCTCTAAGGTAGGATTCAATGTGGATTCAAATTCAAGTGGTCAGGATACGTGATAGGATCCTATATGCACATCAAAAGATCACTGGATTGGACCTTCAATGGTCCATGATCCGACAACTTAGAAGGAATAATACTTTTGAAAGAAGTCTATACCAAGCCTCAAGCTTGTCCTCCTCAATAGGTTAAGTTAGGGGAAGAACAAGCTTAAGGGGTAGCAAGGAGGCATAAATAATCAAGCATCATAAATAGGACATTTGAAGCTCAAACATAACTTTATTAAATTTGAGGCAAGCCCCATAAGATTAGGTTGTTAGTTTTTTTACTGCTAACTTCTCTCGTAGTGACCAAGTTGGGCCCCGAGGCTCAGTTACACAACGTAGTTACAAGTTCAACACCTAACTGAGAGTTGGGGTGAAATGGGGCAGTGTCCTCTAGAGGAGATGGATTGAAAGCAACTTAAGTATGTTTTGCTAATAAGATTAAGTTACTAGTATGCTTTGTTAGTAATCCCCTTGTAGAATAAAATCAAAACTCAAAACCTTGGCTAGAAATTGGCTACAAGTTCAGCACTTTGCGAAATAGCATGGCTACAATGTTTCATCTAAGTTTAATTAATGAGACAAAATTGTTAGCTTGTTTTAATACTAACTCCTATTGCAAAATTAAATGAGCCCCTAGAGGCATGACTAGACTAGAGTTGCAAGAAATGCGATTGATGCCTGGAAGAGGACTTTGACTTACAAGCTACAAACTTGATGTTTGAATGAAGACCAGAGTTATAAGGTACATGTTTGACTCTCAAATGAAGACTAGAGTTGCAAGCTACTCACTTGATGGTCATACCAGAGTTACAAGCTATGTGTTTGATGTCCTGATCAGAGTTACAAGCTATACACTTGATGCCTAGAAGAAGACTAGAATTACAAGCTACATATTTGATGTCCAGATAAAAACCAAAATTACAAGCTATGTGCTTGACATCTAGACCGGAGTTACAAGCTATGCTCTTGACATTGACATGAAGACTGGAGCTACACGCTACATGCTTGACAACTAGACTAGAGTTATAAGTTACAAGTTATGTGTTTGATGCCTAGATGAAGATTAGAGTTACAATCTATGCATTTGATGCTAAGACTAGAGTTACAAGTTATGTACTTAATGTTCAAATGAAGACCAAAGTTACAAGCTTGTGCTTGACGTCCAAATTGGAGTTACAAGTTACATGCTTGATGTCTAGCTTAGAGTTACAAGTAATGTGTGTGATGCCTATATGAATATCAGATTTACAAGCTAGCCCTTAACGCTTTGGGTTGGAGTTACAAGCTATGTAGTTGATGCCTAGATAAAAGCCTAAGTTATAAGCTATGTGCTTGATGCTTGGATGAAGATTGAAATTACAAGCTATGCTCTTGATGCTCAATAAAGGATTCATTACAAGCCATATGCTCGACCAATGTGAGATGCATAGCAAAACTGCCATAATAGGAAGCAACCCACATAAGTGAAGCAAGGTTGCAAGCTACGTGTTGAATTCATGAAGCCTAATTACAAGCTTTCCACTTAACTGAGGACTGCCCACAACCCACAATCTATGTTTGTTGCATCAGGACACAAACAAATGAGATGAAAAAGTAAATATACAAATTGTTGGGATTTACAGCGGAAGATTTATGAATCACTCAACTAAATTCTTTCACTAAGTCTCGATAAGACCTCCACCTTCAGAAAAAATATCCAAGAGAACATCACGAGGAATTACCACAAGAGACCACTGAGAAGCACTAGAAAGACCCACACACAAGAGCTAACATGCTCTCTCTTTCTCTTCTCTCTATTCTCTCTATTCCTCTCTCTCTATTTCTCTTTAGTTCAACCTTAATACTATATCACACATAAACTCTATGTATTATAGTATATATATAGACCCTTATTGAGTCTGAATTTTACTATAATTATAACTCCTAATATTACAAATCAATCATAAGTCTAAATCTAACTTTGGATTTCTAGTTTAACTCAAACTCTAATTCGAGTTCGAGACACCCAAAACTCAACAATTTCCACCTTGACTAGAACTAGGACGTGCCATCGAAACTCCACCTGCAATAGTGTTCCCTACTAAGTGTCACACTTCTTTCCTTTTATTAGGATTCTAATACCGTGTGTCATCTTCATGATTCCATCTCTCACTGAAAAAATTACAATCTTTTGAGTCCAGTACACCAAGAAAAATTAGATTATTCTGCCTCTTAGAGGCATGTCTCACCCTAGTAAGAGTACAAATGGCTCCATCAAACATTTGGATTTGGACTATTCCTACACCGGTGATCTCAGAGGTTGAATTATTACCCAACCAAATAGTACCTTTCTTCTTATTCTCCTAATAAGAAGTAAACCAAATTTTCTTGGAGAAATATGGTAAGAATTACCAGAATCTAAAATCCACACACCAGAAGTGCAATTTCTACGGATACTATAAGAACGTCTTTATTCACTCTATTCTCAGAAGTATCATCCGCTATTACCGTCGCCATATTGGAAGACTCTATCTTTCCACGTTCAAGGCAATGCCATCTAATGTTGTCATACTTCTTACATGAATAACATTGTACTTTCACCTTCAATTTTGATTTGGATTGTTACTTCCTTTCTCTACGTTCTCTTAATCTTCTTCTTTCGTGAGTCACCAATCTTTCACCAAACTCTATATTAATATTGAAGTTTCTCCTTTTCTCATTAAAAAGAAGACTAACTGTCACATTTTTCATCTTGAGAGTTTCTTTACCATAAAGAATTGTGATCACAATATGATCGTATGAAGAAGAAAGAGACATCAGGAAAATCATCACCTTATCATCCTCTTCAAATTTTACATCAACTTTCAATAAATTATTGATAATCTTATTGAAGGCATTCAGGTGATGTAATATAGTTGTACTTTTGCTCATATGCAATCCGTACAACTGTTGTTTCAGGTAGAAATTGTTCGTGAGGCTTTTTGACATGTATAACTTCTTTAGTTTTATCTAGATATCCATCGTCATCTCTTCGTCAATGACATTATACAATACCTCATTAGTCATACTTAGAATAATTAAATTAAATGCCTTCTGATTTATCTCCTCCTAGTCTTCATCACTTATCTTGGCTGGCCTCTTTTCTTTTCCCTCTAACATCTTTTGTAGACCTTGATAAGTAAGGACCACTTTCATCTTCTTTTGTCATAAAGTAAAATTTATCTTGCCGTCAAACTTCTCCATCTCGAGTAAAAATTTTGTCATCTTGGTTATTTGTTCCTAAGTTCTGATATCAATTGTTAGGATTCACACCGGAAGGTTCACGAATCACACAACTAAATTCTTTCACCAAGTCTCGATAACACCTCCACCTTCATAGATAATCTCCAAGAGAATACCATAAGGAACCACCACGAGAGACCACCGAGAATCACTAGAAAGACCCACACACGAGAGCCGACACTCTCTCTATTTCTCTTCTCTCTATTCTCTCTATTCCTCTCTCTCTATTTCTCTCTAATTCAACCTCAATATTATATCACACATAAACTCTATGCATTATATTGTATATATAGACCTTTATTGAGTATGAGTTTTACTATAATTATAACTCCTAATATTATAAATAAATCATAAGTCCAAATCCAACTTTGAATTTCTATTTTAACTCAAACTCTAATTCGAGTTTAATACACCCCAAAACTCAATAACAAATAACGTGCCTAAGACCACATTCCCAGATACCTAAGTTCCATGAACCTCGGGAGCTAGAATTCATTGGATCCCAATAAACGAGATGAAAATTCCCAGAAAACAAAGACTAGCATCTCAACAATCGTAAGCCAAATCATCTTAGGAATCTAGAGTACATCCAAAACTACTTAAGATGATTTTTATTGTAATCAAATTTATTTAAAATATAATTAAAATTAAAACTTATATGCTACTAAATTATGGTCTAAATATGAGTCTCAATTAGACTCAAATCGTATTTAAGTTTAACCAAAAATTAAACTCAATTCAAACTTATATTATTAGGAAATTTAGACTCAAGATAAAATGGACTGATTGAGCTGATTATTTAGACCAAAATCAAACCTAAACTTTATTCAAAATCAGAACCAAAATATTTCGACCAAAATTAGATCTTTCTTATAAAAAAGTCCCTAGGGATAAAAAAGATTTTGTGAAAAAATTTATGAAAATTTTAAAATTTCAAATTAGTATTCACAAAATTTAAGATTTGCAAATAACCTCTCTAAAATTATATATTTATAAATTAACCCCTAGAACTTCAATTTTCATAAAAAATTTCTCAAAAATTTTTATTTACAAATAAGTCCAAACTTTATTCAAAAAGGACTATGAAATTTCAAAACCTTATAAACAAATTTTTTTTTACAAAAAACTCTTAAAATTCATAAAATTATAATTTAGTCTAGATTTTCTAAAAAAATTTACAAATAACTCGTTTACAAATTCAATATCCAAAGTATATTTTTTAAATTTTCTTATCTATAATATATAAATTCATCTAAATTTCTCAAAAGACTTATCTAATCTCAAAAAAATTACATTCATATCCGTCCATAACTATTAAATTCAAACATAATTCATTCAAAACGAATGAGAAGAAATTGACAATATTTTTTATTCAAATTTGAATGAGCACACTAACTCTATCTTCTAAGGCCTGTGGAGATAAAAAAGAGAGTGAGTAAGTGAAAATTAAGTGACTGCACAACTGAGAGAAAAAGAATTGGATCAACATCAAGAATTGGGCGAGTTCCTCGTTGCTCATCTTTGCCTGTGCTTCTTTTTCTTCTGCCCGAAACTTCTGCGGCTTTTGTGTTTCACCCAAGTCCCTGCTACTTCCCGTCCTGATCCGGCCATGTCTCCTCTCGCACTTTGCTCTCCCGAACCGCCACTAGCATCTTCACCACCTTCGGAACCCTGCTCCCTTCTCATAGCAACCGCAGGCCACCTATTCCCATTTGCCCTCCGACGTGCCTCCGAAGCCCTGCGCCCGCCTAGCCCTGCTTCAGCCTTGGCTCCCTCCATGCCGTTAGCCGCTTCTGCACCCACCTGCCCGACTGCCTCCTCCGTCGCCCCTGACCTCGCAGGATCCCAGCCGGAGCTCCCAACCTCACGCAGCCCTGGCTCCTGCGCCTGCATTATCACCCATGCCGGCGAACCTGCGCTTGCGCCATCACCTCTCATGAAGCTCCACAGCACCAGCACAAATCGGCCCAGATTCCCCTCTTCTTCTGGCTTGAACCGTGTCCACCAGCTCCCATTGCATCAGTACCTCGGCCCCGTCCGCCACCTGCCAGGGCTAGATCTGGCCAGGACTGGTTGAGTTTGACCGTGAATAGGAGGAGGACGATAAGCCGGCTTGGCTCTGCTCCCTCCATGCCACTCTCTGTCGCTTGCCGGCCTCTCGTGGGCTAATCCACATGGCTACTGCCGCCGATTTCCAAGAAAAAAGCATTGGGAGGCTAGAAGCGATAGAGTGAAACGAAAGAGAAGAACGGTGGGTGGAGAAGAAATGGAACGATGAGCAAATTCGTGGGAAGAATATGGGTTTTTTTTCTAAAAATGAAATACAAAAGAAGCTGGGCCCAGCTTTATGAAGGGATGGTCGTTGAAAAAAATACTTGAAAAAGCAAAGGGAGAGAGAAAATTTCTGCAAAACAAAAAAAAAAAATAAAGAAATAAAAAGGAAGAAGCACATATGGGAGGGCCTGTAGAAGAAGTGAAGCATTCAAAGGAAAAAAATGTTGATGAAATAAATTGTTGCAGCAGTAAAAGAAAAAAAATGCCAAAGCTAAAAAAAGAAAATCGTTGAAAAAAAATTATCATCAATTCACTTCCAATTGTTTCCACCTATATAAGTCAGTCTTGTCTTTTGGCTCACGAATTAAGCTAGTTTTTGGATTTACAAGTCACGCCAATCTTGAAACTCACAATTCAAGCTAGTTTTTGAATTCGCGAATCAAGTCAGCTTTCGGATTTGTAAATTATGCTAGTCTTCAAGCTTGTCACTATATCAGCTTTTGGGCTCGCCAACAAGATAGCCATCAGGCTCGTCAAATCATGTCAACTTTCAGGCTCGTCACATATCTATTAATTAGCCCTCGAGCTTGCGACAACTTAGACCATAGGTCGGCCTTCAGGACCACTATAATATTATCATGATAGTCTAAGAGCTCTTGAATCAAAAATTAATTATGATATAAAATTGATTTAATGACCCAATCATGTTGAACTCAATCTAATATGCCCATAACAAATGAATAAAATCAAGCATATTCAAATAAAGTATCAAATGAACCCGAATGGACAAGAATAGGTGAATTGAGCTTAACTTGAACAAACAAAAAAAATGCCCCAGTCGATCGTCTGGTACTCGAACTGGTCATCCAATTCTGTTAAACCATACAAGTACATGCTTATAGTTAGTTATTTAGTAGCACAACCAATCATCTGTTTCAGTCAAAAAATTAACAACTTTGTGGTTCAAAATCAATCTAATTTGAATTTAGATTTGATCCATCAAAACTTGAATCAAACCAGATTTAAATCAAGATCAAGTTTTGAATATCAAATTGAATTAAATTAGACTTGAATCAAAATTTTGTTTTGAATATTGAATTGAAGCAACTCAAACTTGAGCCTAAATCAAGTTCTAAAAATTAAACAGAATGAAATCAAACTTAATCCAAATTAAGTTTCGATCTTCAAATTGAAAAAATTTAGACCTAAGTCTAAGTCACATTTTTAGTATTGAATTGAATTAGACTTAAATTGAAACCAAATCTAAATCTTAAACCAAACCAAATCCAATTCAATCAAAATCAAATTAAGGATAGTTGACAACAAGTTCAAAGTCATCGATGACATCTCGAATATAATCGACAACAAGCTAAGAAAGGTTTCCAATTGTCAAATTGAAAATGATTAGCACAAGCCAAAACTGCAAATCATTCTTTTAAATTAAATCAAGCAAAATATAGGCTTTAACTTGCTTAGTCAATGAGTCAAATACTATATTCAAATGAAGTAAATTGACAATACACTTGAAGTCATTGGTCACACTTTTAGCTAAGCCAACGCATGCTTGGAAGTCATTGGCAACACTTCAAACTTAATCAGAACATGCCTAAGAGGCTGTCGATTATTGAATCAGAAATGGTCAACATAAGCTAAGGTTGCTAACCATTTCAAGCTAAACTAAAGACAAGCTTAAACTCATTTAGTTAGTTAGCTAGATGCCTTGTAAAAAAAAAAATCAGACAACAATATGCATAAAGTCATCAGTCACACTTCAAGCTCAATTGACGTAAGCTTAAAGCTATTAGTGATACTAATTGACAATAAGCCAAGAAAGGTCATTGTGGAATCAACGTCGATGGTCTAGGATGTAGAGACCCTGGATAGTGATCTCGATGTACAAATCAAAGTTTTTTTAATTTGAGTGTGCAATCAGGTATTATGGAAATATTGACTTTCAATAAGTACCATCTCCCATTATTAATTACCTTTATAATTATCAAAAATCTTCTAAAGTGAGAAATCTAGCTATTAAGGATATAGGCATAATATAAAAAAAGAAAAGAAAAGAAAGCATGGTATTCATTAATTATGAGAAATGGTACATGGCTTAAGTAAATGCATACCCTCACTTTACAATAAATTTAGATTTATAATCATGAAAGAACATAAAGTGTGAAAAGAGAAATGGGAAAGAAAACTATGAGATGTGCACTGGTACCCCACTCCCGCATGTTGGGCCGTGCAGGGTTTTGGCTCAAGTAGGTCTTGGCTTAATCCTTGGCATATATTGATGGCATCATATGGTGGGGGCATGAAGAGATGAAAGGAGAACGGGCTTGAGGTATGGCCAATGGCTTGGAGCATTGGCCTTTAACTTCTTTTGATAGTGTTACTAATGACTTGTCAAATTTAGAATGAAGTGTAGTTGATTGCTTTAGTCATTGGCGTGTAACTTCTTTTGATAGTGTTATCGATGACTTGTCATATTTAGCTTAAAGTGTGACCGATAGCTTGTCAAGTTCAACTTTAGAAGGAAGCATCATCAACGTCTTCTGGGAGTGACTAACTTGAGAGGAGCATCATCATCTGCTTTTAGGGGTTGACTAGCTTGAGGAGTGGCATGTAATCAACTGCTTCTAGGGGTTGATTACCTTGAAGGGTGGCGCATCATCAACTACTTCTGGAGGTTGACTAGCTTAAGGAGCAGTACGTCATCAACTACTTCTAGGGGTCAACTAGCTTGACAGGTGTGTCATCAACTACTTTTGGGTGTTGAGTAGTTTGAGGAGTGGTGCATCATCAAATTCTTCTAGGGGTTGACTAGATTCAGGGGAATGTCATTAATTATTTCTAGGTGGTTGACAAGCTTGAGGAGTAATGTGTCACTAACTGCTTCTGGAGGTTGACTAGCTTGAAGGGTGGTGCATCATCGACTAGTTTTGGGGATTAACTAGCTTGAGGGGCATATTATCAACTACTTCTAGGGGTTGACTAGCTTGAAGGTTGGCCGACAACTTTGAGTGTGTTGTTAGTTGGTTTTATTTAGACAAGGCATTTTGGCTGACTGATTGAGCAAGTTCAAGCCTATCTTTTAACTTATTTATTTTAAGGGAAGGACTAATAACTCTAGCTTATGCTAATTATCTTTGATTTGCTGGTTGATGACCTTTCTTGTCTTATTCTCAATTAGGCATGAAGTATTATAGATGTCTTTATTGTCTGCTAAACTTGATTGGTGTTTGGATACAGTCTTAGGTTAGGTCTCCATCAGTTCTTTAATAGATTACACCCTGTGGGACTCAGTTTGACTTCCGTTCAAACTTGTCTTGAACAAAGTTAGTCAAGTAGGATTCCTCCACTATTCATAGGATTGGACATAACCATGGAGCATTGCCACAGTTTTCATGGCACACCCAGTGGGACTTAGCTTGGCTTAGTTTAGTTCTTATTTGAGATTGTTTGGCTCAGACTTGGCCTAGATGGGGCTTGGTTTTACTTGATTAGGTGTGGGTTTAAACTCAACTTGACTTGATTGAGGCATGGTTTGACCCTATTAGATTTGAGTTCAAACTTGGCTTCAAAGTCATATTGGCTTGGATGTGGTTTAACTTAGTTCAGATGTGGCTTCATCTCTCACTTGATTTGATTTAGTTTGGATGGTGCTTCAACCACTTTAGGGTTGCATTCAGGTTTAGTGTGGCTTAGTTCAAGTGCTGCTAGACTCATTTGACCCTCAATTTGAACTCAATTAGAATTCTATTTGAAGTCATTTTAATTTGGTTTTTCACTCAGTTAGAGTTTAACTATAGTCCAATAGTTGTGAGCCCTAGGGCTTCCTTGATGTATGGTAGGCTTGAAGTCTAGCCTAAGATGTTTGACTGGCCTAAAGGCTGGCCTATGATATTTGATGAGGGCCAAGGCTGACCTAAGATGTTCCATGGGCTTGAAGGCTAGCTTAAAGGTGTTTGGTAGGCCTAAAGACTAGCCTAAGATATTTGATAGGCACGAAGGCTGACCTATGATATTTGGGAGTCTCGAAGGTTGGCCTAAGATATTTGGTAGTCTTGAAGGCTATCATAAGATGTTCGGCGGGCCTGAAGGCTAATCTAAAGATGTTTAGCTAGTCCAAATATTGGCCAAAGATGTTCAGCAGACTCGAAGGCTTGTCTAAGATATTTGGCAGGCCTGAAGGTAGGCCTATGATGTTTGGTAGGTCAAAAGATTGGCCTATGATATTTGGTAGGCTTGAAGAATAGCCTTAGATGTTCAGCTACCCCAAAGGTAGGCCTACGATGTCTGGTGTGTGGAGCTTCCTTGTAGAGAGATCCTTAGAGACTGTTTGGATGAACTCTTTTATTTTGTTAGCTAATATGACTTTCTTTAGGACTTTGTATTTAGAATATTTTTTTTCATGGATTTTTAGGTTGGCTTAACGTAGGAGCTGGATAAGTCCTATTATTAGCCTATTTAATTCTCTCCCGAAATAGCTGCTTTTTTTTTGTGCTTGTTGGTGTAGGGCCTCCCAAAGTAGTCACAAAGTTATTTTGACTCAAACATAGAATCATATTCATCATTGGTGTCATGTATGCATAATTCCTTTAAAGTCAGTAGGGTGCATTTTCCATGGGTTCTAGAACTAGGACCTCACCAAATCTAGTTAAGCATTTATTGTTAGATTGCCTAATTGAAGCTAGGATAGCTGCTCATTAGTATTTACCTTAAATGTGTGAGTCACCATGTGACAAGAGGTAATAAATTCAAATAATTGTCTTTGAAAGTAACTGGCTTTCTTGACCTGTCTCTAGAGTAGGAGGCAAGAGTGATCATTTTTATCCCAATGAGGGTTGGTATGTGATTTTCCACCACCCTTGTAGGGTCTTTTCTGTGGCTTTGCCATTTTTGCTATCACCTCCTCCACCTTTTTTATTTCTTCACAGAGCATGGTAGCCATTTTTGATATACTTTCCATATCGGCAACCATAGCCTACATGTGTTTGTTCAACACTTGCATTTGTCCCCTAAAAACTTCATGTTAGTTATGATTGTCTCTTTTATAGTTTCTAATTATAGTTTAATCATGCCATAATTACATTCATAGGAGAACTACTCTTTAAGATAGTTGTCTCAAGTACAACCTTCAGGGAGATTTGTGGGATCTCTTATTTCATCAGCAATATCCTCACCAATTCATTTGCATCATTCTACCTTGTGTTCTGAGTTTTTTCATTATTGAAATAATGGGATGACTCCAATGATTGGGTTGATGGTAAACTTCTAACAAGTAAAAGTGGTGGTGCATGTCACTATTGGAAGTTTATCTCCTCCATTCCTAGTGTTAGAGCCTTCAAGCATAGCTCTAAGTTCATCAGGGAGGAATTCCTTGAAACTTATCTAGTTTTTTTTCTCTTTTGACATATTCCTTTAGGGCATCAATGTATTCTTGGTATTATTGGATGGCTGATTTTTTGATGTTGTATTCATTTGGTTGAACTAGCTTCTACTTCTTATTTTTGTTCTTTTTCTTTCTGGAGGTTCAAGTGGGTAGGGAAGTTTGTTCTGATAATGCTTTTCTTATTACCATTCTAAACTCTTTAGGGTCTTTGCCATCTTTTTCATCATTTTCTTAAGCTTTTTGAAATATAGATATTTCATAGGTGCTCTTGTTTGGGAGCACATTGTGCTTCTTCTGCGAAAATGAGTTTAGCAAGTGGCTCATGTGCCTTGAACACAGTGACATGATTGATGTGTTCAGTGGGTATTTCAAATAGGGCTACCTTTGGGAGAGTTAGCTTACCCTCTCGGTATTACTTTTTGACCCAATCCTTATACACATAGCAATCTTCAATGGTATATCCCAAGACTCTATGGTAAGGATAATACTTTGTGTGATCCATTCTGTTGGCCTTCCTTGACCTCTTGGATTTCAGTAGTTGGAGGCCTAAATTTAGAATATTTTAGAAGAATTCACTCTCTCTCTCTCTCTTTTTTAAAAAATACTTCTTCTTAAGCCTACATTGGAGAGGGCTGGATGACTATGGTTCCCCATCTCCTCGAAGGGTTGGTAGTTTTTGAGAATTACCTTCATTTATCATAGGGTTCATAGGTTTCTTTTACTGATTTGCTGCGAATACTACCCTTACAATTTTAGAGGTCTCCCTGTACTTTGCCTTATCTTTCTTTGGTATGCTTTTTGACTTGTGTAATGAGCTCTTGGAAAATATAGATAGAAGAAGTACTTAAATATTGTGCTATCTAATCCTTATTTATACTACCAAGGACTAGATTCATAGTCTCAAATTAGACTATGGGCTTATTACACTTAATGCTGAGATTTCTCCACCGTGTGATGTAATCCAACACTGATTCATTGCACATTTTGGTGTTGAGATGAGGTTTGCAATAATCATCTTAGCACTAACTCCTCCAAACTTGATTCGAAAAGTCTCCTTCATCTGTGACCAAGTTTATATAGATTTTGGTTGTAAACTAGCATACATTCTAATGTGACCCCCTGTTAAGCTGTTATAATGTCAAGTGTGATAAATTAGTCTCACGTCGGATATTGGATAAATAGGGTCCAATATATATAATGAAAAAGGCCCATATTCTATGAGCTTAAGCTTTTAAGATGATTTGGTGTCTGACCCACTATATAATTCCGGTTCGACACTCTTTCAGCTCCCCCAACAAATGGTATCAGAGTTTCAAATTTGAAGTTGTGCAAACTCTTAAGACCAAAATTACCGTGATGGTGCGATTGAATTGAATCGCATGTTAATTTTGCTTTAAAAATAAAAAGAATGAGACAAACCCATTGGTATCGGTCACATGATGAAACTGGTCGAATAAAAGAGTTCTTGATTAAGAGTGTTAAAATTGATGTTGTCAAATCACACCTAAAGGGGGAGATTGTTATAATGTTAGGTGTGATAAATTAGTCCCACATCGGATGTTGGATAAATAGGGTCCAATATATATAGTGAAAAAGGCCCATATTTCATGAGCTTAAGGTTTTGGGATGATTTGGTGTCCAGCCCACTGTATTATTTCAGTTCAACACTCTTTCGGCTCCCCCAACATTAAGCTTGTTGAAAATTAGCGAAGGAGTAGTGAAGAGATGTTACTTGAATCCCTACATAGAGTCACAAAGTGAGCTATATGTTATTTCAAATTACCCACACCATTAAATTATTTGAAACTAGATACTTTGTAGCCCTCTTGGTATGGTATTTAGTCATGATGGCCAAGGTAAGGCTTGTCTACATTATTTATCATGCTTGTGTCACTTCCTTATCTCAGTTATATAGCCACCATTCATTGCACTTGTTTTTATATGGATGCCAACTATTCCATGTTAATAGAAATTCTTGAGATTGGAGATTGGGTATTTCTTGCTGGCAGAGGAGAAGCTTGTGAAGGGCTTGCATTCTCATGTATTTTATCTGCAAGAGGTGTATCCTCTGCCACCTCTACAACCTCTTGAGATGATAGTTGAGATTATTCCAGCTTGTTAAGCTTTTATGTCATTTGCGTTATCATCTCCATCAGTTCGATGACCTTCTTTTGGGCTTCATCTTTCCTTTGCCTTGTTGTCTCAACTATTCTTGCAGTGCTTCTATGGTCATTTTCCCATTAGAGCTTTTAGTTATAACCAAAGCCTTAGTTAGGACATGATGATCCATGTCTTGAGAGTCTGGTCTAGGCTTGGTGTGTCTGGAGTGGGCTGAACTTTTCCTATTAGATGGGTTGCCTCATTTAGGAGCTTATTCATGAAATGAGTAGTTACATTTTCTGTCTAGCATGATAATAAGGATTCATTTGCAAGGGCTCCTTCCTCTTGAACTTTCTTCTTTGTAAACCTCATTCATACAATCTTCTTTTAGCATTTGGCTAGTTGGAGTGTGGACTATTTCAGCGATGTCTCTATCATATTAGCTATGTTTCTACACTTGGAGGAGAAGTCAAGCCCCAACAGATGTGCCAAAATTTGTGAAACCAGAATCAAGCGGTTTGGGATAGTGAAGACCCTAACAAGTGACCTCGATGCATAGATAAAAGTTTATTTAATTTGAGTATGCAATTCGATATTGTGAGAATATTAACTTTAATAGACACAAGCTCATGTTGTTAATTACCCTGATAATTATCGAGAACATCTTAAAACGAGAAACCTAACTAATAAAAATAGAAACAAAAAAAAGATAAGAAAGCATGGTATTTATTGATTATAAGAAATGGTACATGGCTTAAGCAAATATATTTTCTTACTTTATAATAAATTTAGATTTATAATCATAAAAGAACATAAAGTGCGAAAAGGGAAATGGAAAAGAAAATTGTAACGTTTGCTGCTGCCCCATTGCCACGTATTGGACTATGTAGGGTTTGGCTCGAGTAGGTCTTGGCATCATATGGTGGGGGCATGAAGAGGTGAAAAGAGGATAGGCTTGAGGTATGGCTGATGGCTTGGAGTGTTAGCAATTAACTCCTTGTAATAATAGTATTACTAATGGCTTGTCAGATTTAGGCTGAAGGGGAACTGATAGTTTTGGGTGTTGGAGGTTAACTTATTTTAATAGCATTATCGATGACTTGCCGAGTTTAGTTTGAAGCGTGGCCGATGGCCTTGGGTATTGGCAAATAACTTCTTTTGAAAGCTTTATTGATAGCTTGTCAAGTTTAGCCTTTGAAGGGAGCATCATCAGCTTCTTCTTGGAGCGGCTAACTTGAGAGGGGCATCATCAATTGCTTTTGGGGGTTGACTAGCTTGAAGTATGGTGCATCATCAATTGCTTATAGAGGTTGATTACCTTGAAGGGTGGTGCATCATCAATAGAGTCGTTGATTTAGATCTTATTGATTGATGCAGTAGAAAATAGATGTAACTTTTGTATGATAAGATGCAGACTTGTTTACCTAGTTTGCTTGGCTGATGGTGGGGGTTAAGAGATTAATGATGAGATTTCTAAATGATGGGACACAAACTATCTAGTGGATTTGCTAGTGCAATTTTTGTATAATAGAGCACGTTTTATTGACTCAAACTTTTGAGAAATTTTTCATTAATTTTTCTGATATTTTTCAATTTTCCTTGTATTTTGGAATTTTTGCATTTGTTTCTCTCACGCCAACTATTTGACATATGATTTGATTCACACACTAGTAGACTAGTGTATTAATATTTTATATTTTTTAAAATTGTATTATTATTTTACACTAGCTGCCTAGAATGTGATTTGTTTCAGATACCAACTTGTTGATGTGTGATTTGTTTCACATGCCATATGTGGGTTTCGTTTCTTTTATAAAATTCTTCGCTTTAGCTCCTGAGTAGTAAAATCCAGCTGGGCTCTCCTTCATGCACACATAATCTAAATTGTCCCTATTTTCATCTCAATCACAGTGGAGCTTCTGCTCATTCTTCAAGTCAATCTTGTCACTATTTTTAATTTGCCTCTAGAATAAAATCCTCCTTTAGTCATTGTATACTTACCTAAATCCTGTACCAATAAAAAAACTAGTTATATAGTACTTTTCTTTACATATAGTGTTTGAGTCGATATTACTTTTCTTTACATATAATGTTTGAGTCGATTTTGGCCAAAATTGAATAAAATCAAAATTTAGTCAGAATCTAAGCTTGAATGCCACTAAATTATGCCTCAAATACTAGTCTCAATTATATTTAAATTCTAATCAAATTTGACAAAAAATTGAGTTTGATTTAGATCCAAGTTATTGGAAAAGTCAGATTCAAGCTCGATTTAGCCAAGTTAGCTAAGTGGGCCTGCTACTTAAACAAAAATTAGGTCTAAAATTTATCAAAAAAATCTGAGCTAAAATAACAAATTTTAGAATTTTAGAAATAAGTTATTGAATTGAATAAATTCTTACAAAAAGGTTTCTAATTGGATTTTTCTTACGAATATATTTCTAGGATGAAAATTTTATGAAAAAAGTTATAGAATTTCTGAAATCACAAATTAGTCTTTGCAAAATTTAAGGTTTATGGATAAACCCCTCGAAAGATTGATAATTATAATTTAATTTTTTATAATGTCTAGGGTTTGCAAATAAATCACTCAAAAACTTTATATTCATAAACAAGTCCCTAAAATTTTTATTTTTTACAAATAAGTCCCTCAAAACATTTTATAAATAACTCTAAATTTTATTATTTTATAGATAAAATCTTACCAAAAGGACTGTAAAAGTTTTAAAATTTTATAAATAAGATTTTCTTACAAAAAAGCTCCTAAAAGTTATAAAATTATAATTTGGTCTAAATTTTTCAAAAAAAATTATAAATAACCCCCATATAAATGTGATATCGCACATAAATATATCTTTCAGATAAATCTATCTCATCATAATTCTCATCTCTAGCCAAGGATTTCACAGTAACAATTTAAACATATCCATATCGAAAGAAATCCTAATATCCACCTTATCATATTTGTTCAAAATTTAACATGGAAATCGACTTAATTCGGTTATCCATTTGCCCCTATAAAACCCTAAAAAGGGAAGAGAAAAAAGAACTGATCAGTGGAGGAGTTTGAACTATAGGATTAACATGAAGAATCAAAGAAAACAAAATAGTGAGTTCCTTGATGGTTATCTTTTTCCTTTGTGCTTCTTCTCCTTCTGATCAAAACTTCTGTTGCACTTGTTATTCACCCAAGTCCCTACACTCCCTTGGACCTGGCCAACTTTTCTCATAGTTAGCTCTCCTAGAACCTGAACCACCCAAACCTATTGGCTTGCTGCTTGCAACTAGCTCTTAACCTACCTCCCCTAAACTCTTATCCCTGGCAAACAATGGCTAGGCGCCAGGTGAAGGCATCGAAGAAGCATGGGGAGAAACTTCCACCCGTGCCTGCCCTGTATGCTATCAACCTGAAGAGGAGGGGAGCAAGTGCTTGGCCCTTGCTCTAGTTAAAGAAATTGAATAGAGAAGGGGGACTATCTTGAGCAAGAAGAAAAAGGAGGATCTTTACAAAATAGAACTCCTGAATGGTTGGATACAAAATCCAACAAGGAATGAGAACTCGATTAGGGTTAGATCCAAAATCCACTAAGGATCTAATAAGAATCCATTAAAGTTTGGATCCAACTTCCATTAAAAATCCAATAAGAACCCATCAAGGGTTGGATTTAAGATCCATTAAGGATCCAATAAGAACCCATTGTAGGTTGGATCAAAGATCATCAATAACCCAATAAGGGTCCAACATAAGGTTGAACCTAACCTGAATTAAATCAATTTAGACTTGATTGAAATCAAGTTCTGAACATCAAATTGAATCAAATCAGAATTGATCAAAATCAAGTTCTAAATATTGAATTGAATCGAATCAAACTTGATCAAAATTATGTTCTGAACAGTGAGCTGAATCAAATTAGGCACTAATTGAAATCGAGTTCTGAATATTGAACTAAATCAAATTAGATTCAAATTGAAATCATGTTTTGAACATTGAATTGAATCAAATCAGACTTAAACTAAAGCCAAGTATGAACTTCAAATTGGATCAAATTAGGCTCAAACTAAAATCAAGTCTGGGTTGAGCTAAATTCAAATCAGTGACAGTTAGTTGATAGCAAGCTCAAAACCGTCAATAACACCTCAATAGCCTAATTGACACAAGCTAAGAAAGGCCATCAATTATCAAATTGAGGATGATTAGCATAAGCTTAGGTCGTGAATCATTCTATTACATCAAATTGAACAATGATAGGCTTGAACTAACTTAGTCTATCAACCAAATGCCATTCACAAAGAAAATCAACTGACAATAAGCATAATGCCATCTGTCACACTTCAAGCTTGGCTAACAGACACTTAAAGCCATTGGTCATGCTTCAAACTAAATTGACAACATGCCAAAAAGGTGGTTAATTATCAAATTAGAAATAGTTAGCATAAGTCAAGATCATTGACCAATTCAAATTTAACTAAAGGCTGACTTGAGCTTACTCAATTAGTCAGCCAATTATTGTATTCGAAAGAAGTCAACTAACAACACATATATATTGTCAGTCACACTTCAAGCTCAACCAACATAAGCTAGCCATTATTGAGACTTAAAATCTAATTGATAATAAGTCAAGAGGCCATCAATTATCAAGTTAGAAATTATTAGCATAAGCTAAGGCCAATAATCTTTCCTTCAAATAAAAAATCCAAAGAAGTAAACTGATAATAAGCAAAAGCCTTCAATGTTACTTTTGATCTTAATGTGGTCAACTAAGTTTAAATTCTTAAAATTGTAAAGTGAGGGTATACCCTTTCTTAAACCATGTATCCCTTTCTTTAAATTAGTTGAATCATACTTTTTCTTTCTTTGTGTCTCTATCTTATTTAGGTTTCTTATTTTAAGAGGTTCCTAATGATTTTGATGGTAATTAATGATAGGAGCCTATTCTTCTTGAAAGTCATATTCCCATAATTTCTAATTGCACACTCAAACCACTTTCAAATTTCCATTTGTTATTCGAGATTGCTTCTCGAGGTCTTTAGCTATCTTGAGTGGTCAGTTTTGGCTTCACAAATTCTAGCATGCCTAGTAGGACATGACTTCACTTTCAAGTGAAGAAACTTTGTTAATGCAATATAGAAATTAATAAGATAGAATTAAAATTAAAAATTGATTAATTGTGTTCTCTTTTGCAGAAGAAAGCATCAAATGACATCAACAAAGAACATCCCCACCCTAACATACACCATTGTCTTGGGAGGAAGATTGGTCATTCATCTACCTTAGTCAATAATCACCCTAGGAGTAACTAGAGCTCAAATTAAGTTAAAAATCATCTCTAACGTCATCTAGTTTAAGAAAGCACCTATGAATTCACCAACTAGTATTGCGATCATACAAGATAAATCTATTTCTTACTTTTAGTTAAGGGGAGAGAGACCAATGTCATCATTCCCAATGAGAAAGTCAACCTAATGAAGAGTAGCAGTTGTCTCAACTAGCAAGGACATTCATCTTACAAAAGTTAGGCTCAAAGCAAAGCCCAATTTTTTTATCAGCTTCGCCCTACTCTAGGGGAAGAGCAACCATAAGTAAGTCCAAAAACATACATGGATGAAGAAGAACCTATCCTTACTATCACAAGTAAAGGGGAAGCTGCTAGAATTTTCAGCCCATTTGGGAAGTTCGCCCCTCGAATGAAGTTAGTCATCACCATTCCCATCTATAATTCCTTCACCCTATTAAATGGCTTAGAGAAGGGTAAAAGTAAATTAAAAGAGGCATAGTATTTTCTAAAGACTGTAGCTAAGAGGAGAATAACTAAATAAAATAAGAAGTGCCACCATAGGGCTGCAACTCAGCATGAGACCCAATGAAGGGAGACTATCCATATTGTTAGAGTCATTTCTCATAATGACTCGAGCAAGTACTATGAGCCCATGCCTCAGCTGACCAAAAACTAAAAGAAGACTGTGCGAACAAGGCTTATAGATAAGGAGCATTAGGAAGAATAGACCCTTGTGAGCCAATCCTTGCTTCTATACCAAAGAGAAAGTGTAGCTACTTGCTCCATGAGTAGACTCTTGAATGAGGCAACTCGACTGATGAGAGAAGTAAGCCTTGACCCAAAACACACTAAGCCCAAAATTGATCCTCAAGATATGGACTGCCATGTTCTAATAGACTCCTTGGTCAAAACCAAAAGTTCTAGTGGGAAAATGACCATAGAAGTATTGTGAGAATAGTTGAGACAATATGGAAAAGAGAAAGATGAAGCTTAGAAGAAGGTCATCGAGTTGATGGAGATAATGACACAAATGCGACAAAAGCATGACAAGTTGGGGTAATCTTAATAGTTATCTCAAGAAGCTATAGAGGCAGCAGAAGGCACACCTCCTATAGATGAGATCCATGAAAATGTAGGCACTATGCAAGCACATGCTCCACCAGCAATGGATACTCAATCACCAATTTCAAGGATTACTGACAACATGAAATTGCCAGCATACATACAACAATAAGTGAAATGAATGGTGTTTGGACAACTAAGATAAGGAAGTAATATGTGTACGATAAATAATGTAGACAAACTAGGCTGTAGACATCACAACCAAGTACCATACCCTAAAGGCTATATGGTGCCTAAGCTCAAACCATTTAATGGCATTGGTAACCCTGAACAACATATAACTTACTTTGTGATTCTACATGGGGATTCAAGTAATAATCCCTTTTTATTACTTGCCAATTCTATGATAGTTTATAGTTAGAATCCATCCAAACATGGTCACAAATGAAAGAGGCTTTCTAGATCAGGTTTGGAGGAGTCATCGATAAGGTAACCATTGTGGACCTTACCTCAATACCAAAGCATGACAATGAACCAGTTTTGGATTATATCACATGGTAGAGAAACCTTAGCATCAGTTACGAACAATCAAGAAGCCAATTTGAGGCTATAAACCTAGTTCTTGGTAATATAAGGAAGAATTGGATGACACCCTATCTATGTACTTCTTCTATCCACACTTTCAAAGACCTCATTATATAGGTCAAGGAGTTGAAAAGGATTAGTCTACTAGCCTTAGCTAATTTATAAAATTTCAAAGTAGAAAAAGATAAGGCAAAGTAAGGGGAGCCCTCTAAGAATGTGAGGGCAACATTCGCAACAAATGAACAAAAGTAGCCTATAAACCCCACCACGAATGAATGTAACTCTTAAAAATTACCAACTCTTGGAGGAGATGGGGAAGTACAACCATCTAATTATTTCCAACAGAGGGATAGGAAGAAACTCTTTTAAAAAGAGAGGGTAGGTAAAATCTTCCAAGATATTCTAAAATTAGGAAATCTTCCAAGATGTCCTAAAATTAGGCCTTCAATTATTAGAATTCAAAAGGCCAAATTAGACTAACAAAAAAAATCATCTAAACTATTATCCTTACCATAGAGTCTTCAATGATATTATTGAAGACTGCTATGTGTTCAAAGATTGAATCTAAAAGGAATACCAAGAGGGGAATCTGATCTCTTGAAGTTAGCCTTATTTGAAACACCTACTGAACACATCAACCATATTATTGTATCCAAGAGTCATGAGCCACTTGTTGGACTACTTTTCGAGGAGGAAGAACAATGTACACCTATAAATAAAAGCACTTGTGGAATATCTATATCTTTAAAAGGCTAAAAAACTGATAAAGAAGATGAGTAAGAATCCTAAACATCTTGGGATGGTGATAAAGAAATCTTCATTAGAACAAGCTTCCCCACCTTTTTAGAACATCAAAAAGAAAAAGAACAAAACTAAGAAAAAAAAATGGTCCAACAAGAGGACATATGATTAAGAAACTAGCTATCGAGTAGTTCCCTCCCGATGAACTCAGAGCTTTGCTTGAAGGCTCTGACACCAAGAATGGGGGAGATGAAGGTGGGAATTGTCAAGCATATTATTGATGGAATGGAGACTCCTATGAGTCTCCCAGCAGACTGTAACTAAGATGACTATATTAGAGGGTGATTCACCTATGAATGTGATTATGACATGCTTAAACTGCTGCTAAATATGTAAAAGATTTAGCCATAACTAATATGAAGTATGTCAGGGGATAAATGAAAGAGAAGAATAAATGTATGCAGACTATGGCTGTTCACATGGAGAGCATGCCAAGTGTAACTAGCATAGTTTGGCAAAGGCACACAAAAGACCCTACACGAACGGCAGAGAATCACCTACCAACTCTTCACGAGACCTGAATGACCATCCATTCCATCTACCCTAGATGTGGGTTAAGGAAGACAAACACTCTCAAGGATAATCTTTTAGGTCTGTTGCTTCTTGTCACATGTTGACTCACTTAAGTGTGATAGACACCAATGATCAACTAGACAAATCACCATCACGTAACCTAGTGGCCAATGATCAACCCATCAAGTTTGGTGAAGTCCTAGTTGTAGAGCCTGTGGAAGGATACCCTCTACCAACTTTAGAGGAATTATACATACAGGACACGAATAATGAATATAACTATGTTTGAATCAAAATAACTTTATAACTACTTCAGAAAGCCCTACACTAGTAAGCACGAAAAGAAAAAGTAGGCATTTTGGGAAAGGATTAAACAAGCTGACATTGGAACTTATTCAACTCCTATATCAAGCCAATCCAAGCATCCATGAAAGAAATACCTTAAATACAAAGTCCTAGAGAAGGTCATGCCAGGTGATGAAATAAAAGGGTTTATTTAAACAGTCTCTGAAGATCTCTCTACAAGGAAGCCTCATGTGCCTAAGTCTAATTTTGAATGGGATGATTATGAGTCAATTATATTCTTCAAAGACATCTAGAAGACTACTAATTGGGGGTAAAAATTCACTGCCTCTTATCACATGTTCAACCTTGGTAGTGACTCTAAAGAAGAGCGTTATTGGTCTCAAGATACTAGAATTTGATTAAGGAATACAAATCAAGTACAACACAGAGGCAGTAAATGTTTCCCCCAAGACAAGTCCCAATGTCTAGAGACAAGAATATCTCCAAGGATAAAGACAAAGAAAAAAAATAGATAAATGAGGACATAGAGCTTTTGCAAGCCGAACCTGCATCTAAGAAGGTAGATTATAACATAACAGATTGTCTCAAGAAAATTCCTATCATGCTAAGTGTGTTTAATACCCTAACAACATCACAAGAGCTTAGAGATATATTGTTACACATCTTATAAAATCCATCTGACTATCATGCATATTTTACCAAAGAGAATATGAAGGACTCGTTACATGTTCATCGGACTCCCACCATCACTTTCATAAATGATGACTACCAGGAATGACATACTATAATAGGCCATTATATATCACTGGGAACAATGATGGAATTAAAATCAATTACATCCTCATTGACCCAAGCTCCTTAGTCAATTTGATAACTCTTCATACTCTAAGAGCTCTACCTTTGGATATGTCCCAACTATCATCCAAGGGTTTAATCAAAATATTCAAAGAGCTCTTGAAGCCATAATCATACCTTTGGGAAATAGGCAAATTGAAGACTGATGCTAAGTTCTATGTGATCAACACTGATGTGTCATATAAAGCACTTTTAGGGAGGCCATGGTTATGTGAAAATAAAGCAATGCCATCAACCTTACATCAATACCTCAAATATTTCAAGGATGGTGAGGAATGTTGAATTGATGAGAATGTACATCCTTTTTTTTGTTCATGAGGTACATTGTGATGATACAAAATATTATTAAAGATCCCACACTAATAAAGGGTCTACTTCCATCAGTCAAGTAAATAAAAGGTTGCTAGCTTGATCTTTGTCCTCCTCATCCAGGGAGTGACACAAACTATTCATATAAAGAAACTCCATAGTTCTACCTGGGTAGCTATTCTTCTAACAAAGATGACAATGGAAGTTCAACAGAAAGTAGTCTTTGTTTGAGTACATTTTGTAACTCAACTCTAACTCCAAGTTTGACAAGAATTAGAGTTGGACTTTGAGTTTAATTCATGATGGGTGAGACCCAATTTGAAATAAACATGGTCTAAAGCTTTAGGCCCAAATAATGAATTAGGTCACATTGGTTAACCACTTGGTAAATTGGTTGACTAATTCACATGAACCAAATTTAGTAGTGCTCTGTCAGTCGACTAGTTCCTCAACTAGTTGACCAATTTTGATGAAGAAGATTGGTGTTCCTTGTGCCAATTGATTTATTCCACAATTGGTCAATTGGTTCAAATTGGATCTACAAATCTGGAAACAAATCCTTCTCAAATTTATCAAAAATCAATAGAATTTTCAGTCAAGGGGATTGCAATCTTAGAATATGTTAATCTAAGATCTAATGGCAAGAATATATTAATCAAGCCTCAAATTCAGATCAATCAATGATTCAATTTGATGATCTTCTCAATCCTATAAAAGCATGCAAAGATGAGCGTAAAGGCATAGATAAAACAGCATGAAATAGGCATGAAAATTAGCACAAAAATTGGCCTCAAAGAAGGAGGCATTATTAAGGAGGAGATCAAGATAGCCTCATCAAGAAATCAAGGAGAAGTGAAGTTCTTATCTCTTCTTTATCTCTTTTAATTTTATTCCTCCTTTTTCCTTTTCCCCCATTTTCTATTTCTCATGAGGTCCCTACTGCCCTGTGCTCCCACTGCTCTCTCACTCCATCATGATCATGGCCACCTGCAGCCCCATCTCTGCCATGTTGTCATCCTACCCATTGCACCAAGCCATGGCCTCACCACACATCTTTGCCAAGGTTCACAAGCTTGATGGGCTCAGAGTTTGAGGCCTGCCATGGAGGTCTCTAAAGAGAAAAGAAGGAGAATATGTAGAAGAAGTGAGAAGGGAAAAGTGTGAAAGAAGAAACAAAAAAATAAGGAAGAGTAGCCCATGCAAAAAAAGAGAAATGAAAATAAAAATAAAAAAGACAAAAAGATTCTCACCTCAATGAATGTAGTCCCATCAACATTCCTAGGGCTAGCTTGTGGGCTCTTCCAAAAGTTGACATTGACCTAGGGCCAGCCTATGGGCTTGCCCAAAAATCAACTGATCTAGGGTTAGCCTACAGACTCACCTAATAACAAATTTTGACCTAAAGTAAGCTCTTGTGCTTGCTCAAAAGTTGATTCAGCCAAGGGCCAGCTTGTAGGCTCACCAAAAAGCCAATACGAACCAAGGACTAGCCTACAAACTCACCTAAAAATCTAATCAGTTTAGGACAAGCATGTGGGCTTACCCAAAAATCGAATATTGACTAACGGCCAGCTTACGGGCTCACCCAAAAGTCATTTTAATTAAGGACCAATCTATAGGGTTACCCAAAAGTCAATTCGGTTAAGAACCAGCCTAAAGACTCACCTCAAAATCTAATTGACTAAAGGTTAGCCTATGATTTTCTTGAAAGTCAAATACGACTCATGGTTAGCCCATGGGCTCACCCAAAGTCATTATGACAAAATGAGAGCTCTCAAACCAAAATAAAAACCAATGAATATAAATTGATCAAATTAAATGACTTGATCACATTGAACTCAAGCCAATTAGGGCAAAATAAATGAAAAAAACTAAATTGACTCAAACAAAGTGCCAAATGAATCTAAATGGACAAAACAAAATGAATTGAAAATAATACAAATGAGCAAAAAAGCTTGCTATTAGTTGATTGCTTTCTCAACCAGTTAACAAATCCTGACTCAACTAGAACTAGAAAGGCTCTGTCATTGGACTAGTATCCTCAATCGATCAACCAACTCTAGCAGCCCAAGAATCTTCAAGTGCTTTGTTTGGTGCTGGGTACACCAATTGGTCATCTGATTCTAATAAATTAGGAAAAGAACTCTCTTAGCCCATCCATTGGTACCTCAATCTATTATTTAGTTTTGATGAACTAGGAATAACACATCTCTCAGCTGAACAATTGCTAGTCTAGTTGGTCGTTAAGTTCAGATAGCATATTGATGATCTAAGGTTTAGATTCAACCTTAGATCAAGCTTTGATCAGTCCAAACTTGGATCAATTCAAGTTCAAATAAGGTCAACCCAAAATCAAAAAAAGTTTGAATTGAACTTTAATCTAGTTAAATAATATTCAAATTAAATTAAAATACGCCTGAACCACATTCAAACTAAACCACAACAAGTCCAAATCGAACTCTAGATTGAGTTAAGTCACATTCAAACTAAAGTACAACAAGTTTGAACATAACTTTAAAGTGAGTCAAACACCATTCGAACCAAATAAAAAATAAATTTGAATTGAACTCTAATTTTGTTAAGCTACATTTGAATCAAGTTAAAATGAATTTGAGTCAAACTCAAACCAAGCCCAAATTGGGTCAAGCCAAGTCTCAACAAAATCAAGCTGAGTTCAAACCAAGTCCCAGCTAGTCCTAGTCAAGTTCAAACTAAAACATGACCAAGTCGAATCAAACTCAAGTTCAAATTCACATTGAGTTTGAACTAAACCCAAATTTGGTTATACCGAGTTCAAACTAAGCCCAAATTGGGTTAAGCTAAATAGGTTAAACTTGAACCAGATAAGGTCAAATCTAAACCCGAAAAGGTCAAACCTAAACCAGAATAGGTCAAAAGTGAACTAGAACAAGTTGAATCAAATCAACTTGAACTTAAAGTTTGAACCTGATCTTAAGAAATGTTTAATGTAGGTTGAATCCAAGCCCATTAACAAGTTGAACCTTGGTCCATCGAGAACCCAATTGTAGTCAGATCAAAAATTAATTTATGGTTAGTCAACAATAAGCCTAGAGTTATTGACAACACCTCAAACCTAATTGACAATAAGCCAATGAGGTTGTTGGCTATCAACTGAAAAGAAGTTAATTGCCAATATGCTCAAAGCTATCGACTACACTTCAAAGCTATTCCTAACCTTATAAGCCATTGGTGATGCTATTAAACCAAATGAAGTTAATTGCCGAATGCTCAAAGCTATTGGCCACACTTCAAAGCCATACCCAACCCTGACCACACTTTGAAGCTATACCCAACCTCATATGCCATTTGTGATGCTATCATACCATTGGTGATGCTATCAAATCAAAAAAGTCAATTGTCAACATGCTTAAAGTTATTGGCCATACTTCAAAGCTATACCCAATCCAATAAACTATTGGTGACACTATCAAATCAAAAGAAGTTAATTGCTAATATACTTAAAGCTATTGGCCACACTTCAAAGCTTTACCCAACTACATAAACTGTTGGTGATGCTATCAAATCAAAAGAAATTAATCTCCAATATGTCCAAAGCTATCAGCCATACTTTAGAGCTAGCCAACCCCATTAGCTATTGCTGACACTCCCTTCTAACCAAGTCAAGTTATCAGCATCTACCAAGGATCAAACCAAGCATTCATCCAAGATAGACTCCATTTAGTCAAGTGCATGGGAGAGGGGCAGCAGGGCACATCAACCCTTTCCCACTTCCTCTTTTATTTCATATTCTTTTATAATTATGAATTTAAATTCTTTAAATTATAAAATGAGGATATGACCTTACCTAAACCATATAGATTTTTTTAAATAAATCAAATCATGCTTTCTTCTCTTTTGTATCTTTATTTTATTAGCTAGATTTCTTATTTTAGAAGATTTTTGATGATTGTTGAGGTAATTAACAATAGGGACTTGCACCTATTGGAAGTCATATTCCCACAACACATAATGACACACTCAAATCACCACACATTTTGATTTGTTATTTCAAAATTGCTCCTCAGAGGCTCCACTATCTTAGGTGGCCGATTTTGGTCCAACACTCTCCTTGTTATAAAAGTCTTACAAGGCTTACATAAGTTTTTAGATGAGGTAAATACCAATATTGTGGAGGAATTAATGACCTTCTATATTCTTTATCAACATAAGGGAGAAAAGGAGATATTGGTTTACAAGGCAATCCCATATGTTCCAACCATACATGAAATCTTGAAAACTGAGGATCCATAACATAATGGTGACTATAAGCCAATGGTCATACCTAAATAATTTCTAGGAAAGCTTCATGAGATAATTAAGAAATTTGGCTATAGGCTTCAACAAATAAAGGAAGAAAGTTGTTTCTTCAAGAATCTATGAGATCCACCTCAAGAGCGTGCTTAAACTCCTAAAAGAGAAAATATAAATTTTAAAAGACTGGGCTATATTGCTCTAAGTATTTGTACATGTCTTATGGTCACCATTGGACCTCTATCTGATAATAAGAAAAAAAATCAAACATCGTCAATACTTTATGACGCACAAACCATATGCATTGAGCTAGTTATGGTTCTCTAAACACCATAAAAAAGTGAAGTCCTTAGTAAAGCTTCATCAGAACTTGAGGATAGGGGGCATGATGCAGTCAAAATGCTCTCAAAACTAAAAGAGAAACCTTTGCCAAGTCCCATTAAATATGATGAATCACTTAGTGAAGAGATGATCCTTAAACCAAAAGAAGTTTCACCAAAACTCGAAGACAAGGGGCAAAACGACAACTTATGAATGATAAAAATCAACCTAGGTTTAGAGAAAGACCACAGGCCAAACTTTATTAGCATGCAATTCTAAGAGGAAAGCCAACCCAACTCAAAGTAGTGCTCAAGAAATATATTGAGTACTTTACATAAATCTACAAGGAGATGCTTGGACTAGATCCTGAAGTCGTAATCCATAAGCTGACTATCAATCCTAAACTTTCACCTATCAAACAAGGACTGAGGAAGATGTAACTCGACCTAGAATAAAAGGTAATAGAAGAAATGTGGAAATTGATTAAATAGACTTCATCAGAGAAGAGAAATACCTAGATTGGGTTACAAGCATTATGCCAATTAGGAAAATGAATGGTCAAATTCATATTTGTGTGGACTGTAGAGACTTAAATAAAGCATATCCAAAAGATGATTTTTTTCTTTACCTATTATGAAAATCATGATTGAAAATAGGGCTAATTTTAAGCTATTCTCCTTTATGGATGATTTTTCAGGTACAACCAAATCAAAATGGATTTTGTTGATGAACAATATGTGGCATTTCAAACTCTAATTGGCATTTACTGCTATAAAGTGATGCCCTTTGGACTTAAGAATGTAGGCACCACTTATCAAAGGGCCATGACCCAAATTTTCAATGAACTCATACACCAACTAGTTGAGTGTTATACGGATGATTTGGTAGTCAAAATTAAGTCCAAAGATAAGCACATCCAAGACCTAAGATTGGTTTTCAATCGTCTTAGAGAAAATAACCTAAAGATGAATCCTATGAGATATGTCTTTAGGGTGTCATTTGAAAAATTCCTTAGCTTCATTGTTAGATATTGATGAATGGAAATTGATCCATCTAAGGTCAAAATCATATTCAAAATGTCACCACACAACAACTTGAAATAGTTGAGGTCATTTTAGGGCCAACTTACATACATAAGGAGATTCATTTTGAACCTCTCTAGAAAATATAAACGCTTTTCCAAATTGATAAAAAAAGATGCTCCATTCATTTGGGATTAAGAATGTCAACAATTCTTTGAAGAGATTAAGTAGTATCTCTTAAAATCACCTATCTTGGCTACACTAGTACTTGGTAAACCCTTAATCTTCTACATGAATGCAATGGAAGGGTCCTTGGAGGCACTTCTTTCCCAAAATAATAAACAAGAAAAGGAAAATATACTCTAGTATCTGAGTAGAATGCTAGTTGGGGGGGGGGGGGGGGGGCGCAGAAAATAACTACTCTCCCATGAAAAAGCATTGTTTGGCACTCATATTTGTAGTAAAAAAACTGAGATATTATTTTCTTTCTTGTTAGATCATTTTTAGTATCAAGAGTTGATCCCATGAAATTCTTAATGACCAAGTTGTACTCACTGAAAAGCTAACAAAATGGGCCTTCATCCTCATGGAGTACGATATAAAATTCACTCCCTAAAAGGTGGTTAAAGGACAAGCCCTTGCTGATTTTCTCTCAGCTTACCCAGTGCTTGATGACTCTCTCCACTGAGTTGCAAAATCTCCAATGATGAAATCCTTTTTGTTGAGAAAGGAGAACTCTATTGGAAGCTATACTTTAATGGGGCATCATCCATTAGAATAGGAATCCGGCCAAAGTTTTCCCAAATTAAAGTAGTTATCAAACTTGCACTTATCACCCCAACTGGGGGCATTTTATGATACTCCTATTCCTTCTTAAAACCATGTACAAGCAATGAGGCTAAATACAATGCCCTAATTATAGGACTAGAAATGCCTCTAAACATGGGAATATCATGCTTGCATACTTTTCGTGACTCGTAGTTGGTCATCAGTCATGTGGGACGTGGGTATAAAATTCATAAAATTGAGCTACATAAATATTATGAAAAGGCTCAATAACCCATGGGGCAAGTCCCACATATCCAAATAATTAAAGTTCTCTGGTCTATCAATACAAAGGCTAATTCCTTAGCCAAGTAAGCCAATACATTATCTGATCTTGACTAGGAAAAAAAAATCCTAATCACAGTCCATAATAGACAAGTGCTGAGTTCAGTTTTTAGCATCAAGCACAAAATGATTGAATCTAAAGTGATAGGAGAAGTAATAGATTTGAGAATATTATTTACTGATTAACTCAAAAATGGAGAACTCCCAGAAAATAAATCAACACTAATTCAATTTAGGAAGAGAGCCGCACACTTTTACTCATCAATGGAACTCTTTATAGGAGATCTTTTGATCAACAACTTTATACTAGCTTTTAAATGAAGAGGCAAGACAGGCAACATACGAAGTGTACTATGAGGTTTGTGGAGCTCATCAGTAGGCTCTAAAATGATGATGAAAATCAAGTGTATGGGCTACTATTGGCCCGTGATAGTTAGATATTACATTGAATATCCAAAAAAATGTCATCTATGACAAATTTACAGTGACTTCATTCATCAACATCCAAATCCTCTACATCTAAAAATATCCTCATGACCGTTTGAGGTATGGAGTACATATATAATTAACCCAATTGAGCTATCTTCTTTCAAAAGGTCACCGCTTCATATTAGCAATGACCAATTATTTTTCTTGATAGGTAGAGGCAATCTCATTAAAAGAAGTAAAAATGGACATTATTTTCCATTTCATTTAGGAAAATATTCTACATTGATTTGGTGTTCCCCGAAGAATCATTTCTAACAATAGACCATCCTTTAGAAGTTATAAGATGGGACAATTTGGACATCATTACAAGATAGATTATAGATGCTTATCTATGTACAATGCAAGTGTGAATGGTCTTACTGAGGCATTCAACAAAATCTTTTCCAAAATACTAAAGAAATTTTCCTATAAAAACAAAAGAGACTGGCACCAGAAACATTTTAAGCCATTGTGGGCTTATCACACCACATATTGAATCTCTCCCTAATCAGTACCATATGAATTGGTGTTTGGGACTGAGATAGTCTTACCATTAGAGGTAGAAATTTTCTCTCTAAGGATTGTGTTGCAAGAGAAAATTACAAAAAAGATGATATTCATCTTTGCTTAGATGAGCTAGCCTCCTTTGATAAAATAAGGCTAATAGCCTAGTAAAACTTAAAAATGTACCAAGTATAAATGTTTAGGGCTTACAACAAGATGGTTCAACTCAGATCTTTCCAGAAGAAAGAAATGGTTTTGGTATTGAGAAAACTCATAATCCCAAATCAAGAAAAGAAATAAAAATTTAAGCCTACTTTGGAAGGACCTTATATCGTCAAAAGGATATTTAAAGGGGGGTCGAACTAACTAATTGATGACAATGGAAAAAGACCTATGCCACCACTCAATACTCGATTCCTAAAGAGGTATGATGCATGAGTCTCTAGGGGCAACAATAAAAAAACATAAAGTACCTACATTTTGTCTATGATGGAATGTTTGACTTTCTCAAATAAATGTCCGATCAAATATGCACCTTATGTTTCTTGAGGCAAAACATAAAAACAAAACCCTTATGACAAATTAAAATCTATTTTGCATGGCGACTATGCCCATTTTTACATGACGAATCAAGTCCACATTCACGTAATAAATTAATCAAAATTTAGTCAGAATAGAGGCTTGAATACCACTAAATTATATCTCAAATATAGGTTTTAATTATACTTAAATCTCAGTCAAATTTAATCAAAAATTGAGTTCGATTCAGATCTGTAATTGCAAAATTCAGACTCAAGCTAAATTCGGCCCAAATTGGCTAGTGGGCTAGATATTTCGACCAAAATTAGATCTATAATTCATCAAAAATCTGAACTAAAATGAAAAATATAAGAATTTTATAAATAGGTCCCTAGATGGAATAAATTCTTATAAAAAAATCCCTAACTGAGAATAGGTTCATGAGATAAGAATTTCGTGAAAAGTCCATAAAAATCCTAAAATCACAAATTACTCCCTATAAAATCTAGGGTGAATAACCTCTCAGAAGATTGATCATTACAATTTAATTTTTATAAAATCTAGGATTTTCCAATAAATCTCTCTAAAATTTCATATTTATAAATAAGCCCCTATAATTTCTACTTTTGTGAATAAGCACTCAAAGCTTTTTCATAAATAAGTTTGAATTTAATTATTTTGTAGATAAAATCTTAAAAAAAGGACATCAAAATATTTTAAATTTTATAAATAAGTATTTCTTATAAAAAGACCCTTGAAATTCATAAAATTATAATTTTGTACAAATTTTTTGGAAATTTTCAAATAACCCTCGTATAAATTTGATATTGCACTTAAATATAATTTTCAGATATATCTTATCCTTATTCTCATCTCCATCAAGGATTTCACAAAAAAAATTTAAACATATCCATATCCAAATAAATCACAACATCCACCTTATCATATTCATTCAAAATTTAAGATGATGATTGAGTTAATTTGATCATGGATTCACCCCTATAAAATCTTGGAAAGGAAAGAAAAAGAAGAACTGATGAGCAAAGGAGTTTGATCTATAGAATGAATGTGAAGAATCAAACTAAAAAAATAATGGTGAGTTCCTTGTCACGTAACTTTTTCCTTTGTGCTTCTTCTCCTTCTTCTCAAAACTCCTGCTACTCCCCTATCCTACCAAGGGCCGAGTCTGATTGGATATGGCTAGACTCAGCCATCTTCTCTCATGGCTAGCTCTCTCGTGGTATGAACCACTTGAACTCGCTAGCTTGTCACTTGCCACTAGGTCTCAGCCTGCCTCCTTTGAGCTCTCATCCCAGGTGAACAATAGCAAGGAACCAAAGGTGAAGACATTGAAGAAGCATGATGGCAACCGCCCTGCTTGCCTCTGATCGTGCCCCCCAAGCCGAACTTGACCTGCACCCTATGTGGCCTCTCATCAGCTTTGCCCTTGCTCGTCGACTTTGCCCTTACTTGCTAGCCTTGCCCCTACCCATGAGCTCCACCTCTCTGCTGGCTAGCCACAATATCTGTTGGGCTAACCTTCCTGCAAACCTAATTTCCTTGGTCCTACTCCCTCCTCGCCATTAGCCACTACCTCGTCACCAATTGTGTGTCACAGGCCTCTTCCCTGCTCCTGTGCCTCTCCTGTGTCTCACCGATCGGAGCTCCCTACTACCACCATCGTGTGATAGTCATACACCTACCACTTGTCTATCGTCAAATTCAGCCAAGATCTAGCCAAATCCGGTTGTGGGCCCAAGAAGGAGGGGCTTCAGTTAAAGAAATTAAATAGAGAATTGTGTCAGCTTTGGCAAGAACAAGGAAAAGTTCTTTCTAGAAAGGAAATTATATAAGAAAGGGGTTATTGGCCTAAGAAAAAAGAAAACATATGTTGGGGCTAGCTGTAGAAAAGAAAGAAAATACAAGATAAATGATTTATTACTAAAAAATGCCACCTTGATTTATGTGCCTAAACTAATAGGCTTAGGGGCCAATCCACGAGCTTACCTGAAAATAGATTTTTGGCTCATGACCAACCCAAAGGCTAGCTTGAAAGTTAATTGATTTAGAGCAAGTTTGTAGACTCATCCAAAAACTAATTTCTAATTCAAGGCTAGTCTACAGGCTTTTATAGAAGTCTATTAGTTTAGGACAAGTATGCAGGCTCATCTAAAATGCTAATTTTTGACTCAAGATCAGCCGACAAGCTTGCCCAAAAATAATCAATTTTTGACTCAATGCTAGGCCATGGGCTCACCTAAAAGTCAAATGATTTAAGGCCAAACCTGTGGGCTCACCAAGGAACTACTTTCTAACTCAAGGTCAACTTACAGGCTTACTCAAAAGTCAAAATAGACTAAAAGTTAGCTTGTGGGCTCACCTAAAAGTCTAATTAGCTTAGGACCAACCTTCAAAGTCATATGAAAGTCTAATTGATTCAAGGTCAAGCTATGGACTCACCCAAAGTCATTTTGATCAATGGACAGTTTGGGGCTCTCTAGTCAATTAATCAAATCGATTAAGATAAATCAATTAAAAATAATTAACTAAATCATATTAAATTAATTTAACCCAAATGGACCTAAATTGATCAATTAAATGGACTAAAACTTAAATCAATTAGACCCAAATCTAAATTAAGCTAATCCAAGTCAAATTGATTTAGACCCAATCCTAATCGGGTCCAAATCAGGTCAATCCAAAAGTAAAATAGGTTTGAATTGAACCCTACATGGGTCAAACCACATTCGAACTGAGCTTTAATTAGTTCCGACCAAATGCTAATTAGGTCAAATCAAGTTTGAACTAAACCCTAATTGTGTCAACTTGAAATCAAATAAAGTTTGAATCAACCCTAATCAAATTCAAGCCAAACCCTAATCGGGTCAAATCATGCTCAAACCAAACCTAAATTGGGTTGAGCCAAGTTCAAATGGAACCCTGATTAGGTCAAATAAATTTTGAACTAAATCTTAATTAGAAATCAAATTTGAACCAAACCCTAACTAGGTCAAACTAAGTTCAAATTGAATCTTAATTAGGTCAAACTGAACTTAAATTCAAACCAAATCTAGGTCAAACTTGGACCAAAACTAGGTTGAACCTGAACCAAATCAAGTCAAACTAGAGCTAGAACTAGGTCAAACTTAAATCAAAACCAAGTCGAACCTGAACAAGAACCAAGTTCAATCTAAACAAAAACCAACCTGAACCTAAACCCAAATCTATTAATGTTCAAACCTAAACCCAATAAGGGTCCAACATGAGTCAAACCCAAGCACATTAATAGGTTGAACCTGGATCCAATAAGACTCAATAAGGGATGGATCCAAGATCCAACAAGGATCAAATAAGAACTATATTAGGGTTGGATCCAAGATCTATTAAGAATCCAATAAGAATCTATCAAGGGTTTGATCCAAGATCAAATAAGGATCTAATAAGAACATGACTAAGGTTGGATCTAAAATCTACTAAGGATCCAATAAGAATCCATTAAGGATTGGATCCAAGATCCATTAAGGATCCAATAAGAAGCCATCAAGGGTTAAATCCAAGATCTATTAAGGATCCAATAAGAACCCATCAAGGGTGGGATCTAAGATCCACTAAGGATCTAATAAGAACCCATTAAAGGTTGGGTCCAAGATTTATTAAGGATTGAATAAGAACCCAATTAGGGTTGGATCCAAGATCCATTAACAATCCAGCAAGGACCCAATAAGGATCGATCCAAGAACTATTAATGATCCAATAAGAACCAAATCATGATTGGATCCAAAATCTATTAAAGATCTAATAAGAACCCAATCAAGGTTGGATCCAAGATCTATTAATGATCCAATATGAATCCAATTAGGGTTGGATTCAATATCCACTAAGGATCCAATAAGAATCTGATCAAGAGTTTTATCCAAGAACCCATTAAGGGTTAGATCCAAGATCCATTAATGACCCATCAAGAACCCAATAAGAGTCCAACATAAGGTAGAACTTGACTTGAATTGAATCAAATCAGACTTAATCAAAATCAAGTTTTGAACATAGAATCGAATCAAATCAAACTTGATCATAATCAAGTTTTGAATATTAAATTGAATCAAATCAGACTTGATCAAAATCAAGTTCTAAACATTGAACTTAATCAAATCAAGCTCGGATCAAACTCAAGCTCTAAACATTGAACTAAATGATTTTGGTTTAAGTTTGATTTGATTCAATTTGATATTCAAAACTTTATTTTTTATTTGAATCAAATCATATTCAAATCAAAATCATGTTTGCAATATTGAATTAAATCAAATATGATTTAAATTAAAATCAAGTCTGAACTTCAATTCGAACTGAATTAGACTAGAACTAAAATCAAGTCTTGGTTGAGTCAAATGCAAACCACTTAGAGTTAGTCGATAGCAAACTCAAGGCTATTGACAACACCTCAAAAGACTAATTGACACAAGCATTAGTTATCAAATCAAGGATGATTAGTATAAACTCAAATCACTAATTATTCTTTCAAATTAAACTAAACAAAGGTATGTTTGAACTCACTTAGTCAATCAACCAAACACGTATTTGAAGGAAGTCAACTAACAACAAGCATAATGTCATCTATCATACTTCAAGCTCAGCCAACACATGTCAAACAACAACAAGCATAATGTCATTTATCACACTTTATGCTTTTCCAACAAAAGTTTGAAGTTATTGGTGATGCTTCAAACTTAGTCAACAACATACCAAAAGGCCATCAATTATTAAATCAGAAATAGTCAGCATAAGTGAAGTTCACTAACCATTTGAAACCAAACTAAAGGCTGGCTTGAACTTGCTCAATCAGTCATCCAAGAGCCAATGTTTAAAAGAGGTCAACCAATAACACATATAATATCATTGGTCACACTTTAAGCTCAATCGACATATGCTTACAACTATTGATGATACTTCAAATCTAATTGATAGCAAGTCAAGAGACCATTAATTATCAAGTTAGAAATGATTAGCATAAGTTATGGCTGATAGTCTTTCTTTCAACTCAAAAATCAAAATAAGTTAGCTAGCAACAAGTAGAAAGCCATAAGTGATACTTCTAATCTTAATGAGGTTAACTGACATAAGCTGAACTAGTTAGCCACACCCTAAAATCAATCAAAGTTATCAACATTCACCAAGGATCAAAACCAAGCACCCATCTAAGTCACATTTTTCTCGATCAAGTGCATAAGAGTAGGGCAATAGTGGATGTCAAGCCTTTCCTATTCCTTTTCTTATTTCATATCATTCATGATTATGAGTTTAAATTCTTTAAATTGTAAAGTGAGGGTATGGACTTGCTTAAGCCATGAATCCCTTTTCTTAAATTAATTGAATAATGCTTTTCTTTCTCTATGGGGCTTGCACCTTTTGGAAGTCATGTTCTCACAATTTTTGATTGCTCCGTCAAGCTACCTTAAAATTTTTATTTCTTATTTCAAGATTACTTCTTTGGGTCTTTATCTATCCCTAATGGTCAGTTTTAGCTCCACAAAGAGTAAGAATGTAGATGTGAAGAAATCTTTTCTCTATGATCACATAGACTCAGTTATTTACCTCAGTTATGTCCTCTTACTTGATCAGGTTTGCCTGTGTTTTAGGAATATTTTTGCCTTATATTGTGGGTGCTTAAGATATTGTTCTTTTTTAACCCTTGTTCTTGTGTGATGGCTTTCCTTGGGACCCATTTTAGATGACTTCTCCTTTTTTACCATGTTCTTATGGTTGATCAAACTTTTTTGGCTTAGCTTTGATTTTGAGATGCCCCTTGAGCTTAATTTTAAAGGTTTACTCACACGCAGATGCTAACTAAGACTTACTCCTTAGGTTGTCTTTCTTTCTTAGTAACACATAGAGATGAGGTTGGGAGAGTCTATCCTAATTCTAGTAGATAATTTAATTTTCTCCTTGTTCTATGTTAGTTTCTTAGCATTTTGTCCATTGTCTTTTGTGATCTTCCTTTGAAAGATTGAATGTTTGTCAGTTTGTTCATTCTAACCTACTCTTAATACTTGAATTTGCCTCTCTTGACTTGGTTTCACATATGAAATTTTGCCCCTTTGGGAGTTTGCTTTTCTTTCCTCTTCTTTTTTTATTTTTATTTTTTGTGGGTGACTTTTTTGCCTCTAGGACAGGCTCCCCAATGAGTTATCCTTTGATCTCTACCTTAAACTAAGAGATGACTTCTTTAGAAGCTTCCAGTTACTCAAGATTGACCATCTTACTTTTTCAGCTTGCATTTTTGCTATTGACTTAGAATTTGAGTATGAAAGAGGGACAAAAGGTCTTAAATTCCACTTCACATCATCACTAACTCTCCCTTTGCCTCTAGCATTACTTCTCTTTCAAGGACCATTCCACTTCCAACTCTGACTTTGACTCTGACAAGAATTAGAGTTGGACTTTGGGCTTAATTTGGGATGATTGGAGCCCAATTTGAAATAAAAATGGATTAAAGTTTTGGGCCCAAACACTAAAATGAGCCACATCAGTTGATCAATTACAAATTGGACAACTAGTTTTGATAGACTAAAAAGCTTTCACTCCCAATCAATTGACCAATTCCCAACTAGTCAATAGGTTCTGATAAAACTATTTGACCTCTGTTGGCAGTTGAACGATTGATTCCCCAATCGATTGACCAGTTTGGTGTGATTTGCAGAAATAGAAATGAAATTTCTTCGAATCCATTGAGAATTAATGAGATTTTCAAGCAAAGGGACTGTAATGTCAAGATCTATCAATCAAAGATCCATATTTAAGGTTTATGACAAGAACATATCCATCAAATCTCAAATTTGGATCAATCAATAATCCAATAGAAGATCTTGTTTATCCCTATAAAAAGAGGGCTAGGACACATAAAATTCATAATTGATTTTTGGGGGAGTTTCGACATGAATTTGAGGAAGAATTGAGATAAATTCTCAAGGTTTGAAGGAAGCATTTTGAAGAAAAGTTCACCATCAAGGAGGGAGGAAGAAGGCATCATCAAAGATTAAGAAACAATGCAAGGCTCCAATCTTTCCATTGTCCTTTTTCTCCCTTTGATTCTTCTTTCTTCTCTTTTGTTCCCCGTGAAGTTTTGATTTTCTCGCACCCCTTGTTGTTGTTGCCCCTTCCTCTTCCAACGCCTGTGGCCACCTACGGCCATGTGTTCTCCAATCGCTAGTCATCTCGATAATAAACACTTGGCGGCCCAAGTTTGGGTGACCAAATCTAGATAGACCTAATGCCTAAACCTTGCTATTAGCACCTCTTTTTTTTCATCATCACTGTAGCCATTTGTAGCGTCGAGTACTAGAAAACCTTCATGATCATCATGGCCATCCTCAGTTCTAGACACCAGAGGGCCTCCATCATTCTTGTGGCCACTTATGGTCCCTCTCATCCATCGACAAATCTCCATCACCCCTATGGTCACTTGCGACCCTCATACAACCAAAGGAGCCCCACCAACATCGTGGCCACCCATGGCCCTCATGCATTGGCAAGCCTCCATCACTACCATGACCACCTGCAACTTTGGATGCTAGAGGATATTTATCACCATCATGACCACTCGTGGCTCTATCTTGACTTCCCCATCAAAGCCTTGGAAGAGCGTCCAATTGATCAGAAGCTATTTGGACTAAAACAAGAATTAAAAAAATTTAAAATATTCAAAATTTACATCCTTAAGCTAGCCTATGGGCTCTCAACATCCTTAAGTTAGCTTGTAGGCTTATGACATCCTTAAGCTAGCTTGTGGGCTTACAACATCCTTAAGCTAGCCTACAAGGTCACAATTCATTTGGACTATAGGCCAGCCTGTAAGCTCACAAAATATTTATAAGCTAGCCTATGGGCTTGCGATTCATTTGGACTATAGGCCAGCCTATGTGTTCACCAAGCATCTATAACCCAGCCTATAGGCTCATGATTCATTTGGATTATAGGCTAGCTTGTGGGCTTACCAATCATCTATAAGCCAGCCTCTGGGCTAACAATTCATTTGGACTATAGGCCAGCCAGTGGGCTCGTCAAGCATTTATAAGCTAGCCTACGGGATCATGATTCATTTGTGTGAGATTGTTGTCAATGGCCTGAGATGGTAGTGACCCCAGAGAGTGACCTCAATGCATAAATCAAAGTGTGTATTTTGAGTGTACCATCAGATGTTGTGAGAACTTTGACTTTCAATAGGCACAAGCCCTTGTTATTAATTATCTTGATAATTACAAAGAACCTCCTAAAGTGAAAAATCTAGATAATAAAATAGAGACACAAAAGAAAAGAAGAAGGAATGATATTGATGGATTTGAGAAAAGATACATAGCTTAAGCATTGGCATACCACTACTTTACAAAGAATTTTAAGATCATGGAAAATATGAAAATAAGAGAAGAGGAGAAAAAAAAAGAAGCTTCGATGTGCATTGCTACCCAATTCCCGCATATTGGATCATGTGGAGCCTAGCTCAGATGGGTCTTGACTTGATCCTCGACAAATGTTGATGACTTGGTTTGATAATGTGGCCTAGTGGGACATGAAGAGGTGAAATGAAGAGTATTCTCAATTAACTCCTTTTGATAGCATTGTTGATAGCTTGTCAAGTTTGGCTTAAAGTTAGCTAATAGTTTTAGGCATTGACATTTAACTTCTTTTGATAGCATTATGATGACTAGTTGGGTTTAGCTTGAAGTGTGGCTGATATCGTTGGATATTGGCGATTAATTTCTTTTGATGGCATTATCAATGTCTTGTTAGGCTTAGCTTTGAAGGGAGCATCATCAACATCTTTTGTGGGGGTTGATTAGTTTTGGGGGCAAAATCACCAATCGTATCTTTGACTGGCCTAAGGAGCGCATCATCAATAGCTTTTGAGGTTGATTTGAGTAGAGCTTCATCATGCCTTTTGGAGAATGACTAGCTTGAGGGGTGAACAATGGCTTTGAGGGTGCTATCCACTGGCCTTTCTTGGACAAGGTGTTTCACATTATTTGGTTTGAAGAAATGGTTAGCAACTTTGACTTATGCTAATCATCTTTGATTTGGTGATCGATGACCTATCTTGGGTTATTATCAATTGAATTTGAGGTGTTGAAGATGGCTTTCGTAACACACACAATGAGACTTGATAATTGACTACCTTTCTTGGCTTATGTATTTGATTGAGTCTGAAGTGTCATCAATAGCCTAGGGGCATTGATGATAACTTCTTTGGTTTAAAATATTTCTGATAGCCTGAAGCATTGGTGATAACTTCCTTGGTTTGAAGTGTTTTTGATAGGTACAAGCATTTGTGATAACTTTCTTGGTTTGAAGTGTTCCCGATAGCTTAGAGCATTGGCGATAACTTCCTTGGTTTGAAGTGTTTCCTAGAGCCTAGAGTGTTGGTGATTACTTCCTTGGTTCAAAGTGTTCTCAATACCCTAGAGCATTAGCGACAACTTCTTGATTTGAGGTGTTTTCGATGGCCTGGAGCTTTGGCAATAACTTCTTGGTTTGACATTACTAATGGCTTTAAGTGCGTTGGTGGTTAACTTTGTTAGAATAAGGCATTTTTACTATCCAACTAAGCGAGTTCAAGCCTACCTTTTGTTCAAATTGATTTGAAGGAAGAGACTAGAGGTCTGGATGGCACAGCTCTATTCAAGCTAGTTCTTGATTTGGGTCAGGATAGTAGCATCATTGACTACTAGTGGGGCTAGATGTAGCCTTGGAGTATTTCCAGAGATTTAGTATACCCAATGAGACATAGTTTAGTTCAATTTGATCTCTTCTTTGAACTTATCTGAGCCAAGTTTGACTTATGTTCTGGCCCTGGGTTTGGCTCCTTTGAGTTTGGTTTGAACTTGATTTAGCCCAACTTGGTTTCACCCAATTAGGTTTGGCTTAGACTTGCCTTATTCTAGTCTATTTTGGATTTGGTTTAATCTGATTAGACTTGGTTCAAGCTTAGTTCAAATGGCTTTTTGATTCAACTAGCATTCAATTCAAACTTGTTATAGCTTGGCTTAATTGGAGTTTGATTTGAGTTTCTTTCATTCAAGTTTGAATGTTATTTGGCTTGATTGAAATTTAATTTGAACTTTGTTTTCATCTTGGGTTGTCTTGATTGAACCTTAATTGACCCATGTTTGGATTGATCAAGACTTAATTCAGTTTGGATTGATTTTGAACCAAAGTTGTCAGTTTTTTGATTGAAACGAATGACCGGTTGGGGCTTTCTTTCTATCTCTCCAGGTTGAGTTTAGTTCACTTGTTCTTGTCTATTTTGGGTTCATTTGATGATTTTATTTGAGTCAATTTGATTTTTTTTCATTCGTTATAGCCACATTGGCCTAAGTTCAACATCATTGAGTCATTAAATTGATTTTATATATCTTAATCAACTTTTGGTTTGAGAGCCCTTAGGCTTGTCATGATAATATTATGATGAGCCCAAAGGCTGGCTTATGCTTTAAGTGGTCATGAGCTTGAGGGCTGGCTGATAGGCATGTGGTGATCTAGAAGGCTAGCATGACAACAAGCTCAAAGGTTAGCCTATTGGTGAGCTTGAAAGTAGGCATAACAGTGAGCTCAAAGGCTGACATAGTGGCAAACCCAAAGGTTAGCATAATGGCTATCCTGAAGGATGGCATAGAGGTGAGCTCGAAGGCTAGCATAACCATAGGCTCGAAGTCTAGCAATATGGCAATCCCAAAGGTTGGCAAAGTGGCAAGCCTGAAGGGTCGCATAATGATAAGCTCGAAGGCTAGCATAGAGGTGAGCCCAAAGGCTAGCATGATGGCATGAGTGCCCAAAGGTTGGCTTAATGGTGCAAGCCAAAGGCTAGCTTAAATTTACAAATTTTGGTTGTTTTAGTTCTCTTCATTCTTGTTCAAGTTCAAGTGAGATCTCATTGATGTCCCTTTATTTTCTTCAAGGATCTTCACGATGCTTTCAAAGCCTAACTCTGATGATGTCATGGTAGAGGCAGGGATGTGGGTGGCCATAGAAGAAATAATAATTTGCCTACACACGAGATTGGGGCTGGCCATAGTGTTAATGGGGAGAAAAGGTGTATGCTTTGGACATCTGACTCATCCAGGTTTGGTCATTCAGATGGGGGGACCAAATGGCTTGTGAAGTGAGGCCACAAGTGTGGTGTGGTTTAGGCATTTGACTCACCCAAGTTTGATTATTTGAACATGAGGACCAAGTGTCCCACAAAGCAATGTCGTGGGTGGTTATAGTGTTGATGGGTGTCTGTGACACAATTTGGGTGCTCGATCCTTTCTGGGTTTGGTCATTTAAGCTCAAGCAGCTATGTAATTTGTAGATGAACAAACAATGAGTTGGAGATAAATGAGGCCGTAGGTGGCTACAAGCCTTGAAGAGGAGGGGAAGAGGGCAACAACAGAAGCACAGGGATGTTGAGACCTTGCAAGAGATGGAGGAACAAGAGGAGCAAAGAAATAAAAGAATGGATATGAGATGAGGACTTACACCTCTCTAGACTCTTTGATATGGCTCTCTTGGCTTTCTCCTTGTTGATGAGATCTTATTCTTCAATTTGTGCATAACTTCGCCCAAGAATCGACTATTCACCTTTGATTTATGTAGAGTCTATCCAAGAATCCAACATAAAATTCTGTGAAACTCATGTGCCCTAACCCCATTTATATAGGGTTGTAAGGATCTCTAATTTTGGTGATAGATTGATTTGATTTAGAGATTTGATGGAGATATTCTTGCCATAAACCTCATATTTGAATCTCATATTGATATATTCTAAGATTACACTTTCCTTTTCCAAAAATCCCATTGATCTTCCAAAGATTCAAAAAGAATTTGTTTTTGATTGCACCCAAACTGGTCAACAAATTGAGGAACCAGGCAACTGATTGTTGAACCAGTCATCTTGCTAGGCATAGACATGCCTAGTCTTTGAAATTTGGCCATCTAAATCTGTAGAGTTCAAACATTAGTCGATTTGGGCTAGATGTTTTGGTCTTTTCTATTTCAAATTGGACTTTACTCACCATGAATTTGGCCTAAAGTCTAACTCAGATTTTTTTCAAACTCAAAATTAGAATCAGGTTGCAAAAGCTACTTAAACAAAGTGCCTGCTTGCATCCACTTCTTGAGTTTACTGGGTCAGAGGAGTGGCTACAAAAAATGGTGAATACTTGACCTTTCTTCATCGCTTTTTCAAGTGTGTACTCAGTGAGGCCTTTTATTCATCCTCTTGTGTCTTGCAATAGCCCCTTTTTTCTCCTACTTTTTTAAAAATCTACTCGCCCCTCTTTTCTTCTAAAGGTACAATGGGGCCTATTGTGGTTGAGAAAAATTAAAAATGGGAAAGAAGAGAGCTTGATTTTATGATGCTTTCATCCCATCTTAGGGATGGATGCTGAAGTGGTCATTGTGTACCAACCTTAGTAGTACTAAAGGTGAGTGAGGTTTAACAATTACTACCCTTTTGCTCACTTTTCCAAAGAAGGGGCACCATGTGTTGATGGGGTGGGCAAGTCTATCATGTTGGAATTCATCAAGCACTTTAGGCAATGAGAGTTTTCAGAGACCCATGGATTTCACAACTTGAATAGTGGTTCACATGACTAGGGATGATCCTTCACACTTGCCAAAGTAGTATCAGTTTTACTAAATTACTTCGAGTGGGTTGATGATGTGATATCTCAATTTTTAGCCCTACTTGAGGGTCTTGACATTTTAGGAGGATTTATAGCATCCAAGAGTCAATATGCAAGGGAATTGGGGATCTTGCATAGCATGATCGAGATGCGAAATCATATTACAAAAACCTTCCACACACTATATGGCAAGGTCAGTATTATGGGATATAAGGTAGCTAGCTAGGATCCTCATCCTTGGGTGTTTTTATTACAAATACATCCCCATTAACTACCACATGAGCCTTGATTTTAGTTGCACCTTACATGATCTCTTCAGAGTTTATGATTTGATGGCAGTACACTTTCCAAATAGTCAAAAATAGGTGTATTTCAACAACTAGATCTAGCTTTTTTATGAGAGAAATTTGATGAGTAAGGCAACCAAATTTAAAAAAATTATGCATAATATAAGAGGCATCCTTCCAAAATTTGGCCCTAAAACATATTTTGCTACTTTCATCAATTTGTGGGTTTGTTGCTTCATCATGCTATGCAGCAAGCAATATATTCATTCAGAGACATTTGCAATGGCTTGTAAGATGGCACATAGGCAAAGAGTTGCTCTAGCTCCTATAGTTCTAGGCACGATATATATTGATCTTGAAGCGATGGTGGACAACCCTGTAGGACGGGTGATTTTTTGACATGGTTCCCCATCCATTTCGTTTATGCCTAGATTTATGCCCATTTTTTAAGGACTTACATCAAGTTGGAGCCTAGTGATGCAATCAAGGTTCTATGTCATTCATGTTTAGTCCCAATCCCTGAGGTGGTCTAAATTTTGAACAGAGTTGCTTCTTCTTACTCTCCTACAAAGGCTAGGATGCATGTATAGGATGTTCAAAACTTTGAGTGATGAGCATTTCCTTATACTCTCTCTGATTCTAACAAGTTGGCTCATGTGGTTCGTCTTTCATTAACATCATAAGCTTATGAATACATCATCTCCTTGTGACAAGGGGTACTCCCACTTTGCTCAGGGGAACATTTGTTTGTAGCTTATAATCTACATTTATTTTACCAATAGTTTGGGTATGATTAGGGCTTTCCTAAGAATGTGCTACTTTTTAGCCACTGTCATGTCTTAGCTACCTAGCTAGTCACTGGATACATCTCACTTGTATCCAAGACAATTCAAAGCATTATACTTTTGACATTGATTGGGAGGCCAAGGTTCTTTGTTTATATGCCACAACATGATTTAATAGCATGGGAGAATATTTCCATATTCACCTAGAGTTTCTATTCAAGAACAAGCTTAGTTTGCAGAAGGAAAAATAGGAGGTGAGCAATAGAGTGTCAAAGCGGCAAAGGACTTAAAAGGCTTGGAAGGCCCCAGCTCATAATTTTGCTCATCTTGGATTGGGTAAAGAGAGGAATATTCCCCTTTATAGCATTAATGATGACTACTTTCGAGGCAATGCAGGTCCTAGATTGGGTCTAAGGTGAGAGGCACTTTGATCTACATGTGACCCTCCAATGTGTAATGCTTCAAGGTAATTGGTGACATATATACTTCTGCCTATAGGTGGGAGTATGGGATCAGGATCAACATCACTACATACATGGTCTCAATATCTGATTTCTAAATTTTCTATGATTGAAAAAAACATATGGCTAGGGGTGTCCCTTCCTTCACCGACACCAATACGATAGTGTTTTCGACATGGATTTGAGTAGAGTGATTTGACTGACTTCTTTGTTGCCTACACTAGCTAGCCATGCATTAGATGTGAATACTCATAAGAATTGATAAATTTTTTCTTTCTTTCTTTTAGCTGAGAATCCTTTTTTTTAGGTGAACAAGGATTTTTGAGCCCTGCCAATGATATTTTAGTCTCCGATGGTGACAAACATTCAAACTTTGCCAAATTTTATGTCATACATATACTAATTCTTGCTTTTGCCATAGATGTAGTTTTTGGGTCATGCTTCAGTGGAGGAATGTTTGCATTCATAGGCATTCATCTACCTTCATCATCACAAGGTAATGGCCCACTATCTTCCAATTTTTTTTAAAATTTTTTTCTCTTTATTCAAAATCCCTTTTGTTAATATATCACTTGATTGCTCAGGTGATGATGGAGAAGCATAAGCAGGTGGCTACCAAGTTGCTATGGCTGTTGGGAGTAGGCTTTATGTATCTTAGGATTATTATTATCCCCTTTATCTAGGGCTTCTACTTATTTTTATCCCCTTATTTAGGAATCTTATTATTGCTTTATGGAATTTTTTTGCTTTGCATCAGATTTTATTTGCAACTCCATATTTCTCACGTCACAGCTCCAAAAAAATAAGTTTTGACTTCCTATTTGAGAGTGGGCTTGATTTGTCATCCAATGATGGACTTAACTTATTACAAGAGAGTGGCTTTTTCTTTTGAGTCACCATAGGGAGTAGACATGATTTACCATGTGAAGTATACTTGAGTTGCCATATAGAGTGGACTTAATTTGCCACAAGGAGTGGACTTGATTTTCCATAAGGAGTAGACCTGATCTACCACAGGGTAGGGACTTGATGTGCCACAAGAAGTAGACTTGATGTGCCACAAAAAGTGAACTTGAATTGCCATAAAGAGTGGATTTGATGTGCCACAAGGAGTGGACTTGATATGCCACAAAAAGTGAACTTGATTTGCCATAAAAGGTGGACTTGATGTGCCATAAGAAATGGACTTGATTTATCATGGGATTGTAGACTCGGCCACCATGCAAAATTGACGGGATTTTATGATCATGCTTTGCCATAAGAAACATGGAGTGCATGTTTGACTAGACATTTCTTAGAAAAAGCTGGATATTCTGTTATAGATAAAACGTACACACTTTTTGTTGTTGTTGCCCCCAGAGGCTTAGGCTTAGTACCTTTTGAGGAATCGGGTGTTGATTGGTGGCATGGGACTTTTTTCCTTTGTCATCAATTAGTTGTTAAGATCCTTCTTGAAATACCCTTTCGATGATATATGGGTCTTCCCAATTAAGCTCAAAATTGCCTTTTTTGCTTTGATTTGGGATTATGGGTCTTCTCAACACTAAGACCATTTCACCTTTTGGAAAGATCTAAGCTGGGCAATCTAACATGTATGCCCTAGACATTTGTGCTCAATACATTTCAAGGTTTTGTTGAGCTATGAGCCTTACTTCATCCAAGGAGTCTAGCTTATTAAGGTAAAGACAAATATTATCTTCTTTTATAATTTCTTCTTGCAAAGCAACCCTTACAAAAGGAATTTTCACCTCTAACTATAGGACTACCTTGGTCCCAAACACCATATAATGCATATGGTGTTGACTAGGTTGGGGTTAGATATATGGTACGATAAGCCCACAATCCTTTGAAAAGCTTTTGGTGCTAATCTCTCTTGCTTTTGGCAATAATTTTCTTTAATATTTGGAGAGGATATTATTGAATGCTTCAGCAAGGCCATTCACCCTTGCATTATAGGTGGATGATTATCTCCAATCTATCTTATGAAAGTGCATAAATTATCCTATCTTTAAACTTCTGAAGGATGATCCTTTATCAGAAATGATCCTTAGAGGGATGTTAAATTGGTATAGGATATTTTTTTTGAAAGAAGTGGATGACAATTTTTGCTTTCACCTTTTTTAATGGGATTGCTTCTACCCATCGAAAGAAATAGTTGGTTGCTATAAATTTGAAGCAATGACCTTTGGAAGAAGATGGCTTAATTGGGCTGATAATATTCATACCTCATACCTTGAATGAGCATTAGGATACTGTTGGGTGTAGAGGATTTGAGTGTTGATGGACGAAGTCACTATGAATTTGTCACATGTGACATTTTCTTACATATTTGATACAATCTCTCACCATCATGGGCCAGTAGTAGCCCATATTTTTTATCTTCTTCATCATCATCTTTAGACATGATTGATGAGCACCATAAATCCTAGAGTGTACTCTGTACGTGACTTCTTTAGCTTCTTTGTCAGAAAGATAGCGTAAAAGTAGTTGATCAAAAGACCTTCTATAAAGAGTGTCATTGATGAGTAGAAATCATGTGGCTCTCTTCCTAAGTTTTATTTGTGCTAACTTATTTTCTAGGATGTCTCCATTTTTGAGGTAATTGGTGAATTATATTCTCCAATCGATGCCTCATCTATCAACTTTGATTCATCCTTCCCGTGTTTGATACTGAAGACTGAGTTTATCACTTGCCTATTATGGACTATGATTAGGATTTTCCCTCGGTTGGGGTTAGCCAATGCTTTGGCTAATTTGGCTACGGAATTAGCTTCCATATTAAAGGACCAAGGGCCTTGGTTATTTGAACATATGGGATTTGTCCCATGAGTTCTAGAGCCTTTTCATGGTATTTCAGTATCTTAGATTTATAGATTTTATATTCACCTGGAACTTGGTTGATGACTTGTTGTTAGTCGCTAAAAATATATAAGTGTGATATTCTCATATTGAGGGTCATTTCTAGTCCTGCAACTATAGTCTTGTATTCAATCTCATTATTTGTGCATGGTCTTGAGAGAGAATAGGAGTATTATAAAATATCCCCAGTTGGAGCAATGAGTATGTGTCCAATGCCTACTTTGATTTGTGGAAGCTTTGGCATAATCCCTGGTCTGATGGATGATGGCCCATCAAAGTATAATTTTCAGTAGGATTTTCCTTCTTCAACGAGAATAACTTCTTCATCAGGAAGTTTAGAACTCAGTTGATAATTGTTTGGCATTGGATGAGCTACAAGAAAATTGGCGAGAATTTGCTCTTTAACTTCCTTTTGGAGAGTAACCTTGATATCATAGTCCGTGAGAATTAAGGCCCATTTCACCAGCCTTCTAGTGAGTATGGGCTTGGTCATCAAGTATTTTATGCAATCAACCTTTGATATTAGAATGACTTAATAAGAGAGAAAGTAGTGTTTGAGTTTTTTGACTACAAATATAAGTGCTAGATAGTGCCTTTCAATGGAAAAGTAATTATCCTCTACCCTCACTAGCATCCTACTCAGATAGTAGAGTGAGTTTTTTTCCTTCATTATTATTCTAGGTGAGAAGTTCCCCCAGGGACCCTTCCATTATGGCTATGTAGAGGATCAAAGGCCTATCAGGCACAGGTGCTACCAAGACTAGTGGCTTTAGGAGATATTTCTTAATTTCTTTAAAGGCTCATTGGCATTCTTGATCCCAAATGAATATAGCATCCTTTTTCATCAATTTAGAGAAGAGTTTGCATCTTTTGGAGAGCTTTAAGATGAATCTCCTTATCTATTCAAGTTAGTCTTGGAATGACCTCAACTGCTTCAAGTTACATAGCAATGGCATGCCCAAGATATCTTTGATATTAGATGGATTGATTTTCATACCTCGATGTTTGACAATGAAGCCAAGAAATTTTCCAGCTAATACCCCAAAGGCACAAATCATGAGGTTAATTTTTAGATTATATTCTCTAAGACTATCAAATGCCACTCTTTTCTCTTGGATGAGCTTGTCCTTAGACTTGGTCTTGACTACCAAGTCATTCACATAGCATTCAACTTGTTGGTGTACGAGGTCATCAAAAATTTAGGTTAAGTCAAAGGGCATCACCTTGTAGCAATAAAAACTAATTGGTGTTCAAAAGGCCGTATACTTTCCATCATCAGGATCCATCTTGATTTAGTTGTACCTTAGGAAACCATTCATAAAGGAGAATAGTTCAAAATTGGTCGTATTGTTAATCATGATTTTCATTATTGGTAATGGAAAATCATCTTTTGGATATGCTTTGTTTAAATTACTATAGACAAATACAAATTTTGCCATTCTTCTTCGTAACTAGCACAATGCCTGGCACCTAATCTAGGTACTTCTTTCTTCTTTGATGAAGCTTGCTTCGATCAATTTCTTCATTTCTTATATCACCTTTTATTCTAGTTTGAGTTTCATCTTCCTAGGTGCTTGTTTGACAGGTGAAAGCTTGGGATTAATAGCTAACTTGTGGACTGTAACTTCAGGATCTAGTCTAGGAATCTCCCTATAGCTTCATGTAAAATAATTTATGTACTCTTGGAGCACTATTTTGTGTTGGGCTTGGCTTTCCTCTGAACATTGTGTGCTAATAATGGTTGGGCTACGGTCCTCCTCTGAACTAAGGTTGATTTTCATCAGTTCATCAATTGTGTCATGGCCCCTATTTTCGAGTTTTAGTGGAGCTTCTTTTGGTTTGAGGATAATTCTTTCACCAAGTGGTTTGCATTTTGAATAGGACTTGGCAAAAGTTCTTCCTTTGATTTTGAGGGTGTTTCAACTACATTATGCCCCCTTTCTTCAGGTTTGGGCAAAGTTTTGCTAAGGGATCCACCTCCCTATGATAACTGGAGAACCATGACTAGCTCAATGCATAGGGCTTGTGGGTCAAAAGGTGTTAGGGACACTTGATCAGCCACATTATTAGACAAGGGTCCAATAGTGACCATGAGGCATATATGGGTAGTCAAAGTGATGTAGCCAAATCCTTTAGAATTCTTATTTTCTCTCCTAGAATGTAAGCATGCACCTGAGGTGGATCCCATATATTCTTCACAAAATGGCTTTTTTCCTTTGTTTGTTGAAGTTTGAAATTGGATATCTTGATTATCTTGATAATTGGTCTTGGGACATAGGGGATTACCTTGTAAAATAGAATTTCTTTTTCTCCCTTGCATCATGGAGGAATGTAAAGGTTGTTAACTCCTCCACAACATTAATGCTTAGCTAATCCAATGGCTTAAGTAAGCCTTTGGAGACTTTAGTAATAAGGAGAGTATTTTCTGTCTGACCCCCATTGCAATCTTCATCAAAGGAATAGCCATCTAGGTAAGGTTTTGGGGTTTATGCATCTGAAAAGTCTATGTTACTTCCTAGATGAGGAGGGGCGAAGATCAGGCTAGCAATCTTTTTCTTCACTTGACTGATGGAAGCAGCCCCTTTATTAGCATGGAATTTTTTATAATATTTGCATCATAAAAGTGTACCTCATGGACATCAAAGGGATTTACGTCTCTATTAATTCAGTGTTCTTCACCATCCTCAAAGTACTTGAGGCATTGATGTAAGGTTGAGGGTACTACTTTATTTTTATGTAACCACGGTCTCCCTAATAGTGCTTTGTATGACACATCAGTGTCAATTATGTAGAACTTAGTGTTAGTCATTAATTCTCCTACTTTCAAAGGTATGGTGATCTCTTTGACTATTCTAGTCAAATCCTTGGATGGTTATGGCTTTGGATGATAGGTGGCATATGTTCAAAGTTAAAGCTCTTGAAGTACAGAGAGTCATTAAATTAATGAAAGATCCTAGGTCAATAAGGATGTAGTTGACTTTGATTCTATCACTATTCCCTATGATATATAGCGGCCTATTATGGTTCATCATTACTAATCGTAGATCATCATTTATAAAGGTGATGGTAGGAGTTTAACGGACATACAAAGACTTGTTTATTTTCTCTTCAGCAAAGTGTGCTTGATAATTAGTTGGGTTTTGGAAAATGTGTAACAGCATATTCCTAAGTTCTTGCAATATCATTTGAGTATCAAGCACACTCAGCATGGTAGGGATATTTTTAAGATGTGCCATTATGCTATATTGCACCTTCTTGAGTGCAAGTTTAGCTTGCGAAGGATCGATGTCCTCATTTATCTAAATTTCCTTTTCCTTGTCCTTGGAAATATTCTTGTCTCTAGGGATTGGAGCTTATATTTGGTGTAAGCCTTTGCTAGCTTTGAGTTGTACTTGATTTACATTTCTCAATCAAATTCTAGCATCATGGGGCCAATAAGGTTCTTCTTCAAAGTTTCTACCAAGGTTGCTGATATGATAGGAGGTCGTGGATCCTTGCTCCCAGTTGGTAGCTCTCTAGGTGTCTTTGGAGGATCTAACTGGTTGATAATTATCCTAGTCAACATCAAAATTTGGCATGTGAGTCTCCTTGTAGACAAATCTTTAGGGACTCTTTGGAGGAACTCTTCTATCTTGTTAGTTGGCATGAATTTCTTTAGAACTTTGTAATTGGGACCCTTTTTTGCAGATATTTGGATTGGCTTAGTGCTGGAGCTAGATGAGCTTTAGCATTAGTTTGTTTGATCCTATCTCAAAATGCCTATTTCTAATGTTGGCACTTGCTAGTGCAGGGCCTCCTAAAGTGGTTATCGAGCTGTTCAAATTTAGACATTGTCATATTCATCATCTATATCTTGTATGTATAATTTTTCTAAAGTTGGCAGAGGGCACCCTTCTATAGGCTCTAGGACAAGGATTTCACCAAACTTGATGGGTTGATTATTTGCCACTAAGTTATTTTATGGTGGTTGGGATAACCACTCATTAGTGCCATCATGGATGTTTGCGTTACCATGTGATAGGAGTCAATGGACTTGGATGATCATTCTTGAGAGTGTTCATTCTCCTTGATTTGTTTTCAGGGTGAGAGGTGTGGATGATTATTTTGGTTCTGAGGAGAGTTGGTAAATGACTTTTCACTACTTGTGTAGGACCTTTTGTGTGGCTTTGTCTTTTCTATTATCATGCTTTCTACTACTTTGACTTCTTCATAAAGTATAGTGGTTAAACATGACATGCTTTCTATATGGCAGTCATGGCCTGCACATGTTCATTCAACACTTATATTTGCCCCTTGACATATCTCATATTAGTTATGACTAGTTCCTTCACATTGTCTAGCTGTAGTTTCATCATGCCAAAATCACATTCATGAGAAAACTACTCTCTGATATAGTCATCATGTATATAGTCTTCAAGAAGGCCCATGAGCTCTTTCATTTCATCAGTAACATCTTCAATGAATCTATTCTCTTCTTCTTGCATTGCATTCTAAATTTCATCATTATTGAAATAACAGGATGGTGATCAACCTCCAATAGTAAATATGGTAGCACATGTTGCAACTGGAAGTTCATCTTTTGCATTCCTAATGTCAGAGCATTCAAGTAGAGCTTAAAGTTCATTAGGGATGAATTCCTTGAGAGTTACCTAACTTTTTTCTCCTTGGATATATTCCTCCAGGACATCAATGTATTCTTGGATGGCAGATTTCATGACATTGTACTTATCTGGTTAAACAAGTTTATTTTTCTTATTTATGTTTCTTTTCATTTTGATGTTTTGAGCAAGTAGGGAAGATTGTCTTGATGAAGCTTTCCTTATCACCATCCCGTGCCTTTTATGATATTTAGCCATCTTCTTCATAAGCTTTTTTAGCCTTTTAGAGATGTTGATTTACCATAGGTGCTCTTGCTTGGGTGTATGTTGTGCTTCTTCCCTAAAGAGGAATTTTGCAAGCAGCTCATGTGTCTCAAACCTAGTGATATGATTGATGTATTCAGTGGGTGTTTCAAATATGGCTGATTAGGAAAGAGTTAGCTTACATCTTGTTATTGCTTTTTGACCAAATTTTTTAATACAAAGTAGTCTTCAATGGTATGACCTAGGATTCTATGATCAGGATAATAATTTGGTTGATCTTTTTTTTTGGCCTCATTTAATCTTTTGCTTTTTGGTAGTTGAAGATCTAATTGTAGGGCATCCTAGAAGATTTATCTACCACCTCTCTTTTGAAATAATACTCCTTCCTAAGTTTCTATTGGATATAATTGGATGATTCCTCATCTCCTCCAAGAGTTGGTAGTTTCTGAAGGTTTTCTCTGTCCATGGCAAGGTTTCAAGATTTCTTCTACCAGTTGTTGTAAATGCCACCATCACATTTTTAGAGGGCTCTCCATGCTTCACCTTGTCTATTTCTGATTTCAAGTTTTGTGAACTTGCTAGGATTGGTGGGCGACCTATGTGATGAGGTCTTGGAAAGTGTTGATATAGGAGGCACTTAAGTAGGGTGCCATCCAATCCTTCCTTATGTTTCCAAGGACTAGATTTATGCCTCGAATTGGCTTTGGGCTGCTTAGACTCAATGCTAAGATTTCTCCATCATGTAACATAGTCTAGCACTAACTCATTATCATGTTTTGGTGTTGAGATGAGGTCTACAATGGTTACCTTATTGCTGACTCCTCCAAACTTGATTAGGAAGGCCTCCTTTATTGACTACCAAGTTTGTATAGATTCTAGTTGTAGACTGGCATACCTCTCAAATGCTGCTCCTATTATGCTTGATGAGAATTGGTGGAGGAGCAACAAGGGGTTATTACTTGAATCCCCACATAAGGTTACAAAGTGAGCTATATGTTATGGGTTACCCATGACATTGAATTGTTTGAAGCTTGGCACTGTATACTCTCTAGGGTATGGCACTTAATCATGATGACTAGGCTATTGTTTGTCTAAATAATTTATTATACCTGTGTCACTTCCTTTCCTCTATTAGCTATCCCATATTGTCAGGAATCCTTGAGATTGGAGATTGGGTATTCCTCGGTGGTGGAGGCGGTTTTTGTGAAGGGCTTGCATTTTTATGAATTTCATCTATAAGAGATTTGTCTTTTGCCACTTCTATAGCTTCTTAAGGTGACTATTGAGATTGCTCAATCTTATCAAGCTTTTGTCTCATTTGCATCATCATCTCCATTAATTCCATGATCCTCTCTTGAGCTTCATCTTTCTCTTTGTTTTGTTGTCTCAACAGTTCTTGTAGTGCTTCTATGGTCATTTCCCCATTGAAACTTTTAGTTATAACTAAAGCCTCTATTTGAACATGATGGTCCATGTCTTGTGGGTTAGGTTTGGACATGGTATGTTTTAGAATGAGGCCATCTCCTATTAGGTGAGTTGCTTTATTCTTGAATTTACTCATGGAATGAGTAGTCACCCCTTCCCTTTGGTGTGGTGACAAGGATTGATCTGCAAGGGCTCTTTCTTCTTAAAGCTCCTTGTTTGTAAGCCTTGTTCATGTAGCACTCATTTGGTGTTTGCTGACTGAAGTGTGGGCTCATGGTGCCTTCCAGAGTCATGATGAGAAATGACTCTAATAGTGTTGATGATTTTTCTTTTAGGATTTTCATGCTTGATCATAGCCTTATGATGGCCCTTGTTTTGTTTGATTACTCACACTTTTGCCATATTCTTAAATCAAGACCATGCCCTTTTTATCTTGCTTTTACCCTTCTTTAAGCCGTTCAGTGGGGTGAACGGATTAGAGATGGGAATGGTGATGATTGACTTTGTTGGAGGAGTAAGCTTCCCAAGCCAACTGAAAATTTTAGTAGCTCTCCCTTTACTTGTGATAGCCAGGATAGATTCTTCTTCTTTCATGCATATGTTTGGACTTGCTTTTGGTTGACCCCTATTAGGAGTTGGGCGAAGTTAATTGAAGGCTGAGACTCGCTTTATGCCTAACCTTTGGAAGATGGATGCTTTTGCTACTTGAGGTGTATCTTCTGGCTCTTCATCAGATTGACCTCCCTTATCTTCTGGCTCTTGATGGAAAGCATGAAGTGGGTTTTTCTTGCATGAAAGCAACAATGGTCAACATAGTAGTAGGTGCCCTCTTGAACTAGACAACCTCAGAGATTGTTCTAAACCTAATTTGGACTTTTGTTGCTCTTATGATGACCATTGACTAAGGTAGAGGCACAACTGATCCTTCCCATAAGATGATGGTGTATGTCAGGTTAGGGATGTCCTTTGCTGATGCCATTTGATGCTTTTTTCTACAAAGGAGAATACAATTGATCAGTCTTCAATTGTAATTCTACCTTATCAATGTCTCTATTATATTAGCTAGTTTTGTACACTTGGAGGAGAAGTCAAATCCCATAGGGTGTACCAAAATTTGTAGGATCATTGTTGGCTGCCTAGGATGGCAGAGACCATGGGGAGTGATCTCAATGCACAAATCAAAGTATGTTTATTTCGAATGAGCTATTAAGTATTATGGAAATATTGACTCCTAACCGATGCAAGCCCATATTGCTAATTACTTGATAGTTATTCGGAACCTCCTAAAGTGAGAAAGCTTGGTAATAAAATAGAGCACAAAAGAAAAGAAGAAAGCATGATATTAATTGATTTGAGAAAAAAAATACATGGCTTAAGCGAGGGCATATCCATTTTATAAAGAAATTTAAGATCATGCAAAATATAAAAAATAAGAGAAGAGGAGAAAAGGAAGAAGCTTCGATGTGTGCTGCTGCCCCTCTCTCACATGTTGGACTGTGTGGAGTCTAGTCAAATGGGTCTTGACTTGATCCTCAATGGATGTTGATGACTTTATTTGGTGACATGTCATGGTGGGACATGAAGAAGTGAAATGAGGTTTGTTGGTGATTAACTCCTTTCGATAGTATTATAGATAGCTTGCTAGGTTTATTCTGAAGTGCGGTTGATAGCTTTGGGCATTAGCATTTAACTTCTTTTGATAGCATTATTAATGATTGGTCAGGTTTAGCTTGAAGTGTGGCCAATAGCTTTGGGCATTGGCAATTAACTTCTTTTAATGGCATTGTCGATGGCTTGTCAAGTTTAGCTTTGAAGGGAGCTTCATCAATGTCTTCTAGGGGGATTGATTAGTTTTGGAGGGTTTGTCATCAATTGCTTTTTTGACTGGCTTGAGAAGTGCATCATCAACAATTTTTGAGGTTGACTTGAGTAGTGCTTCATGACAGCTTTTGAGATTGACTAGCTTTAGGGGTGAACAATGGCTTCAAGCATGCTATCGACTAGCCTTGCTTAGACAAGGTGTTTTGCCCTATTTGGTATGAAAGAATGATCAGCGGGTTTGGCTTATGCTAATAATCTTTGATTTGGTGATCAATGGACAATCTTGTCTTGTTGTTGATCGAATTTGAGGTGTTACTGATGGCTTTCAGGTCACTCCAATGAGACCCAATAATTGACTACCTTTGTTGGCTTCTAGTCAATTGAATTTGAAATTTCATCAATAGCCTAGGGGCATTGATGATAACTTCTTTGGTTTGAAGTATTTCTAATAGACTAGAGTGTTTGTGATAACTTCTTTGGTTTGAAGTGTTTCTGATAGCTTGGAGCGTTGATGATGACTTCCTTGATTTGAAATGTTTTCGATAGCAAGGAGCATTGGTGATAACTTCCTTGGTTTGAAGTGTTTCTGATAGCATAGAGCGTTGGCGATAACTTCCTTGGTATGACATTACCAATGGCTTTGAGTGCATTGTCAGTTAACTTTGTTAGACCAAGGCATTTTGGTTGACTAACTAAGTGAGTTCAAGCTTACCTTTTGTTTATATTGATTTGATGGAAGGGACTAGTGGTCTAGACATGTTCTAGTCATCTTCAAGATGATAATCAACAACCTTTCTTGGCTTGATGTCTACTAGATCTGAAATGTTGCTAATGGTTTTCTAGCACACTAATGGAACTTAGTCCATATTTGGGCTTGTCTTTAGTTAGGCTTATCCTATGTCTTGGTTCAAGTTTGGACCTTCTTTGAAGTGTGGCCAATAGATTTTGTGGCATATCTAGTGGGACTCAGTTTAGTTTTGTTCAAACTTGCTTTGGTTTAGGTCTTGCTGGTAGCATTAGCCAATGCTTGTGGAGTTGGACATAGCCCTGGAGTGCAGTGAAAGGCTTTCATAGTACATCCAATGGGACTCAGTTTGACCTGACATATTTCTATTTGAGCTAGTTCTTGATTTGGGCTAGGGTAGGAGCATCATTCACTACTCGTGGGGCTGGATGTAGGCTTGGTGTGTTGTAAGAGATTTAGCACACCCGATGAGATTCAATTTAGTTTGATTTAATTTCTCTTCTGAACTTATCTGGGCCAAGTTTGCCTTGTGTTCTTGTCCTGAGTTTGGTTTGAACTTGATTTAGCACAACTTGGTTTGACTCAATTGGATTTGCTTAGACTTTTCTTTAATCTAATTGGACTTGGTTTAAGCTTAGTTCAAATGGTTTTTTGATTAAACCAGCCTTAAATTCAAACTTGTTGTAGTTTGGCTTAATTGGAGTTTGATTCAACTTTCTTTCCATCTAGTTTGAATGTTGTTTGACTCAATTGAAATTCAATTTGAGCTTTGTTTTCATCCTTAATTGAACCTTAATTGATCTATGTTTGGATTGATCAAAACTTAATTCAGTTTGGATTAATTTTGAGCCCTAGTTGTTAGTTTTCTAACTAAAATGGATGACTAGTTGGCTATCGAATATGAGCAAGTATTATTTCTAGTTTAATAGAAATGGATGACCGATTGGGGCTTTTTTGTCTGTCCGAGTTGAGTTCAATCAACTCGTTCTTGTCCACTTTGGGTTCATTTGATGATTTATTTAAACCAATTTTATATTATTCATTTGTTATAGCCACATTGGCCTAATTCAATATTATTGTCATTAATATTTTATATATTAATTGATTTTTGGTTTAAGAGCCTTAAGGCTTGTCATGATAACATTATGATGAGCCTGAAGCCTAGCCTATGGTCCAAGTGCTCATAGGCCTGAGGGCTGGCTAATAGACATGTGGCGAGCAAGAAGGCTAGCATGATTTGGCGAGCCTGAATGTTGGCATGATGGTGCCAAAGGCTAGCATAGTGGTGAGCCCAAAGGCTGGCATTATGGTGAGCCCAAAGGTTACCATTGTGGCAAGCCCAAAGGCTGGCATAGTACTAAGCCTAAAGGGTGAACTTGAAGGCTAGCATAATAGCAAGCGCAAAGGTCGGTAAAGTGGTGAACCTCAAGACTAGCAAAGTGGCAAGCCTGAAGGCTAGCATAGTCGCCAGCTTGAAGGTTGGCATAGAGGCAAGCCCAAAGGATAGCATGATAGTGTGAGCTCAAATGTTGGCTTAATGGTTTGAGCTTGAAGGCTAGCTTAAATTTACATACTTTAGTTGTTTTAGTTCTTTTTGTTCTTGTTCAAGTTTGAGTGAGATCTCATTGTTGTCCCTTTGTTGTCTTCAAGCATCTTCATGATGTTTCAAAACTTGACTCCATTGATATCATGGTAGAGGTTGGGCTATGGGTGGCTGCAGCGGTGATAGTACTTTGCCTACACATGAAACCTCAGGTGGCCATGGTGTTGATGGAGAGAAGAGGTGTTTACTATAAGGTTCAGGCTTCCATCTCATCTAGCTTTGTCCATCTAAATGTGGGGACCAAGTGGCCCACTAACCGAGGAAACGGTGTCCATAGTGTTGATGGGTGTTTGTAGTGTGTTTTGGGCATCTATGAAGTTCGAGCAAGCGAACCTTTCGAGTCTGATCGCCTGAACGCAGGTTGATCTCGGCCCAATTTTTTAGTCTTTTCTATTTCAAATTGGACCCTACTCACCATGAATTGGGTCCAAAGTCCAACTCAAATTCTTGTCAAACTCAAAGTTAGAATTAGGTTGCAAAAGCTACTTAAGCAATTTGGACTATAGGCTAGCCTATAGGCTCGTCAAATGTCTATAACCTAGCCTGAGAGCTCACAATCATTTGGACTATAGGCCAGCCTACGGCTGTCCATAATGCCATTATGATAGTCTGAGAGCTCTCGAACCATAAATCAATGATTATAAAATTGGTTTAATGACTTAATTATGTTGAACTCAGGACAATGAGGCCAAAAACAAATAAACAATACCTAATTCATTCGAACAAAGCATCAAATAAACTCAAACAAACCAAAATAAATGGACTGAAACTAATTTAGATAGGCAAAAAATTGCCCAATTGGATGACTTATCTAGTTCTATTAAATTTGCAAGTAATGCCATCATTGTGAGTCATCTAATATTCTAAACCAGTTGTCTATTTTAGATAAAAAATTGACAATCAGTTTTTGAAATTACTCCAAATTGGGTTGCATTTCAATCAATCCAAACCTAGGTCAATTTAGGACAAAATCAAGTTAACCTAGGAGCAGGACCAAGTTTGGATTAAAACTCCAATCGAGTTAAACATCTAGACTACATCAAAATGACTTGAAATTGAATCGAACCATGAGAAAAGTCAAGTGGAGGCCCAATTGAGTTAGCTTCCACTCAAACTAAGCCACAACAAATTTGAATAGAAATCAAAAGTGAGTCAAACACAATTTGAACTAAATCAAAAATGGGTTTGAAAAGAAACTACATTAAGATAAGTCCAAATTGGACTCCAATGGAATCAAACCATATTAAGATCAAATCAAAATGAATTCAAATCAAGTTTGGGCTAAACTCCAATTAAGTTGAACTAAGTTTGAACCCAAATGTAATCAGAAGGTACCAAGTCCCAACTAAGCCAAGTTCAAACCAATCCCCCAATCAAGTTGAATCAAGTCCCAACCAAGCTAAGTCAAGTTTGCACTAAAACCCAATAAAGTTAATATGTGGCTGAACCAAAATAGGCCAAAATTTGAGTTAGAACATAGGCCAAGTCTGACCTAAACAAGTTTGAATGAAACTAAATTTAGCCAAAGTGAGCCCACCAAGTGTGCTAGAAAAATCCTTGGCAACATTCAAAGGCTATGCCCCACCCTATAAGCAATGGGTGACATTATTAGCCTAGCTTGAACCAAAACAAATTCAAACAGAGTTAAATTGACTCAGACTAAGTCCTATCAGTATGCCATGAAAGTTATTAGTCACATTTCAAAACAGGCCCAAACTTGAGATGAGCAAATATAGGCCTAAACTAAAACACAAGTTAAGCTTGACTCAAAATATGTTCGAATAGGAACTAAGTCCCACTGGGTGTGCTATGAAAATGATTGGCAACATCTTAGATCTAATTGATAGCAAGCCAAGAAAGGTTGTCAATTATCAACTCAAAGATGACTAGCACACACCTGGACCACTTGTCTCTTCCTTCAAATCAATCAAAACAAATGGTAGGCTTGAACTTGCTCTGTAAGTAAATGAAAATGCCTTGTTCTAACAAAGTCAATCGATAGCATGCTTAAAGTCATTGGTAATGTCAAACCAAAGAAGTTATCATGAACACTTTAGGCTATCAAAAATACTTTAAACCAAAAAAAGATACCACCAATACTCCAAGCTATCAGAGAGACTTCAAACCAAAAGAAGTTATTGCCAATGCTCTAGGCTATCTGAAACACTTCAAACTAAGAGAAGTTATCCGTAATGCTCTAGGCTACCAGAAACACTTCAGACCAAGGAATTTATCACCAATCTCCAAGCTATCAAAATTCTTCAAACCAAAAAAAGTTATTGCTAATGCTCCAGGCTATTAGAAATAGCTCAAACCAAAAAAAGTTATTGCCAACACTCCGAGTTATTGGAAACATTTCAAACCAAGGAAGTTATTACCAGTGCTATAGGTTATTGAAAATACTTTCGACCAAAAGAAATTATCGCCAACAATCTGTGCTACTAGAAATACTTCAAACCAATGAAGTTATCGCTAATACTCCAAGCTATTAGAACCACTTCAATCCAAAGAAGTTATCATCAATGCCCAAGCTATTGACAATACTTAAAACCCAATTGACAACAAGCTAATAAAGGTAGTTGATTACTAAGTCCCATTGGGTGCACCACAAAAGCCATTGGCAATAACTCAAATTTAGTCAACAGCAAGCCAACATAAGTTATTAATCACCAAATCAAAGATAATTAGCATAAACAAAAGTTGTAGATTATTCCTCCAAACCAAGTAGGGCAAAACACCTTGTCCAACAAGACCACTCAAGCTAGCCTCAGAAGTTGTTGATGACATGTCACTCAAATTAATCAAAGTAGGCATTGATGATGCTCCATTTGAAGCTAAACTTAACAAGCCAGTGGAAATGTGATCAAAAGACGTTAATTGCCAATGCCCAAAGCTATCAGCCACACTTTAAGCTAAACTTGATAAGTCATTAGTAATACTATCAAAGGAGGTTAAACTCCAATTCCTAAAGCTATCAATCGCACTTCAAGCTAACCTCGACAAGTTATTAGTAGCGCTATTAAAAGGAGTTAATCGCCAATGCACCTCATTTCATATTTTTCACATCCCACTAGGCCTCGTCACCAAACCAAGTCATCAACATCCACCGAGGGTCAAGTCAAGACCCATTTGAGCTAGACTCCACATGGTCCAACACACGAGAGTGGGGTATCAATGCACATTGAAGCTTCTTCCTCTTCTCCTTTTTCTTACTTCATGTCATTTATTCATTCAAATCTATTAAATTGTAAAGTGCAAGTATGCCCTTACTTAAGCCATGTACCCCTTTCAAAAATCAATCAATATCATTCTTTCTTCTTTGCTTTGGTGTCACTATTTTTTATTAGCTAGGTTTTTTTCTTTAAGAGGTTCTTAATAATCATCATGGTAATTAATAACAAGGGCTTCTGCCTATTGGAAGTTGATGTTCTCATAATACTTGACAGTACACTCAAATCAATACACACTTTGATTTGTGCATTGAGGTAGCTCCTTGGGGTGTTTAGCATCCTGAGCTACCGATAGTGATCCCAAAAATTTTGGTATACTCGGTGGGGTATGACTTATTCTCAAAATGTAGAAACCTTACTAATATAATAGAGATATTGATAAGGTAAAATCACAATTAAAGACTAATCAAATTGCATCCACAAAGGACATCCCTACCCCAACATACACCATCATCTTGGGGGAAGTATTGGTTGTGACTTATTCTCAAAATGTAGAAACCTTACTAATATAATAGAGATATTGATAAGGTAAAATCACAATTAAAGACTAATCAAATTGCATCCACAAAGGACATCCCTACCCCAACATACACCATCATCTTGGGGGAAGTATTGGTTGTGTGTCTAGTCAATGGTTGTCACAGGAGCATCCAAAGTTCAAATTAGGTTTGGAAGCATCTCTAAGGTCATCCAGTCCAAGTGGACACCTGCTACTATGCTAACCAATGCTACTTCCATGCAAGACAAACCCACTTCTTGCATTCTATAAAGAGGGAAGAGACCCAATATCATCATTCCTAATGAGAAAGGTCAATTTGATTAAGAGCTAGAAGCTACACCTCAACCTACAATGGCATGCAACATTCGAAGATTAGGCGCAAAGCAAGTCTCAACCTTCGATCGCCTTCACACAACTCTTGATAGGGGGCAACCAAAAGCAAATCCAAATGCATGCATGGATGAAGAAGAACCTATCTAAACTATTACTAGCAAAGGGAAGGCTACTGGATTTTTTGTTCGACTTGGGAACCTACCCCTTGAGTGACAATGGTCATTACCATTCTCATCTCTCTTTTTCTCTCCATTAAGCAATTTTGGGATGGGTATGAGCAAAACAAAGGGGACATGGTCTTGCCTCAACACTATGGCAAAAGGGTGAATAATCAAGCAAAACAACAAGGTCCATTATAAGGCTATGACCCAACATGAAAGGGAAATTGACTACACTATCAAAGTCCTCTCTCATTAAGGCTTTGAAAGGGACTATGAGCCCACATTCCAATTGGCCAAACACCAAAAGAGGGCTGCATGAACAAGACTTACAGACAAGGAGGTTCAGGAAAAAGGACTCCTTTCATCTAAATCCTTGTTAACATGGCAAAGGGAAGGGGTGACTACTCGTTTTATGAGTAAATTCTTGAATGAAGCAACTCACATAATAGGAGATGGCCTCACTCCAAAATAGACCAAGTTTATACTAGACTCTCAAAACATGGACCATCATATTCTAACAGAAGCCCTAGTTATAATTGAAACTTCCAGTGGAGAAATGATCATAGAGGCACTGCAAGAAAATTAAGACAACAAAGGAAAGAGAAAGATGAAGCTCAAAAGAAGATCATAGAACTAATGGAGATGATGATGCAAATGAGACAAAAGCTTGACAAGTTTAAGTGATCTCATTAGTCACCTTAAGAAGCTGTAGAAATGGTAGAAGATATACCTCTTGTAGATGAAGTTCATGAAAATGTAGGCCCTACACAAGCATCTCCTCCACCACTGAGGAATATCCAATCTATGATCTTAGGAATTCTTGACAATATGGAATTGCTAACATACATCCAATAGCAGGTGCAATGAATGGTGGCTGTGCAACTAAGACAAGGAAGTGGCACAAGTATGATGAATGGTATAGACAAGTCATACCATAGGCATCACGATTGCTTGCCATATCCTTGAGGCTATATGGTGCCTATCTTCAAATAGTTTAATGGCATGGGCAACCCGGAACAACATATAGCTCACTTTGTGATGTTATGTGGGGATTCAAGTAACAACCCCTCATTGCTCCTCTGCCAATTTATGGTAAGCTTACGATCATGGCATTTGAGTGGTATGCCAATCTATACCCAAAATCCATACAGACTTGATTGCAAATGAAAGAAGCTTTTTGAATCATACTTGGAGGAGTTAGTGACAAGTTGACCATTATAGACCTTATCTCAACACCAAAATGCGATAATGAATCAGTGTTGGTCTATACCACATAGTGAAGAAATCTTAGCATTAAGTAGGAGTAGCTTATAAGTCAATTCAAGGTTGTTAATCTAGTCCTTAGTAACATAAGGAAGGATTGGATGGCACCCTACTTAAGTACATCCTCTATCTGTACTTGCCAAGAACTCATCACAAAAGTCAAGAAGTTGTAGAGGACTATCTTAAGGAATGGTTTGCCCATGAATGTGACTATGGCATTCTTAAACTACAACTTGATGCTATAAAACAAATAGCCATGACTAACATGAAATTCATTAGGAGACAAATGCAAGTGTTGAATGAACTCATGTAGGATATGGTGGCAGATATGGAAAGCATGTCAAAGTATGACTATCATGCTTTGTGGGGAGATTGAGATGGCAGAAAAGATGATAGTAGAAAGGGCAAAGTCACACAAAAGACTTTATAGGAGAGACAAAGAATCACCTACCAAATTGCCTAGGGACTTGAGTAATCATCCACACCTCCCACTCTTGAAATGGATCAAGGAGAATAAATGCTCTCAAAAGTGATCATCTGAGTCCCTTGCCTCTTGTGGCATGGTGATTCACACATTCAAGATAGACACTAATGAGCAACTATCCCAACCACCCATTGGGTTTGGTGAAGTCCTAGTTTTAGAGCCTATAGAAGGACGCCCTTTACCAAATATAGAGGAATTATACATATATGACACATAGGATGAACATGACTCTATATCCAAGTCAAAATAGCTTTATGACCACTTAGGAAGGCCCTACACCAGAAAGCACAAAAAAAGTCATTTCAGGAGATTATCAAATAAGCTAACTCTAGGACTCATTCAACTCCTGCATCAGGCCAATTTGGTCATCAATGAAAGATATGGCCCAAATACAAAGTCTTGAAAAAAATCATGCCAACTGATGAAAGAGAAGTGCTCATCTAAAGTGTCTCTAAAGATCTCCCTATAAGGAAGACTCACATGCCCAATTCTAATAAAGAGTGGGATGATTATCAACCAGTCACAACCTTTAAAAACACTCAGAGAACTTCCAACTAAGGGCAAGGATCTGTCACTTCCTATCGCATCATCAACCATGGTAATGACTCTAAAGTGGAGCCCTGTTGGTCTTAGAATGCTCAAATTCAACCAAGGAATGCAAACCAAGAGCAACTCAAAGGTGGTAAGGTCTTTCCCTCAATACAAGCTCCAATGACTAGTGATAAAAATATCTCCAAGGACAAGAAGAAGGAAATTTGGATAAATGAAATCATCAAGCATTCACAAGTTAAACCTACACCCAAGAATGTGGAATACAACATAGTGGCACATCTCAAAAAGATCCTTGCCATGCTAAGTATGTTTGATACCCTAATAATATCATGAGAATTTAGGGATACACTAGTGCATATCTTGCAAAACCTAGCTAATTATCAATCATACTTTGCTGAAGAGAAAATGAAAGAGTCTTTGTATGCCCATCAAACTCCTATCATTACCTTCCCAAACAATGACCTGTTGTCAAGAACGATGGACCATAACAGGGTATTATATATCATAGGGAATAGTGATGGGATCAAAGTAAATCACATACTTTTTTACCTAGGAGCTTTTATCAATTTAATGACTTTTTGTACTTTAAGACCTTTTTTACCTAGGATCTTTCATCAATTTAATGACTCTTAGTACTTTAAGAGCTTTAACTTTGGACGTGTGCCACCTATCATGCAAAGTCATAACCATCCAAGGGTTTAAGCCAAATAGCCAAAGAGCTTTAGGAGCATCACCATACTCCTAAAGGTGGGTAAATTAATGATTGATGCTAAGTTCTACGTAATTAAAACCGATGCATTATATGGAGCATTATTAGGGAGGCCATGGTTATATGAAAACAAAGTGGTGCCCTCGACCCTACATCAATGCCTCAAATACTTTGATGATAGTGGTGAATGTTGAATTGATGGAGATGTACATCCCTTTGATGCTCATGAGGAACATTATGATGATGTGAAGTATTATCAAAAATCCCATGCTGTTAAAGAGGCTGCTTTCATCAATCAAGTGAAGAAAACGATTGCTAGCTTGATTTTTGCCCTTCATTATCTAGGAAGTGACACAAACTCTTTGGATGAAGAAATCCCACAATCCTACCTTGACAGTTATTCTTCTAATGAAGATGATAGTGGGGGTTAGATAGAAAACACTCTCCTTATTACAAAAGTCCCCAAGGGCTAACTTAAGCCATTGGATTAGGTAAGCATCAATGTTGTGGTAGAGTTAATAACTTTCTACATTCCTCCACAATGCAAGGGAGAAAAGGAAATACTATTTTACAAGGCAATCCCCTATCTCCCATGGATATACAAAATCTTCAAAACTGAGGATCCAGAGAATGATGGTAACTATCAGCTAATGGTCATACCTAAATGCTTTTTTGAACTAGTTTCATCAAATAATCAAGAAATCCAGTTGTAAGCTTCAACAAACAAAAGAAGAAAGTCACTTCTTCAAGAATCTATGGGATTCACCTTAACGGCATGCTTATATACCTAAAAGAGAAAATACAAATACTAAAGGATTGGACTACATTGATCGAAGTATCCATACATGCCTCATGGTCACCATCAGACCTCTGTCTAATAATAAGGTTGATCAATCATCCTGAATGCCTTTTGACACCCAAACCATATGCATCAAACTATCTATGGTTCTCCAAACATCACAAGAAGGTGAACTCCTTAGCAAAGTCTCATCAAGGCTTGAGAAACATGGGCATGATGTAGTCAAAACACACTTAAAATCAAAAGAGGAATTTTTTCCAAATCTCATTCAACTTGACAAACTACGTGGTGAAGGAATGATCCTCAATCAAAAAATAGCTCCGCTAGAACTTGAAGATGGAAGACAAGCCATGGTCAATGAACTCATAGAAATCAACCTTGGTTCAAAGGAGGACCCTAGGCCAACCTTTTTCAGCACACAACTCTCAAAGGAAAGCCAAGCGCAACTCAAAGTAGTGCTCAAAGAGTACATTTACTGCTTTTCATTGAACTACAAGGAGATGTCCGGACTAGATCCTAAAGTCACAGTCCACAAGTTGGCTATTAATCCTAAACTCCTACCTATCAAAGAATCACCTAGGAAGATAAAATTTGACCTAGAACAAAAGGTGATAGAAGAAATGAAGAAACCAATTGAAGCAGGTTTTATCAGAGAAAAGAAGAATCGTGCCATTCAAAAAGAATGGCCAAATCCGCATTTGCATGGACTATAAGGACTTGAATAAAGTGTGTCCAAAAGATGACTTCTCATTACCAATCACAGAATCATGATTAACAATATGATTGATTTTGAATTATTCTCCTTTATAGATGGTTTCTCAGGGTACAACCAAATAAAGATATAACTTTTCAAACACTAATTTGCATTTACTCCTACAAAGTGCCATGACCCAAATTTTTGATGATCTCATACACCAAGAAGTCAAATGCTATATGGATGACTTGGTTGTCAAAACCAAGTCTAAGGACAAGTGCATCTAAGATCTAAGAGTGGTATTTGACCATCTTAAAAAATATAATCTAAAAATAAATCCCATGAAATGTGCCTTTGAGGTATCATCTAAATAATTCTGAGGCTTCATTGTCAAACATTGGGGGATTGAAATTGATCCATCTAAGATTAATGCCATTCTGGACATGCCACAACCTAGCAACTTGAAATAGTTGAGGACATTCCAAGAACAACTTGCATACATAAGGAGATTCATCTTGAACCTCTCCACAAGATGCAAACCCTTCTCTAAATTGATGAAGAAGGATGCTCCATTCATTTGGGATCAAGAATGCCAATAAGCCTTTGAGAATATTAAGCAATATCTCTTCAAGCCACTAGTCTTGGAAGCAGCCATGCCTAATAACCCTTGGTCCTCTACATAGCTACAATGGAAGGGTCCCTAGTGGCACTCCTTGCCTAGAGTAATATTAAAGGAAAAGGAAACACACTCGACTACCCGAGTAGTGTGCAAGTAGGGCAAAGATCAATTACTCTCCCATCAAAAAGCACTAGCTGGAGCATATGTTCATACTCAAAATGCTTCAACACTACTTGCTCTCTTATTAAGTTATTTTAATATCAAAGGTTGACCCCCTAAAATACTTAATGATTAAACCCGTGTTCACAGGAAAATTGGCAAAATAAGCCTTAATCCTCATGGAGTGATACATTAAATTCACTCCATAAAAGGCAGTTAAAAGGTAGGTGCTCATGGATTCACAGCTCGTCCAATGCTAGATGACTCTCCATTAAGTTGCAAACTCCTTGATGAAGAAGTTTTTCTCATTGGAGAAGAGAAACTCTATTAGAAGATATACTTTGATAGGGTATCATCCATCAGACGAGGAACAAGTCCAAATCTTTCACAAATTAAAGTAGGCAATGGACTTGTATTTGTCATTCCAACTGGGGGTATTTTACAATACTCCTATTTTCTCTCGAAACCATGCACAAACAATGAGGTAGAATATGATTCCCTAATTGTAGGACTAGAGGTGGCCCTCAACATAAAGATATTATGCCTATATAGCTTTAGTGACTCATAATTGGTCATCAACCAAGTGGAAGGTGAATACAGAGCACAAATCTAAGCTACTGAAGTACCATGAAAAGGTTCTAAAACTCATGGGACAAATCTCACATGTTCAAATAACTAGAGTCCCCTAGTCCTGCAATGAGGGAGCTCATTCCATAGCCAAATTAGCTAAAGGATTGGCTGACCACCCCATCAAGGGGAAATTCTGATCATAGTTTGTAGCAGGCAAGTCATAAACTCAGTCTTCAGCATCAGACATGAGAAGGCTGAATCTAAATTGATAGAGAAGGTATCATTTTAGAGAATACCATTCACCGACTCCCTCAAGAATGGAAAATTCCTATAAAGTAAATCAGCATGGATGCAACTCAAAAAGAGGGTTGTGCACTTCTAGCTCGTTAGCAACACCCTTTTTAGGAGGTCTTTTGATCAACTACTTCTACACTGTCTTTCAGACAAAGAAACTAAAGAAGTCATATAAGAAGTACACTTTGGGATTTGTAGGACCCATTAATCAGGTCTAAAAATGAAAATGAAAATCAAATGTATGGGCTACTGCTGGCCCACAATATATTTATTGCATCAAATATACAAGAAAATATCACCTATGCCAAATTTATGGTAACTTCATTCATCAAAACCCAAGTCCTTTGCATCCAATAGTATTCTCATGGTTGTTCAATGTATCCCGTACGGACATAATAGGCCCAATTGAGTCATATTTTTCTAAAGGTCACCACTTTATATTAGCAGCAACTAATTATTTCTCTTAATGGGTAGAAGCAATCCCTTTAAAAGGGGTGAAATCTGATACTATCATATATTTCTTTTGAGAAAATATTTTGCACCAATTTCGCATTCCTCAAAGGATTATTTTTGACAGTGGACTATCCTTCAAAAGCTTCAAGGTAGGAAAATTTGCACATCATCATCAGATAAATTAGAGATACTCATTCATCTACAACATAAGGATGAATGGCCTCGCTGAGGCATTCAACAAGACTCTCTCCAAAAAATTAAAGAAAGTCATTGCTAGAAATAAAAATAATTTGCACCAAAAGCTTTTTAAAGCATTGTGGGCTTATTGCAATATGTATGGAACACCTACCCAATAAACACTGTATGCATTAGTGTTTGGGACTGAAGTAGTCATACCATTAGAGTTACAAATTCCCTTTCTACAGATTGCTTTGCAAGAAGAAATTACAAAAAAAAAAATGTTTCTCATCACCTTGATGAGATAGACTCCCTGGATGGAGCAAGGATTGTAGCTCAACAAAACCTGGAGATGTATCAATCATAAATGTCTAGGGCTTATAATAAGATGGCCTAGCTTAGATCTTTCCAAAAGAGTGAGATGTCTTGGACTTGAGAAGACCCATTATCCTAAATTAAAGCAAGAAAGGTAAATTTGAGCCTAATCAGAAAGACCTTTATATTGTTGAATACATATTTGAAGGAGGACCCTCTCAATTAATTGATGACAAAAGGAAAAGGCTTATGCCATTGATCAATGCCTGATTCTTGAAGAAGCATTATGCATAATTTCTAGACTCAGTAACAATAGATAGTGTCTATGTTTGTCTATGATGAAATGCCTGGCTTTCTTAGAGGAATGAATGATCAAACATGCACTTCATATTTGTCGATATAAAATATGAACACAAAACCCTATCCATTTTTTGTGATGATTGAGTCCACGACCCCATGAAAACTCTAGTCCACCTCATGTAGCACATCAAGTTTGCTCCTTGTGGTACATCAAGTCCACACCTTGTGGCGCATCAAGTCCACACCTTGTGGCGCATCAAGTCCACACCTTGTGGCACATCAAGTCCACTCCTTATAGCATATCAAGTCCACTTCTTATGACAAATCAGCTCCACACCTTGTGAAACATCAAGTCCACTTATTGTGGCACATCAAGTCCACCCTTTGTGGCATATCAAGTTAATTTCTTGTGGCAAATCAAATCTACACCTTGTGGCACATCAAGTCCATTTCATGTAGCACATCAAGTCTGCTCCTTGTGGCAAATCAAGTCCACTCCTTGTGGTATATCAAGTCCACTCCTCATGGCCAATCAAGTCCACTTTGTGTGCCAACTCAAGTTTACTTTAAGTGGCAAATCAAGTCCACTCCTTGTGGTAGATTAAAAAACCACTCTCATGTGACAAGTTAAGTCCATCATCACATGATAGATCAAGTCCACTCTCAAGTGGGAAGCCAAAACTCATTTTTTGTGTTGGGATAAGAGGAATATAAAGTCACAAATAAAATCTAATGTGAAGTGAAAGGATTCCATCAAGCTTTATAAAACAATAATAATGATCCTAATTAAGGTGGACAAAAAGCATGCAGGAATCCTATATGAAATAGACAACGATAATCCCAAGATATGTAAAGCCTACTGATACTTCTTGAGGACCATGACAACTCATTAGCCACTTGCTCAGCTTCTCCGTTATTACCTAAGCAAAGCAAGTGATATATTAGCAAAAGGGGTTCTAAATAAAAGTTCCCAAAAGGAGAAGGGAAGGTGGTGAGCCATTACCTAGGGCTGGTGAAAGTAGATGGACACCCATAAATGCAAACATTCCTCGACTGAAATATGACCTAGGAACCATATTTGCAACAAACACGTAATTAGTATACATGCAATGCAAAACTTGGCAAAGTCCAAACATCTCTCATCATCAGAGTTTGAGATATCATTAGGAGGACCTCTAAAATCCTCATCCACTTGAGAAGAGACGAATATTCAGCTAAATAAAAAATGGAAAAAAAGAAAAAGAAAATAAACTTAGGACCAGAAAATTATCAATTTCTATAAGTACACATATCTGATGAATAGTCAGCCAATGTAGGCAACTGAGAAGGCAGTTGGACTACTTTACTTAAATTCATATCAAAAGATTGGTGCTCTAGTGTCAGTGAAGGAAGGGTCACACTTGGCCCTGTATTCACATCAATCATTGGAAACAAAGAAATTAGACCTTGAGATAATTCACGTGGTGATGTTGATCCTAATCTGACACTCCCACTGATAGATAGACTTGTATATGTTGTTGAGTGCCTTAGAGCATCAGATATAGAAGGGCCACATATAGATCAAAGTGCCTCTTAGCTTGGACTCAATCTAGGACCTACATTACCTTGGAAATGACCATCATCAATGCTATAAGGAGGAATAGATCCCTCTCTATTTGGTCTGTGGTGAGCAAATTTATGAGCCAGAGCCTTCTTCACCTCTTGAGTCCTCTGCTACTTTGACCCTCTGCTACTCACTGCCTTCTTTTCCCTATTACATTAACCAAGGTTACTCTTGAATAGAAATTTTGCAGTTTGATGCAAAAATACCCTATAATGGTACTAAACCATGTTGTGGCATATAAATGAAGAATCTTAGCCTCTTGCTCAATGTCAAGAATATAATACTCTAAGTCATCTTAGAGATGAGTAAGGTGTAACCAGTCCACTAATTTGCCAAGATATGATGGTGACAAAGGAGTGAGGATGATTTTCAGAAAGCCCTAATCATAACCAAATTACCGATAGAATTGGTGTGGATTATAAGTCCCTACAGCCAAATGCTCCCCAAAGCAAAGTGGGAGCACCCTATGTCTCAAGGAGAAAATATACTCATAGGCTTCTAGAGGAAAGGGATGATGAGCCATCTCCGCTAGCTTGCTGGAATTAGAAATAGTAAAATGAAAAGCTTGCCACTCAAAGTTTTGAGCATTCCACACATGCATCCTGGCCTATTTAGAAGAATAAGTGGAAACAATTGTATGCATAATCACAATCATCATGGGGATGGGAACTGAATATGAAAAGCATATTTTATCATTAGTCTCCAACCCAGTGTACATCCTTAGAAAATGGGCATAGATCCAAGCATAAAAAAATGGATGGAAAATCAAGTTAAGGAATTACCTGGTCCTAGAGGGATCTCCACCATCACTCTGAAACCTACATATATGGAACCAACTATAGTAGGATCTAGAGCAACTTTCTCTCTTTGCACCATCCTGCAGGCCATTGCAAATGTATCTAGATGAATGTACCTCCCATCGCATGGCAGGATAAAATGACAATGCCACTAACAAATGAAAATAGCAAGATAAGTTTCAGGGCCAAACTCTGAAAGGATGTCTCCTATGATATGCATAATTCAATCATAACTAGTGGCCTCATTTGCTAGATTTCTCTCATAGAAAAGTTTGATCCAACAGTCGAAATACACCTACTACTTACTATTCTACAAGTGCATGACCATCTAGTCATAGATTCTGAGGAGATCAAGTAGAGTGTAATTGAAATCAAGGCTTATGTGATAGCCACTATGGATGTATTCATCACAGAAACTCCCAAGGATAGGGATCCTAGTAAGCTATCTTATATCCTATAAAGAGATACCAACCTCACCATATGGAGTATAAAAGGTATTTATAGCATAATTCTACATCTCAATCACACTATGTAAAATCCCCGAGTCTCTTGCATACCATTCCTTGGAAGCTATGACTCCTAAAATGCCAAAGCCAACAAATTGGGTTGAAAACTGAGATACTATATCATCAACCCACTCTCAGTAATTTGGAAAATCTAGTACCACTCTAAAAAGTGGAAAACATCACCTCCCCCCCCCCCCCCCAACCAACCCCCCAAGAAAGTGAATGACCATTCAAAATATGAAATCCTAGAGTCTATGAAGACTCTCATTGCCTAAAGTGCCCAACTGACTCCAATCTGAAGGACTTACTACCCCATCAGCACAAGACATCCCTTCTTTGGAAAATAAGCAAAGGGGTGACAATTATCAAATCTCTCTTATTTTTTATACTCTAGAGGTTGATATGCAATAACTACTTTAGTATTAGTTCCCCAAAATGGGAATAAAGCATTGTAGAGCCAAATTGTCTTCTTTTCCATTTTGAATTTTCTTAACCACCAAAGACTCCATGATACCATCAAAGGAAAATAGAGGCAAGCAAACTAAAAGAAAGGGAGTGAAAAAAGCTATTTTCGAAAGGACAAATAAAGGGCCTCACCCATCACACACTTGTGAAAGCAACAAAGAGAAGTCAAATTCTCACTATCTTCTGCATCCACTCCCCTTGGCAAGAAAATTAATGAAGTGGATGTGAAGGGGGGGGGTTTTTTTTTGGGGGGGGGGGGGGGGGGTGGGGGGGTACTTTGTTTAAGTAGATTTTGCAACCCAACTTTGACTTTGAGTCTAACAAGAATTAGAGTTGGACTTTGAGCTTAATTTGGGATGATTTGGCCCAATTTGAAATAGAAAAGGGGCTGAAAATTTGGGTCCAAACACTAAACTGAGACCCATTGGATGACAAGTTCTAACAAATTGAAAAGCTTCTACTCATAGTCGGCAACCAATTGACCAATTCTGACAAAACTATGTGACCTTTGCTTGCAAGTTAGATGACTGGTTCCCAAATTGGTTGACCAGTTTGGGCATGATTTGCAGAAATTAAAATAGAATTTCTTTGAATCTATTGAGAATCAATGAGATTTTCAACCAAGGGTATTGTAATCTCAGGATCTATCATAAGCATCCATATATGATGCTTATGGTATGAAAATATCTATCAAATCTAAAATTTGGATCAATCAATGATCCAATCAAAGATCCTCTCAAGCCCTATAAAAAGAGGGCTAGGGCATACAAAATTCATAATTGATTTTTGGTGGAGTTTCTGCATGAATTTAAGGAGGAATTGAGATCAATTCTCAGGGTTTGAAGGAAGGATTATGAAGATAAGCTCGATGTTAATGAGGGAGAAAGAAGGTATAGTCAAATATTTAGAAAAGATGTAAGGCTCCAATCTTTCCTTTGTCTTTTTTTTCTTTGATTCCTCTTTTCTTCTCTTTCCAATGTCTTTGGTCACCTGCGGCCATGTGTTCTCCAACCACTATTCATTTCAACAACAAACACTTGGCGGCCTAAGTTTGGGTGACCAAGCTAGATAGACTAGACACTTAAATCTTGCTATGAGCACCTCTTTTTCTTCACCATCATTGTGTCCATCCGTAGCCTTGAGCATCGGTGAACCCTCATCATCACCATGGCCATCCACGGTTCAAAACATTGGAGGGCCTCCCTCATTCCCACAGCCACCTTCAGTCCCTCTCATCAATTGGCAAGTCTCCATCACTCCTATGGTCACCCGTGACCCTCATACAACCGAAGGAGCCCCACCAACACCATAGACACCCACGGCCCTCATGCATTAGCAAGCTTCCATCACCACTACAACCACCCATGGTTTTGCATGTTGGAGGATCTTCATCAACATCGTAGCCACATACGACTCCATCCTGACTTCCCCATCAAAGCCTTGGAAGAGGGGCCAATCGACTAGAACCTATTTGAACTAGAATAAGAATGAAAAAATAATTAAAACAATCAAAATTTACATCCTTAAGCCAACCTATGGGCTTGCCAAACATATATAAGCCAGCCTATAGGCATGCGATTCATTTGGACTATAGGCTAGCATGTGGGCTCACTGAGCGTCTATAAGCCAACTGACAGGCTCGTGATTCATTTGAACTATAGGCTAGCCTACAGGCTTAGTTAACGTCTATATGCAAGCATGTGGACTTGCAATTTATTTGGACTATGGGCCAACTTGTAGGCTTGCCAAACTTCTATAGGCTAGCCTGCATGCTCATGATCATTTGGACTATAAGCTTGCCTATGGGCTCCCCATAATACCATCATGATAGCTTAAGGGCTCTTGAACCCAAAATTAATGATTATAAAATCAGTTTACTGACTCAATCATGTTGAAATCAGACCAATAAGGCCAAAAACAAATAAAAATGAGAAATTCATTCAAATAAAGCATCAAATAAACTCAAATGAACCAAAACAAATTGATAAAACCAATTCAGATAGGTAGAAAATTGCCCAGTCAAATGACTGGTAACCGAACTGATCATTTCATTTTGTTAAATCTCCAAGCAACACAGTTAGTTGTCCGGTATTCAAACTAGTTGTCCATTTTAGCCAAGAATCTAATGATCTGTGTTCAGAAATACTCCAAATAGGGTCACATTTCAATCAATCCAAACTTGGGTAAATTCAAGACTGAATCAACTTAACATATGAGTAAAACTAAGTTTGGATTAAAACTCCAATCGAGTTAAACAACATCCACATTAAATCAAAATGACCTAAAATTGAATCCAACCATGAGAAAAGTCAAGTTGAGGGCCAATTGGGTCAGCTTCCAGTTAGACTAAGCCATAACAAGCTTGAATAGAACTCCAAAGTGAGTCAAGCACCATTCAAAGTAAATTAAAATGTGTTCAAAATGAAACTACATCAAGATAAGTCTGAACTAACCTCCAATAGAGTCAAACCATATTCATGTCAAATCAAAATGAATTTGAATCAAGTTTGGGCCAAACTCCAATTTAGTCAAACTTAATCGGATCAAGTTTGAACCCAACTCCTAATCAAGTTTAATCAACTCCAAGTCAAGTTTGAACCCAACTCCAAGTCAAGTTTGAACCCAACTCCTAATCAAGTCGAATCAAGTCCCAACCAGGCTAAGTCAAATTTGAGCTAAAACCTAATAGAGTTAAATATGAGCCTAAACGAAAACAAGTCAAATTTTGAGTCAAAGCATAGGTCAAGTCTGACCAAAGCAAGTTTGAATAGAACTAAATTAAGTCAAACTAATTCCCATGTGTGCTACAAAAATACTTGGCAACATTCAAAGGCTATGCCTAACCCTATAAGCAATGGGTGACATTATCAACTTGACCTAAAACCAAAAAAATTGAATAGAGTTAAATTAAGTCAAACTGAGTCCCACTGGGTATGCCATGAAAGTTATTGGCCATATTTCAAAATAGGCCAAACATGAGACAATAGCAAATCTAGACCTGAATGAGAACACAGGTTAAGCTTGGCTCAAAACTAGTTTGAATAGGAACTAAGTCCCATTGGGTGTGCTATGAAAACCATTGACAACATCTCAGTTCCAATGGACACTAGGCTAAGAAAGGCTATATATTATCAACTTGAAGATGACTAGCATACACCCTGACTATTAGTCTCTTCATTCAAATCAATCTAAACAAAAGGTAGGCTCGAACTTGCTTAGTAAGTCAGTGAAGATGCCTTGTTCCAACAAGTCAACTGACAATACACTTAAAGTTGTCAGAAATATCAAACCAAAGAAGTTATCATGAATGCTCCAAGCTATTGGAAATATTTCAAACCAAAAGAAGTTATCACCAAAATCCCAGACTATCAGAAATACTTCAAACTAAAAGAAGTTATTGCTAATGCTCCAGGCTATTGGAAACATTTCAAACTAAAAGAAGCTATTACCAATGCTCCACACTATTGGAAACACTTCAGACCAAGGAATTTATCACCAATGCTCCAAGCTATCGGAAACTCTTAAAACAAAAAGAAGTTGTCGCTAATTCTCTAGTCTATAAGAAACACTTCAAACCAAAAAAAGTTATTACCAATGCTCCAAGCTATCAAAAACAATTCAAACCAAGAAAGTTATTACCAATGCTCCAACCTATCAGAAATACTTCAAGCCAAAGAAGTTATCATTAATGCCCAAGCTATTGACAACACTTCAGACCCAATCGACCAAAAGCTAAGAAAGGTAGTTAATTACGGAGGCCCATTGGGTGTGCTGCAAAAGCCATCGATAACACCTCAAATTCAATTAGCAATAAGCCAAGATTGGTTGTCAATCACCAAATCAAAGATGATTAGTATAAGCTAAAGTCGTTGGTCATTCCTTCAAACCAAATAGTGCAAAACACCTTGTCCAAACAAGACCACTCAAGCCAAGTTCAGAAGTCATTGATGATGAGCCACTTAGAATAATCAAAGAAGATGTTGATAATGCTCCCTTCAAAGCTAAACCTAACAAGTTATCGACAATTCCATCAAAAGAAGTTAATTTCCAATGCTCAAAGAAATTGGGCACACTTCAAGTTTAACTTGATAAGTCATTGGTAATACTATCGAAATAAGTTAAACACTAGCACCTAAAGCTATCAGCCATACTTTAGGCTAAACCTAACAAGCTATCAATAACACTATTAAAAGGAGTTAATCGCTAATAATCCTTAGTTTATATCTTTACATCCCACCAGGCCACGTCACTAAACCAAGTGATCAACATCTACCTAGGATCAAGTCAAGGCATGTATGGGCTAGACTCCACATGATCCAACATCAAAGCTTCTTCCTCTTTTCCTCTTTCTTACTTCATGTCATTTATGCATTCAAATCTATTAAATTGTAAAGTGAGGATATGTCCTTGCTTAAGCCATGTACCCCTTTCACAAATTAATAAATATCATGCTTTCTTTTATTATTTTGTATCTCTATTTCTTATTAGCTAGGTTTCTCACTTTAAGAGGTTCTCGATAATCATTAGGAAATTAACAATAATAGCTTATGTCTATTGGAAGTTAATGTTCTCACAATACTTGATAGTACACTCCAATCAATACACACTTTTATTTATGCATTGAAGTTGCTCCCCAAGGTCTCCTCCATTCTGGGTCGCCTGTAGCGATCCCATAACACAGATGGAAATTTTTACTAGCTATATTTTTGTTCCTTTTTTAGTTTTATGAATATCGATAAAGATATAAACTAGTTAAGGATAATCTTATCTTGAGAGATGAGTAATATTTCACCTCTTTTACAAGAGAAGGTCCTTCTTACCTCATGGGACTATGCCACTTTTGTTGTAATTGAGTTTCCTAATTTCATTAATTAGTAGCTCTATTGATCCTGCATCTTTGTCATGTATCTTTTCTAAACATGTGATATAGCCTATTGGTTCTGAATGAAGTATTTGGAGGAGAAGAGCTGCATGTTGGTGGATGTTAGAATGTTTCTAGTATAGTGGTAGGAGGGGATTTGGGTTATGTATGTGTTTTTGGATGTAAAAATGGTGGGAACTTTCTATAAAGAGTTTATCAAGGGGATCATTCTTTTGGATCAAAGTGAATGCTTTTGCATTGTGGAGTGAATGGTTGACTTTACAAGTGCTTAGGAGGTCTTAATCTTTGATCACTAGTTTGTGTTCCATATCTTATAAAGAAAATATGCTTATCAAATTGCTAGCTTGCTCACTTGATGTGATGAAGTTGGAATCCATAGTTGACTTAGGTAGCCTCCATTATTTGCAGTAGTTGGTAGGAGGTTGGATTTGATTTCTCTTCTTGCCCCTGGTAATCAATAAACTAAAATCCTTGTTCTTTCAAAATTCCTCGGGAGGCGGCTAATGTGTGGCATACTCTTCTCTTCCAAATCCTTGACTTAGTCAATGTCTTATTCTAAGCATCATGTACCATGGGTGTTGAGAAGGGAAGGATTGGATATCATTGGGCATATTTGCGGATTGGCAAAAGGAAAAGGAGAATTTTTAGGTGGCGGACCAAGACTCTTAGAAATAAGAATTGGTTTCTTTGGAGTTGGCTCAGGCTAAATGAAGGTGGGGATGAGTTTCTTTGAACATGGCCTAGCTTAAGAATGGTTTGGCTATCTTTATCCTTAGGCATGGATCTCCAAAAATTGTTGTGATAGTGCCTTCATGAGGGAACTTCAAACAATAATGTCCAATGAAAGAAAACTTTCATTTGGAATCATTTTCAACAAAGGATCAAGTTTTAGTAGGAGGTGATGTAGAGGACATGAAATTTAGCTTCAATACCATTGTCATGGGTAGTCAAATTCACCACTTGCATTTTCTCCTGGAGTTGTTGTAGGCCATGATGTTGATGTTGGATTCAATTAGTTGGCTCTCTAAAATCCTCAAGTAGCTTAACATAGCCAAGGTGCAAACATTAAGTGCAACACTAGTGTCTATGAGTGTAGAGTTAACTGTGGTGTCACCAATTCCTGATGAGATATGTAGTGGAGCATCTCTAAGTTTTACTTCAAGTAGGTTTCTATCTAAGATGGTTACGTTGGGATTTTGGATGATGCTTTTGTAAATGGTAGCTAACCTTTTGGGGGGGGTATATTACTCTTGAGTTCTTTCGTTAAGAGTTTTAAAGAGTATTTCCCTATGTTTAAGTGTGTTCACAACAAGTTTTAAGATCAAAACTTTTTCAAGAATCTTACTTGCTTGGTTTAATATATTGTCCTCATTGTCAGTTTTAATTGACCATTTGATACATTTTGATTCTTGATTCAAAATTTGATTAGTCACTTTACCCTAATTTTCAATAGGCGAGATTTATTTATTTATGAGATTTTAACCTATTATGTAATTTTAGGAAAGTGATAAGTCTTTATTGATACACTTTTAAGGGATCATAATTCTCATCTTCTAATATGTAATTATCATGGTGTTGTTATAGATGTGGAATGTTCCTATTTGTCCTTCAGTTTTAGACTTGATGAAAAGTTTTCACCTCGTTTGGAGGGTTCTTGCATAGGAGGAATCTTTGTCAAGGATCCTCAACTATCCAAATATCTTATTTTACTCAAGGTGGTTTACTTGGTTTAAAGGTGGCTTCCACATAACTAATGTTGTTATTAGGGTATGCAGAGAGTGGGTCACATGGTGCATAGTTGATGGGTGGATGTACAACTTGATAGTTTCAAGGAAGATCCTGATGTTCGCTAGATGGGGGTTGTGATTGTGGAAGCTGGTAGGTATTGATTCTCTAGAAGATTAAGACAGAGGTTGTGAAGGTTGGTAAATATGTTGATACTTTACTTTAAGCCTCAGTGCTAAGAGTTGGTTAAATTGTATTGTCTTTCCTATAACTCCTTTGGCTATTCCTTGTCTTGTCCTCTTTGAGGATCTCTTGTTGGCCTAAGAACCATATTCTCATTGAAATTCTCTCACACCTGCCCCTTCTAATACAAAATATTAAACAAATAAAAGTTAGAGCATAGCAATCTTGCTTTAAGATTAGAGAGAGAAATCTAATTTAGCAAGATGATTTATTATTTTTTAGTGAGACAAATTTGGGATACATGGCTTTCTCTCTCCATCAGTTGGGGTATTTAACAAAAGCTTCTTCATTTTGTGTCTTCTCGGATATTAGCTTGATAATGTCTTGAGTGTATGCCACTTGGTGGATGTATTTTTGTTTGAATGCCATAAAGATCGCTTGGAGGGATTGTAAGTTCTTATGAGGGAGATTGATGGACCAATTGAATGTGTTTAGACTTAGCGATTTCTAAAAAAGGAGAGATCATCAATGCCTCATTTCCCCTAAAGGCCTGCACATCAAATAGAAAGCCTGACATACAACTATTAGGATCTCCCATCCCAACATAGTAATGGAATTTTCGCACCTCAAAGTCAATTAGAAAGTTAACAATGGGGAGCTTGATATCATTTACTACTAGAGTGGCAATATGTGAATATTTTTGTGTGAGCAACTTAGTGAGAATTTCTAATAACCAATCCTCAGTTACCTGAACTGACAAAGTTTCTATATCCATAAAATTCATAGGGCTGTCATGAGATAGGATTTTAGGAGACTATTGACCTATAGTCTATTAGTTGTTAATAAGAAGTTCAGCTAATTTATTAAAAGAGCGTTTTTTTTATCAATAAGACACAAGTTCATGGAGATCAATATTATGCATGTTGAAATTATCATTAAGCATAGTTGTCAAATAAGTTTTGTCACTTTTAAAATTTATGTTAAAGTTATTAGTATCGTGCAAGAATTTGTGGCACTCTCATTTTTCTAAGGTCCCCTATATGTGGGTTTACATGTTATCTACTTAGGGAAGATGGTACAACCAAACAATGATTTGCATTCTTGATGACCATACTAATATCTCCTGCAATAAACTCCTTGCTTGTATAATTGCATTCTGAGTCCACATGCACATTTGAACCAATACATAGTTGTAGGGGGCATTCTATAATAGACTAACTCCTTAGCCTATTGATTAGATTCAGTAGAGTCCAATCTCTTAGTCTCTTTAAAGGGAATTGCGGCACAACTCACCTCTTTTTGAGGTGGGAGTTATGGAGGTCTTTTGAGGTTTCATATAATCATAGGTCATACCATATGTCCAAGATATCATTCCCAAATGGTCCCAACACTCAAAACTAGATGACATCACAAGGCTTGTAATTGACCAAATGGCTTAAACCTAGTTTTTCCTCACTAAGGATTTTGACTCAACAAAGTAGTAAAGAAGAAACAACTACAAAGAAATTTACTAGACAATGAAAAAATGAATCAAAAAATTAGAACCTTCTAAGAAAAGATAGACTCAAAAACCTAAGATGAAAAAGGATGTCCCATCATAATCACCATTCTATGAGCCTCCCCAAAAATTTTTAGCTTTGTTGAGAATTTGTCATTTGACCTACGAGGTACATAAGATAAGATCTCTAAGAATGATCATGATAGTCTCCTCACTACACTTAGAATATACCCACCTTAATAACTTTAAGTTAGCCTTTGCATGTATCTACAAGAAAAGTAGAAGATTCCATGAGTTTGTAGAGTGTAATATTAAATAATTAAGTAAATAAAAGAAAATTTAAAATAAAGCAATGGCTTACCTACTATCTTGGTGGGGGAGGGTCTAGAGGTTCCTCCCAAATCCTCTTACTTTTTTTTTAAGGAATAAAACTATACACTAGTTGTGATGATGAACTCTAGGCTATAGATCTAACCTAGAGGCAAGAAAATAGAACAAGGAGAAAGGAAAGGGAAAGAAAGAGCCTGGTATTTGCACAACCCCTTTGCTTCTCTGGTCATGAAGCTCTCTTCCCCAAAGACAAATCTCATGAAGACCTACAATCTAACCTAAGATCTTGTAGCCAATTACTTGACTAGAGAACTTGCTGATGAATTTAGGAAAAGAAAAAAATGTTGTTTATATAGTTGTAAGAAAAGTGTCAAATTATTCAAACAAGCAATGTAGGACTAGTTTACTTTGGCTAATCAGGGCATATCACTGGTTTGGAGCTACTAAATATTCAAAGTTTTGGATGATAATAAAAATCCAATTGGAGTTTTGGTTTGTTTCAAGATTTTTGTGAAATATTGGATGAGTATAGGTTAGTGTGGATCATGGTTGAGATTGAATTAGAGTTTGAAGTTGGTGGGAGAGATAATTATTGGTGAATTTGGATGAGAAAAAAATGGAACCCACTGAAAAGTGATGCACCAATTCTCTAGCATGTGTGTGGGTCTCAGTTAGCTACCGGCTTTAGCCTAAGAGACTCCTTGAGATCACAATCTACTAAGACATTCTTTAGTTGATTTGCAAGTAGAAGAAATTGTAAAGAAGATGATCGAAAACTCTCTAATATGGTCACTCTAACACCCAAGTCAGTTGTAGCAGAAAATAAAATAGTGGATCTAATGAATTAACATTGGATCCAAATTGACATTAGTCCTTACCTACATGAAATTCCTTGGCATTTGTATTGTATAGAGGCAGTTTGGCATATTCGAGATTTCTTGATGTCAGCATAATTTATGCCAGATTACTTGTAACCACTAGTCTTAGATGTTTTAGGATTACCTTTTGGAGGATAAAATATTTATTAGTTTCCATAATCATTGGGTATATTTATCCATGAGAATAGGCTTCTTAGCCTAGTGACTCACCTCAAAGTTATCCTTCATGAAATCCACCAAGTTACTACCACCCAGTCCTCTAAATTGCAACCACTGGGTTCACCAAGCTTCAAATACCTTGGTTATGAGTTTAGAACATGACCTCAGTCACTCTCATTCATGGCCTAATTTATGAGTTAGGTCTAAACTTTTGGCTCAACAAAATTAGTTTGGTACATCATCAATGGCCCCCAACTTTGGGCATAGAGTTACCCCTACTCAACTTTTAGAGTTTCCCATGATGAATATTTTTCATCAATTGGTGATTTCTCAAGAGTTGTGTTGCCATTTTCCCTGCCCCATCATATGTCCCCCATCTTGATGAGGTTGTTAGTTCCCAAGGTGCCCCCTCATTTGTGTGCCTTTACCTAACTATCAAATAGGAGTGCTCAGATTTTTGCCATATGTCCCTTGCGACTTGGACTCTTGGTTTTGAAACATCACTCGCAATTTTGAGTTGCTTAGATTTTGCCACATGTCGTCTATCTAGTGGTTGAGGTCAAGCTATAAAGGACAAAACCAGGCCAATAGTCTAAACCCTACCATCATCTCTCTAAATTTCTCTATCAATCTTCATGTCACATAAGGCCAACCTTTAGGTGACGGTGTCACTCTTCCTTTGAAAACTACTGTGCTAGCTGCATTTGCTCCTAAGACCATCATAGTAGTGATTCTAGCTGTGAAGGCTGCCACAACAACCCAAGAGGCATCTTCCCCAACCCAAAAGGTGCCTGCTTATGTTGTTGCTTCAGCTTCAAATGGTACTCAACCTTCTCAAGCTCATAGCTTCGATATGTCTTTTTCACTTTAGTTTCATGTTGGATCTAAGTTTTACTTGTTAAAAAACTTAAACCCCGAACCTCATAGGCAAAGCCCTAGTCCTAGAATGAGCTATTTCTAGATTCAAAAACCCATAGGATCCCAAAGCACCATAGTGTAGTGGTTGACCTATAGTTAGGGCTTAAACATACTCTGAGGTTTGGTGAACCACTGAACCTTTTTCCACCAAGATTTTCTTAACTTTGATAGGCAGTGGGAACCCTCCTTCTATCTGAATTTGGCTTTCTAACCAAACTTTTTGGAAGACAAAGATAGAACACTTGGTTTAGATCTTTATCTTCCTAGACAATATTGAGGTCGACATATGGGGTTGGATGAAGAAAGCTCCAACCTCAAGGACTAGTTCAGCCATATTTTCACCACCTTTTGGGAGATGCTTGAAGGGGCCTTAGGTACCCCATAGACAACTTCATGTTGCGAGTATTGGCTGATCATGACCTTGTATTGGACCAATTGATTCCCAATGTGATGAGGTTCATCATTGCATTCTGAGCTTTGGCAACTACAAAATATTCTACACCAATAGTTGAAATGTTCCATGATGCCTTCCTAGGTGTCCAAAATTTGAGTTCTAACAAAAGCGGTACCTTGCATTGAGGAAGGGATGCCTGCTGTTCAGGGCTAACCCTTCCATGATTCTTTTTTGGGAGAACCATTTGGTGAGAGTCTCCTTGCAAGAAGATTCTAGACTCTAGAATGACTAGGGGAAACCTTTCAAGCATCAAAAGCCTCTCAATGTGTCACCAGTGGTTCATCAACTCTTAGTCTCTTGGATGACCAAACTATGAAAGACCCAATCCACACTGAGGTGGCCCAGTGAGAAAAAACTCAATGGACTTAGTCTCTTAGTGGTAAGGGATTCGAGTATGTTTTAGGTCATTGATCATTTTTGTTCTTTAGATGGTTTGAATAAAATTTACAATAACTATTACCTCAATGTCATATGCAAGTCATAGTAGGATAGCTATCATGAATGAGGTCCTTCTCCAATGGGCTCATGCCCCTTGCGTGGTTCCTCCTCTACCTTCAAGGAGGCCTAGGAGAATTGAAGAAGGAGCCACTAATTAGTACTTGCAATTCCTATGGGGAATTAGAAGAAGAGGAGGCTGAAACTATCAGGTGGTAAGGGTAGTAGTTTGGTGGCTCCAAAAAGTGAAAAGGAGAAGAAGGAAAGGACTTAAATTCCTCCTCCCACCATTCCCATCAAACCTACAGAGACACTCAAGGAGATAGATTTTAAGCCTAAACTCCAAAAGTAGGTGGTCGATAAACCTACCTTGTCTTCCCCTCATACTGTACCTAGGTGAGCTATACTGAGTCCTTGGAAGACTCAACATCCTAGGAAAATGGCGGCTGCCAATGAAGATACATTGAGAAACGGGTTTGATTTTAGCTCCCAAATCACCAAGCTTTCCGACGATGATTTGTTCTCAGTGGGGTGAACACTTCTTGTCACATAAGTTATCTTCCCCTCAATTCTTTTATTTTTCTTTTCAACCTTTTTCTTTTTGCCTAACTTCTTGGTTGGTTAGCAAATGGTGGAATACTTCCACCATGCCGAGAAGCACTTTCAAGAGGCCAAAAGGATGGCCTTCAATAGTAAGTCAAAACTTGCTACCACCAAAGCTAACCTTGGGGCTCTCTAGTCTAAACTAGAAGTCTTCGATTATACTTAGATGTAGTTCACTTCACTACTGAATCTGAGTCTAAGGCTAAAAGGAATGCCACGGATGAGAAGAAGTCCACTAAGGAGAGGCTACAAAATGTTGAGAAGGCAAGGGATTCAGCTCATCACAAGAATGAGTGCTCTAGAAGCTCTGAGCTATTGAACTTCTAAAGTGGCAAGAAGACATCATCATTTCTTTTGGCAGTGGGAAGGAGTTCTAGCTACTTCTCCAAGGCACTAAAGAGCTCACTGTTATAGAATAAGAAGAGAACAAGGCCTATCGATGATGGAAGGTAGACTTATCATCAAATCCTTTGAGGAGGGTTATTTGGTTTGTCGAGATACAATTGTTCATAGCTTGATGAAGCTAGACATTGATCCTCACACTCACAGAGTCAAACTTTACAGTGAAGCTCAAGCATAGTGGCTACATAAAGAGTATTGAGAGATACTCAACACTGACCCTCTTCCAAAAGAGGATGCTGAGGTCCCTGCCAACTCTAGCTCTGGTTATATAGTGAGTTCCAATAAAAATGAGGCTGTTCAGTGGAAGCAACAAGCCCTTTGAAGTGAACATAATATAGCTATTTGCTAACTCTTTTGTAATCCAAAAATTCAATCCTCATTGAAGTGATATTTTGATTCAAAGTTTTTGAATTGATGTTCCTTTGTTTTCAATGCTAATGAAAACTTTTCATTTTTGACAAGTGCTAACTCGAAAGTAAAACTAGTGAATTTGGTGAGTAAATTCTTAACCTAGTAGAGTGGGTATTCCTAAATCTCTTAGGTATAATCTTTTGGACTTCAAACTGTGTGTGTGTTTTTTCACCAAGAAATGAGCCAATTGTGGCTTCATCTAGAAGCTTTTATCTTGGCAATCATACATTACTTGAGCCAATAGAGGTTTTATCCAAAACAACATAATAACGTTTCAACCCGAATCATGAGTTGGAGGATTGATTTAAGCTTTACACCTTGATGCTTTTCACCTCAAAATTATTAATATTCTTACCTTGACTTATTCCCCCTTGCTTGTGATGAATCCAAAGTTGAACACTTGTCCATTATGTATTTTGGTCTTTTGCTAACTTTTTTTATGATTCAAACAAACTCAAAACTTCATGTTGAGCTTGGATGCTTCAATCAAGAGCATGACTAAGTTCTGAAATCTTCTATCTCGGATATGCATGTAGAGTTAAGATGAGATCATGTGCTTTGGGTAAGTCAATGACTCATAAGCTTATATTTATACATATTTTATGCACTGCTAATTTAATGATTTTTATGCTTATGATTTCAGCATTAGCATGGTACTCTATGAATTTTAATTAAATTATCTTGCAAAGTGACTTAGAGCTTAATTGTGAAATTTTAAAAGAGAATTTAATTTAATTGGTCAAGACAATCATAGAAGAGAGTCTATGCAGCAATGGTGTTCTCAAATATAGCCATGAAAAGGAGAAACTCTAGAAATTGGAATTGATATATATGGAAAGTTTCTCATTTGATAATGCTACAGTATTTTGGGCATAATTTCATACCTATAACTCCAGCTAAGATGATTCAAAGAGAAAATTAAAACTAAATGGCAAAGCTACAACTCTTATGTTTTCCGTAAATCCTAATTCCACCACCAATCATGTGCAAATTAAGACAATTTTTGGGTCACACAATTGATAGTGTAGAAAAAAAGGAACTCATTTTTTATTCAATCCCAAAGATTATGGAGGAGAAGGAGTCAGAATCAAGAGGAAATAGGAGGGTGGATACATTATAAAAAGGACTAGAGACTATTATATTTTCATAGGTTGAAGCCATACCCTTTCAAGAAAAATCGAATCTAAGAGAGAAAGGCTTAGTTTCTGCTTGTGCTTTCTACTTTCGAAGACTAAGTTCTTTTTGTTTCTTTACTTATTCTTTGATGTATTTTTATTGGATTTCTTCCTTAAGATTCTTGAGTATGTTTAATTTAATTATGTGTAGCTAAATTATCTTACTTAGCGGTTAGATGGATTTTGATTTTGGAATTATATAGTTATTTATTTTATTCAATTCAAGATCCTATAATTATTTGGATGAGGAATTTTTATTATTGTGCTTAATGCTTTAAAAGAATTGGGAGATCTTTTAATAAATCAATGATTCATGCATGACTGACTAAAGAATTGCTATGAATCAGATCCTTAGGCAATAAAAATCACATGTTAGACTATGGTATTAAAACTTATTCGCTATTGTGTGGGAATTAAGGAAGCTTAGTGAGTCAAATTCCCTTTTAAGACTAGAGGTGCTCAATGAATTTAATGCTTGTATCTCCTTTTGACAACCACTTAGAAATTTGATGGTAGAATTGGATTAATAATGGATTGACATGACTTGCTTGTTAATGAATTTAGAAAATCCATCATCATATGAATTAACTTTAATAAACCTTAAGTTATTTTTTGGTCTTGAGTTAGATTAGATAGGCAATTATATAATTTTGATTTAATGAAACCTAGACCCTATTTGCTTTCATCCTTGATTCAATTTTTATTAAATTTTAGATTTGCATTAATTCATTGTAGTTTTTATTCACTTAATTGATTTGTATGTTCAACTTAGTTGAAAATTAGTTTGGTACTATGATCTAGTCTTTGTAGAATTGACATACAACTCATCATTATATGCATATTTGGCTAAAGTATGCTTGCTTGAATGAACTGTGCATAAATTACATTTAAAGTTTCCTGCACCATTTCTAGGGAATCAAAACTATCCAAATTAGCTTTAGATTGAACATCCATTTGTTTTATTTAAGGATTTAATTTTTTTTTCTTTCAATTTTATAGGTTCCTAATGCATGAGACACACTAGTGGTGGAGATTTGATATCCCTTAGTCAAGAAATTGAAGGACTTTGAAAGCACTAAAGGTGGAGAAATAGAACAAGATGGCTTAAAACCAAGGAGTCCAAAATAATCCAAGGACATTGAGCTCACATGCTACAACTACTCTAGATGGTCCTACGTCATGCATTAGGAGGTCTAATATGCAAGAAAATAATTTTGAGATCAAGTATGCAATGATTCAGATAATCCATATGAGTGTACAATTTCCTGGCCCTAATGATGACCCTAAATCTTATATTGCTTATTATCCCAAAATTTGTGATACTTTCAAGTATATTGGAGCTAGTGGTGATGCCATTAGACTTAGGTTGTTTTCCTTCTATCTAAAGCATAAAGCAAAAGAATACCTTAGTCATCTTCCTGTGAGTTCTATTACTATATGGGATGATTTGGCACACAAGTTTTTATCCAAGTATTTTCCACCTGCTAAAATAAAGAAATGACATAATAACTTTTTTACAATTTGATAATGAATCCTTATAAGAGTCATGAGAGAGATTTAACAAACTATTTAGGAAGTGTTCACATTATGGTCTACCCATTTGAATGCAAGCATAAACTTTTTATAATGGCATTAATCAATCTAATCATTCAATGTTAGAGGTAGTTGTAGGTGGTACACTTAAGAGAAAAACTCCCAAAGAAGCATATGAATTATTGGTGGAGATGGCAGCCAATAGTTATTAGTATGGCAATAAGAGAACTGTGGGATCAATTTTGACCACCTGGGATAGCGGAGACCCCGAGGAGCAATCTCGAATCACAAATAAAAGTTTATTTTGGTTTGAGGCACTATTAGTTGTCGTGAAAATATTGACTTTCAACAGGCACAAGCCCCTATTATTAATTACCCCAACAATTATTAGGAACCTTTTAAAGCGAAAAACCTATCTAATAAAACAGAGACACAAAAGAAAGAAAAGAAGAAAGCATTATTTGATCAATTTAAAGAAAAGGTACATGACCTAAGTAATGACATACCCTCACTTTACAATAAATTTTGACATGAAATTATAAAAAATATGAAAGAAATGAGCAAATAAAATGAGAAAGAGTGGAGGAGAAGCTTTGATGTGTACTACCACCTAGCTTCCTCTACGTTGGAACGCGGGACAACCGACCCAACCGTGGAAGAGAATGGGAGAAGTTCAAAGTGTTGTTGATGGCTTTGAGTGTTGATGATAACTTTGTGACTTGAAGTGTTTCCATTAGCTGATAAGACATCGGCGATAACTTCATTTGAGTTGGAGTGTTTTCATTAGCCAATAAGACATAGGCAATAACTTCTTTAGTTTTTGAAGTGTTTTCATAACCAATAAGATGTAGTCAATAACTTGTCTGGTTTTTACAAGTGTTTCCATAGCTAATAAGGCATAGATTATAACTTCATTGGTCTTTGAAGAGTTTTCATAGCTGATAAGGTATAAGCAATACCTTCATTGGTCTTTGAAGTGTTTCTATAGCCGATAAAGCGTAGGCAATAACTTTGTGATTTGGGTAGCATCACCAACAGCTTATGAGGTTGGGTATAGCTTGAAGATGCATTGTCAACTACTTCTAGAGTTAGCTAGCTTGAAGGACATATTATCAACTACTTGTGAGGTTGACTAGCTTAAAAGGGCATGTCGTCAACTATTTGTGGGGTTGACTAGCTTGAAGTATAGCAAATGGCTTTAAGTATATTATTGGTTAACTTTATTAATTTGGTAGCATCACTGATAGCTTAAAGGGTCGAGTTAGCTTTGAAGTGTGGCCAATAGTTTTGAGCATATTGGCAATTAACTTTATTGGTTTGGTAGCATCATCAATGGCTTATGGAGTTGGGTATAACTTTGAAGTATAATCAATAGCTTGGAGCATATTGGTGATTAACTTCTTTAGTTTGGTAGCATCACCAATAGCTTATGGAGTTAGATATAGCTTTAAAGTGTGGCTAACAGCTTAGAGCATGTTGGTGATTAACTTCTTTAGTTTAGTAGCATCACCAATGGCTTATAGAGTTGGGTATAGCTTTAAGTATATTAGCGATTAATTTTTTTAATTTGACAGCATCACCAATGGCTTAGGGAGTTCGATTTAGATTTAAAGTATTGCTAAAGACTTTTGTAGTACACCCAACGAGACTCAGTTTGACTTTATTTAGTTTTATTTGAATTAATTTGGGTTCAAGTCAACATGGTAACATCACCCTTTGTTCATAGCTTTGGAGTATTATCGAAGGTCTAACACTCCCAGTAGGATTCAGTTTGATCTTAATTAGTTTCATTGGGACTAATATGTCTTAGGTCTGAGTTAGATTTTATTTAGCTTGAGACAAGCTTTAATCTTGTCTTAGACCTCTATAGGGTCCAAGTTTGTTGGACTGTGGTGCAAGTTGGAGTCAATTTTAACTCAACTTGATTTTAGTTCAGGATTAGCCTAGCCTAGTTCTGGCATGACTTTGAGTTTGTCATTTTAGTTTTGACTTGGTTTGATCGAGTCAGGTTGTAATTTGAACTTTGTTCAATTCAAATTGGATTTAATTTGAACTCAATTTGATTTTCAAATTAACCCATCTTAAGTCTAATTAAGGTTGAATATGAGTTTATTTGGTTTAAGTTGACTTAATTTAGATTTTTTGGAGTTTAATTGAGTTTAGATTTTAGCCTATCTCTTTGACCAATTAGAGTCCATTTGAGTCATCTTGGCCTTGATCTATTTATTTTGATTGAGTTCAATTTCAATATGATTGAATTACTTGACATTAAGCAGTTTGATTTAAGGATTTTTGGCCATTTATGATGATTTTAAATGGACCTGTAGCCTTATTTTAAATGTGTGAATTTGAAGGTTGGCTTAATTTGTGAGCTCAGAAACTAGCTTAGTGTGAGCCCGAGGGCAGACTGGGTGTGAATCTAAAGATTAGCTTATATGCAAAACTGAAGGCTAGCCGAGTGTGAACCCAAAGCCTAACTAGATGTGCGCTCGAAGGCTAACTTAGATGGGAGTCCAAAGGTTAACTAAGTGTAAGCCCAAAGGCTGGCTTGGATGTGAGCCCAAAGGTTGGCTTGAATGCAAGTTTGAAGGCTAGCTAGAGTATGAGCCTGAAGATTGGCTTACATGCGAGCTCGAAGGTTGGCCAAGTATGAGTCCAAAGGTTGACTCAAATGCGAGCCTGAAGGCTATCTAAGGTGAGCCCGAAGGCTAACTAAGTGCGAGCCTGAAGACTAGCTTAGATGCAAGTTCAAAGGCTATCTAAGTGCAAACCAGAAGGTTGACTTGAGTACGAGCTTATAGGCTGGCTTAGATACAAGCTCGAAGGCTGACTGAGTGCGAGTCCAAAGACTGACTCGGATGCAAACTCGAAGGTTGGCTTGAATGCAGACCCAAAGACTGGCTGAGTGTAAGCCCGAAGGCTAGCTAAATACTAGCTTGAAGGCTGGCTAAGTGCGAGCTCAAAAGCTGGCTAAGTGCAAGTTCGAAGGCTAGCTTAGATGCGCGCTCGAAGGCTAGCTTAGATGCGCACTCGAATGCTGGTTTGATGGGAGCTCAAAGGCTAGATTGGGTGTAAGCCTTTGAGCTAGCAAAAGGTTGGCTTGAGTGTGAGCTTAAAGGCTAGCTGAGTGTAATCTTGAAGGCTAGCTTAGATGAGAATTCGAAAGTTGGCTCAGTATGACCCTGAAGGCTGGCTTAGATGTGAGCCCAAAGGTTGACTATGTTTGAGCATGAAGACTGACTAAGATGCAAGTCTGAAGACTGGCTGAATGTAAGACCAAAAGCTGGCTAAGTGCAAGCCTGAAGGCTAGCTTGGAGTGAACTCGAAAGCTAGCTTGGATGCGAGCTCGAAGGCTGGCTCAGTGATAGAGATCCGCCATCTTGAAAATGTTGTGAGTGACCGTAGTAGGGTCAAGGGTTCACCATCTTCATTGCCATCTTCAAGAGGCCCGCGAGTGACCACAACAAGGTCACGAGGTCCGTCATTGTTATCACCATCTTCGAGGGACCATGGGTGGCCACAACAGGATTACGAAATCTGTCATTTTCACTGTCATCTTTAAGACAGACCATGAGTGACCTCGATGTCAATGGGATTTCACTAATGCACCAAAAATCACAAATAACTGTGATGATGATGGCATGATAATCAAAATAAGAGAACTCTACTGTCCTTTGTTTTTGTTATTAGGATGTAAAGCCTGGTTCCCAACGTACCTTTTTTTTTTTGGATTTCTCTACTCCTTTTTACTATTGGAAGCCGCCCTTCTTATTTTATTTCTTTTATTCTTACAACATCCATTTCCTCTCTTTCCCCTCTCACGTGGCTTTCTTTTTTCTTTTTTCTTTTTTTATTTTTTTTTTCTTTTGCAATAGCCCTCCTACGCTATAGCTGGCCATCATTCTCTTTATTTTCATTTTTTGGCCCCACATGCCTTCCCTCTTCTTCTCCCTTGACTTATGTCCCGTTTGGTTCAATTCCGATTACCTGAAATTGGGAAAATGTAAAGAATTGAGAGTCAATTCCCTCTATTCCCGATTCCTAAAATCTAAATTGAAGGAATTGGCTGATTCCCAACAGCCCCTGATTCCGATTTCTTTTTCTCTCATTAAAGGCTCCAAAAGACACCAATTCTCGAGAGAATTCGCATGGGTACCACCGCTAAATTCCCCCGGTTTTCCCAGCCTTTTCCAGTCATTCCCAGGCTTTTTCTAGGCTTTCCAGCGGATTCCCAGCTGCCTCCCGTTCGTGCTCAACTGCGCCCGTCGGAGACCGCACCGAACAGCCCCCCATTCGTGCTCGATAGCGCCCATCGGAGACCGCAGCTAGCTGCCCCCCGTTCGTGCTCGACTGCGCCCGTCGGAGATCGCGCCCCGACCACACCCTGACTGACGCCAATGCGGGCGCTACTTCGTCGGGAGATTCGAAACCGATTTCCTGGCTACCAAAGCTCCGATTCAACGGTCTCAGCCATCAGAATGGTGCTATATCAGAGGAGGAGTCGCTCGAGAGGGACCCCCAACCGGATCCTAGGGTTCAGGCGCTCGCCGGAGCTAGGTACAAGTCGATGTCTCCGGCTAGGCTCCCGATCTCACGGACCCCAAACCTCACCATCCCCCCCGGCTTCAACCCCTCGGCTCTACTCGAGTCTCCCATGCTCCTCACCAACATCAAGGTCAGAGTTCTTTTGTTTCCACCGGTTCATTATTTTATTTTTGCTGGTCTTATTCTTCCGTGATCTTTACTTCTTGGTATTGAAGAGGGGTTTGATGGTTTCTTAATTGGATGCAGATATGCTCGCAGGATCTAGAATTTTGTGGAAAGTTGAAGGAAAATAAATATTTGTTGTTTCTCTTGTGGTTTTGCAGTGCTCCTAATAGTGCCCTTTATTTTTGATGCTGTCATATAAGCGAAAGGGGAAAAATATTGATTAGATGATAATGGAAAAGTTGATGATCAGTATGCGTGATGTTGCATGCGCCATTCGAACAGCTGGAGAAGATTCTTGGAAGAAAGTCGTGTATCCAATTTTGATGAGGTTCAAGGGGAAACTGAATTTGTACATAAATACAAATCATCTTAATATTTATATTAAATAATTAGTGCAACTCATTAGAAAATTTTATTAATTGTGAAAATTAAATTACCAAATTTTATATTAAGTTTATTATATTTTTGTATTAATTTACATATAAATTATTATTTTATGTAATATGTTAATTCTCAATTCTCACGTCAACCAAACACAAGAATTTAACAAATTAATGAAATTGATCAATTCCATTTGTCAACCAAATAACAAAATTTTAAAATTTATAAATTGGCCAATTCTTAATTTCCTACGATAAATACTCATCCAAATATTAAAATTATCTAATTCTTACGATTTCTTCAATTTTCCGGAATCACTCAATTCTTTTGATTCAACTATTTCTAAAATCGAAATCGAACCAAACAGGTTAGCTCTTCTCCTTCATTTCTTCTTTTCACCATTTCTTTTTTCCAGCTTCGTCGTCACAAGAAAAAGAACACCTCTTTCTTTTTGTTTTTTTTTTTTTTATGGGCAGATCTAGCAAGAATTGGCCAGATCCGGCCCTCTTGATGACAACGACAATGAAGGGGCAGCAAAATGTGGCTTATGGCCACAAGTAAGGTGGCAATGGGCTTCAGCTAGAGCTTGGGTTCCACAAGATGAACAGCGGAGGAAGTTGGTGCATGGATCTCAAACCGGCACTTTGATTCTCCAACTGTTGAGTTACCTCCCTGCTTCTCAAAAAGGGTAATCTCTCTTCCTTCGGTGCTGCGATGGGTTGGCTGCTGGTGCAGGTGAAGGCAGAGAGTGGCATCCGTGATCATTCTAGCCCGTAACTACAGAAACACAAGAAGACATGGGTGCTGTCTCCTTCTTCTTCCGGTCATATCTGGCCATCTATGGTTAGATCCGACATTTGGAAGTAGTGCATGACCGGACGCTGCACAAGTTGGCAGCACAGTAGCACGAGCAGTAGCCGAAAGGGGCGGAGCGGGGCTTTTGACAAGGAGAGGTGGAGCAGGCCGGTGGAGCTACCTCGTGGCGACGCGCAGCCAAGGAAGCAAACTCATGGCAATATGTTGTTGTAGGAGCAGATCGGCATCAATGTGACAACATTGGTAGCACGGAGCTAGGGCATGGGGGCGGCTAGGTCCGGCGAGGCACGACCACTCGAGGAAGAGGGTGGCGCCAGCGGGAGATAGCAAAGCAAAGTGCAAGAGGCCGACTGGTCGCAGTGGAAAGCGGAGAAGGAACGGCCTGGGCGGGCAAGGAGCGGATGCCTGGCCAGTTGCGATGAAGACTACTCTTGTGGGAAGACAAAGAAAGAGGAGAGGGAAAGGGTGGAAATGTCACATAAGGGATGGAGGAACTCAGCAACCACTAACTTCTGGATGCAATTTCTGATCATGCTTGACCTTGACCTTTCCTTTTCTCAAGGTCTCTCTCGCCTCGATCTTCTCCTCATTTCCTTTTTTTTGGTTTGTTTTACAGATTTTCTAGCCTTTTTATAAGCTTTGAACAAGATCAAAATCAATTCCCAAAAGTGATCAAATTTGGAATGATACTGAATTTCAATTTGTACTAAAATTATACTTTGATTTTATTTTCAAAATCCTGTGATTGTATGTAATTGATTGAAAGGGATTTGTTTTCTTGACGAAGAAATTGAGATTTTGTACCATTTTCACTATGCTAAATTTTTAGGGGAGTTATTTACAAAATTTTTTGAAAAATTGAATCAAAGTGTAACTTAGCAAATTACAGTGGTTTCTTTGTAAAATTGATAATATCAATAAAAATTTTAAAATTTTTACGATCATTTTTGAATAAAATTTTGATTTATTTACAAATGAAATTTTTGAGGAGTTTATTTACAAATTTTCCAAAAACTTAAATGAAAATATAATTTCAAAAATTTTTGCGGTCCATTTGCAAAATGGACACATTTGTAAAAATTAAGAAATTTTCATGATCCTTTTTGGATAAAATTTAGACTTATTTATCAATAAAGATTTTCAAGAGGTTTATTTATAAATATTTAAAATTTCAAGAGTTTATTTACGAATATAAAAAATTGAGAGGTTCATTCGCAAATCCTAAATTTTGTGGGGATCAATCTAAAATTTCAGAATTTTCGAAGACTTTTTCACAAAAAACTCGGTCAGTGACCCATTTGTAAAAATTTTAAAATTTTCATTTTGTTTTAGACATTTGATAAATTTTAGGCACGATTTTAGTCTAAAAAATATCCGGCCCATTTAACTCTCTTTAATTTAAATCCAAATTTTTTAAAAATTTAAATCCAAACGAAGCCAATTTTCGGTCAAATTTGACAAGGATTTTAGTCCAATTGAGGCCTACATTTCGATCACAATTCAATAACATTCAATTCTACATATTGATTGAATTTTAACAGTATTTGAGTTTTAGTCAAAAATGAGTCAAATAAGAACAAATAAAAATAGAGTTGGAATTTATAATATTGATTCTATCACTACTTTATCGAGTCAATTTGCTACATTAATAAAGAAATTGAAAATTTTTGGGGTTTCAACTATGAGTGTTTCTTTTGTTCCATTTCATTCTTGTAAGCTTTGTGGGCAAGGGGGGCACACTAGTGTAGATTATCAAGTAGGAAATCCTTTTTGTTTTCTTCTGAACAAGCTAATTTTATTTCGTATGGTGGAAACATGTCCAATTTTAACCTTTACTCCAACATGCATAATCCAGAATGGAGAAGCCATCCAAATTTTTCATGGACTAGTAACCAACAGATAGCACCTCCTGACTTTCAATAACACAACAAAATCCATAAAAGAAAAGGCCAAATCTAGAGAATATGATGGTACAATTTATTGGCCCAGATTGACAACAATTGAGGGGGAGAAGAGAGATTTCAAAATAAAAATAAGACTTTGATGGGTAAGAAAATATGATTATGAAGAAGATTAAATTCCCAATAAATCACCAAGATAATTACATTCAAATTTCAATCAATCTCCAATTAACCACAAGTATAATAAAAGTAAAGCAAGATAAGGAATAGAGTGCACCATAACTTTTATGTAGTTCAAAGACCAACCACTCCTATTCCACTGCACTTGCCTCGATCTTGAGAACTTCAATTACTCCATTGGTGATGTCACTTCTTAAGATGAAGCTAAGCCTTTACATCTACTGGTAAACTCAAGTGTCGCTTCCTTTGGGTGAAACTATGTCCGTCACTTTCTTAGGGTGAAGCCATACTTGTACAACCCCTTACTCCCACTATGTAAGTGACTCTCCATACTAGAGCTATTATACTCTCATACTCCAAACAACTTAGGAGTGTTTACAAGTGAAAAATTATAAAAAGATGATATATTTGAAGCTCACTACATAGTTTCTCAAGATTGGGCATAAGGGCATTGAAAATTTGCTTGAGATTAGAAGGTTTAGAGCATTCTTGAGTTGGTAGGCTTTAAGGGCTTTGATCTCTTCTCTCTAATGAGTATGAAATTATTAAGATTTGTTTAGAAAAGCCCAACCATGCCTATTTATACATTATGGGTTAAAACTAGCCATTGGGGGTGAAATCCTGCAATTAGTTTCACTCCAACGGTCATAAAACTAGTTGTTAGTCACACAAAATCCATGAACCGGATGTCTATTTCAGATAATTGATCAATCAATTACAATTTACTAGAATTGGCTGATAGCCAAACCAAACATTCAATTCCTAATAAGGCATCTAGTTCTATCAAAACCTAAACCCCATCCAGATGTTTGGTCCCAACTGGTCATCTGATTTTATACAGGTTCAAAAGATTTGAATATTCTATTTGACCCAACCAATCATTCGGTTCAGCCAAAAAAGTTCTAGTAAGGGCTTCCTATAGAACTGTATATGACGAAAGATCTAAATGGTTAATCTCAAAAAATAAATCTTTGACACGACTAATATAAATTAAAGTTCTAAAACTATGAGCCCTTAGTTGATCTTCCATTTTGAGCACTGTGAGCTTCTATTTTGATCTTTAAGCTTCAATTTCAAACTGCCATCCCTTTTATCTTTGAGTCATTGCTTTCATCATCTTCATGCTTTAAGATTGAGACTTGCTTCTCTATGAGTTTGGATGTTATTGCAAATCCTAAATCTTATCAAAAATCTAAGAAACTTCTTAAATACTAGTTTGGTCATCAACGAAATCCAAAAGGTAACAATCTTCTCATTTTTGATGATGACAAAATATGTATAAGAAAAACAAGTAAGCATGCTATATGATAGATGCACATAAAGATAATTAGACATGATTTTTTGCTATAACTTTCAACTAGCCATTGATTTAACAAGTTTCACAAATATGCATATTGCTCTCCTCCTTTGACATCATCAAAAATATAACTTCCCCTACACAAGTGTATTATAAATAATATGGGATATGAAGATATAATAATAAGGATTTGAAAATATTTCTACTAATATCATGCTTCAAGAGATATGACAAATTGAAGAATGAGCAAAATATTTCCTATTGACTAGCCTCAAAATAATAGTTTATCAAAATACAATGGAATCAAGAATTGAGGTAATAAAGGCTCCCCCTTGAACCATGCATAGATGGGTTTAAAAAATACAAAAAAAATTATAAAGATGCTCCCTCTATCTATGATATTAAAAGAATGATCAACTAAGTAACTCACCCCTTTTAAAAAAAGTTTAACTACATTATCAAAGTTACCAATTGAAGAAAGGATCAAAAATGGAATCAATAAAAGAAGGTTCAAGATAGATCAATGCAAAAATTTGAGCAAAACATTTAAGTGCAAAAATTTAAAAAATAAAATATTATCAAGAAGATAGATACTTAAGGATGTTAATCCAAAAGTATGAGCACAAGACTTCGATACTAATTGTTGGCCCAGATTAGCAACCTTTGAGGTGAAAAAGAGAGGTTCTGGCATAAAGATACAATTTTTGATTAATAAGAGTATGATTATGAAGAATATCAGATCCCCAATAAATAACCAAGATAATTACATTCAAATTACAATCAATTACAATCAATCTCTAATCAATCACAATTGCAATAGACGTAAAATAAGATAAGGAATAGAGTGCACCATAATTTTTGCATAGTTTGGAGACTAACTGCTCCTACTCCATAGCCTTTGTCTCAATCATAAGGACTTCAAACACTCCACTAGTGATGTTTCTTCTTAAGGTGAAGCCAAACCTTTACATCTAATTGTAAATTGCAAGTGTCAATTCCTTTGGGTGAAGCCATGCCCATACAACCCCTTACTTCCACCAAGCAAGTGACACTCTACACGAGAGGTATTTTACTTTCATACTCCTAATAACTTAGGAGTGTTTACACGATGACACATTTGAAGCTCACTACATAGTTTCTCAAGATTGGGCATAAGGGCATAAAGATTTGCGTGAGATTGGAAGGTCTAGAGCATTCTTAGGATAGTAGACTTTGGGGCTTTGATCTCTTCTCTATAATGAGTATGAAGTTGTTAAAACCTATTTAGAGTAGCCTATCTATATCTATTTATACCTTATGGGATAAAATTAGTTGTTCGGGGTGAAATCCCATAACTAGCTTTGCTTTAATAGTTAAAAAACTAGCTATTGGTCATGCAAAATCTACAAATTGGGTGTCTGTTTCAAATAATCAATCGACCAATTCTAGTTTATCAAAAATAACCATAACATAACTAGTCATTTGGTTCCCAACTAAGCATTTGATTCTATCAAAACCTAAACCCTAGTTGGATGTCCAGTTTCCAACTGATTGTCTTGTTCTACACAGGTTCTAAAGATTTGAATATTCTATCTGTCCCAATCAGTTGTTCGGTTTAGAAGCAAATGTCTAGCTCAGTTAGAAAAGCTCTATTAAGAGCTTTCTATAGAGCTCTATGCAATGAATGATCTAAATGATAAATCTCAAAATATAAATCTTCAACACGACTAAAATAAATAAAAGTTCTAAACTTATGAGTCTTGAGTTAATCTTCCATTTTGATCACTTTCGGCTTCCATCTTGATCTTTAAGCTTCAACTTCAAATTGTCATCCCTTTAATCTTCAAGTTATTACTTTTATCAGCTTCAAGCTTTTAATTTTGAGACTTGGTCCTTCACGAGCTTGAATAATCACTACAAATCATGAATCTTATCAAAAACTTAAGAAACCTCTTAAATGTTAGTTTGACCATTATCAAAATCCAAAAGGCAACAAAATTTATTAACCGTATGGAGGCAAGAATTTAAGGTTGGAAATGAAATTTGGACAACTTTCCCAATCAATTTTCGGGAGGCCTTCAGGAGGATTACCTAGGATTTTTGAGAAAAACCCAAGGGAACAACTCAAGGCCATCACTCTATGATGTGGAAAAAAACTTGGAAAAGAAGAAAAAGACATGAATCATGCAAAAGAGGAAGAAGTTGAGACCTTAAAGTTAAAGAAGAAGGTTGTGAGACATCGAATGAGAAAAAGGGGAATCCATCTACTCTTGATTTAAAATCTTACAAACCCCCTCTTCCTTTTCCTAAAAGATTTCTTAATGCTAACTCAGATAAACAATTTGATAAATTTTTTCGAGGTGTTTCAAAAGTTGCTATTAACATTTATTTTCTTGATGTTATTTCTCAGATGCCAAGTTATGCCAAATTCTTGAAAGAAGTAATTACAAAAAAAAAAGGTTGGAGGCGTTTGAGATGGTGAAACTTAATAAGGAATGCTCTACAATTTGACAAAATAAATTACCTCTAAAAGTCAAGGATCTAGGGAGCTTCTCTATTTCCTGCATTACATGACCTTGGGGCAAGCATTAATTTGATGCCTTTTTCTACCTTAAGGAAGCTTGGGTTGAAAAAGCCAATACCTACCACTGTTTCTCTACAATTGGCTGATATAAGTGCTAAATATCCAAGGGGAGTAGTGGAAGATGTTTTAGTAAAATTAGATAAATTTATTTTCCCTGTTGACTTATTTTTTTGGACATAGAAGAAGATTATGATATGCCCCTAATTTCAAGGAGAACTTTTCTTGCTACATAGAGAACTTTAATTGATGTTCAACAAGAAAAACTTAGCCTTAGAATTAATGGTGAGAAAGTTCTTTTAAATATTTGTAAGGCTATGAAACATTCCAATTATAATGACAAAGATGTCTTAATGATAGATTGCACTGATCATTTGGTAGACAGACAATTTCATATATTTAAATTAGTTAATCCCTTGGAAAATTAAATTGCTAACTCTTTTGATATGAAGGAACAAATTTTAGATGAGAAGCATAATCAGGCTATAGGCTATTTGGGAGAAAAGCAAAAAGGATTTGTGATGAAAAGAGAAAATGGATTGATTTAAGCATTATCTATTCTATCTTTGATAAATCTTGGGTAAGTCTTGTGCATGTTTTGCCTAAGAAAAGTGGGACCACTATGGTCTAAAATAAAAATAGCAAATTAATCCCTAGAAGGATAGTAACATATTGGAAGGTATGTATTGACTATAGGAAATTGACTGATGCTACAAGAAAAAATCACTTTCTCATTTATTGATCAAATGATTGAAAAACTTGCTGGTCAAAAATTTTATTATTTTCTTGGTGGTTATTCTGGTCATCACCAATTTCTTATTGCTCTAGAAGTCCAAGAGAGGACATTTATATTTAGGAGAATGTCTTTTATTTTCTAAAATGCCCTTGCAACTTTTCAAATATACATGATATCGTTATTTTGGATTTCATTGATGATTTTATGAAAATATTTATGGATGATTTTTCCGTTCTAGATTTTCATTTGATGTTCAATTGAATAAATTGTATTTGGTGCTCAAAATATGTTAGGAATCTAACCTTATTCTTAATTGGAAAAAAATGTCATTTTATAATTAGGGAAGGAATTGATTTAGGCCACAAAGTATCTTCTAAAGGTATTGAAGTGGATAGAACTAAAATTAAATTAATTCAAAAACTTTCTCCTCCAAAATTGCTAAAAGAAGTTAGAGATTTTTTCAGACATGCATGTTTTTTATCAAAGATTCATTAAGGACTTTTCTAAAATTGTTAGGCCTTTAACTAATCTTTTAGTGAAAGATGCACCTTTTGTGATTAATAGTGTTTGTTTACATATATTTAATTATTTAAAAGAGAAATTAATCCAAGCTCCCATAGTTTTGGCCCCCATGTGAAATTTACCTTTTGAGATCATGTGTGATGCAAGTGATGCTACTTTAGCTGTAGTCTTAGGACAAAGAATGCACAAGAAATTTTATATGACTTATTATGTGGGAGAACCATGAATGGTGCACAAAAAAAATTATACAACAACAAAAAAGAAACTACTTGTTGTAATAATAGCTATTGCAAAATTTAGACCTTATTTGGTCTTATCTAAAGTGATTGTTTTATACTAGTCATTCTGCGTTAAAATATTTACTTGCTAAAAAGATGCAAAACCTAGGTTGCTAAGATGAATTTTATTATTACAAGAATTTAACTTGGAAATCAAAGACAAAAAAAGGCATTGAAAACATGGTAGCGGATCATTTGTCTAGATTGGATAGAGAGTATGATGGGAAATTATGCTTTGTGTGTGATAATAATGAACCATGGTATGCTGATTTTGCCCTTTTTTTGTAGGTAATGAGTTGCCTCCTGACATTCCTTTTCATCAAATGAAAAATTTTTTTATCTAATGTGAGGCACTATCTTTGGAAGGAACCATATCTATACAAGATTTGTAGAGATGGCCTGGTGAGAAGTTTATACCAAACAAAGAAGTGTATAGTATACTTAATTTTTGCCTGACAAAGAAGTAGGTGGACACCATGGACCTTCCAAAATAGTGACAAAGGTTTTATAAAGTGAATTTTATTAGTCTACATTATTCAAGGATGATTATGGTTATGTAAGTGCTTGTGATAAATGCCAATAGATAGACAATATCTCCATGAAAAATGAGATGCTCTTAAATAATATTCTTATTTGTGATATTTTTTATGTTTGGGGCATTGATTTCATGGGTCCTTTTAAAAAATATTTCAATAATGAGTATATATTTGTTGTTGTTGATTATGTGAGTGAGTGGAAGTAATTGCATGTCCCTCTAATGATGCTAAGGTAATTACATTCTTGAAAAAAATATTTTTACTAGATTTGGTACATCGAGGGCTATCATTAGTGATGAAGGTAAATATTTTTGTAATAAAAAGTTTGATAATTTATTACTTAAATATGATATTACCCATGAGATTGCTATCCTCTATCATCCCCAAACTAGTAGACAAGTTGAAATTTCAAATAGGGAATTGAAAAGTATTTTAAAAAAGATTATGAGATTATCTAGGAAGCATTGATCAATAAAATTGGATGATGCACTTTGGACTTATAGGATAACTTTCAACACCAATTGGAATGTCGCCTTATAAGTTTGTATTTGGTGAGACTTGTCACCTTCCTATTGAATTGGAGCATAAAGCGTTTTGGGCTATGAAACTGTTTAACTTTGATTTGCAAGCTACAGGTAAACAAAGGAAGACACAATTGAATGAGCTTGAAGAATGGTGACACCAAGCTTATGAGATTTCTAGGATTTATAAAGCAAGAACCAAGGCCTGGCATGATGCGCACATTAAAAAGAATGGAGTTTAACATTAGAGACATTGCTCTCTTTTTTTTTATAATTCTAGACTGAGGCTTTTTTTCCAGCAAGCTAAGGTAATGATGGAGTGATCCATAAATGGTAGCTAAAGTTTTCCATTTTCTTGTAAATGAAGTATCTCATGAGACTAAGGGGACTTTCACAGTCAATGAGCAAAGATTGAAGGCTTATATTATTGGTGGTTATAATTCTTTCTCCAAATCCACCATTCACTTGCAGTATTTGTGAATATGGAAATATAGTCAAGCTAGTGACTACAAAAAGAGTGCTTGATGGGAGGCAACTGATTACAAATATTCTTTCCTTTTCTTCTAATTTTATTATCAGTTTCTATTAATTTTGTATGATGTTTTCAGATTTTTTTTCTTATTTTATTTTTATTTTTTTTAGGAGTTTCAACTTGGAGAAATTTATTTTCTCATCTCCCAAAAAGCTTAGAAAACCAATTTTCAGCAGTCCAAGGGAGGTCTACATTAGGGGAGCATTGCTTTCTTCCTGTCTCACTTTTGCACATTGAGGACAATATTACATTTAGATTTAGGGGAAAATTATGATTCACAATTCAAATTTTTAGTTGTACTTTGTCTATTATTAGAGAATCTAAGGGCATGATATTCCACATTTTCTTTTCTCAAAAATTGCTTTAGCTTAAGTTGAGATTGCTGACTTGATCACAAAAACCTATGATGAATTCTTGATTGAAACTGAATATGATTTAGAAAGAAAAATAAATGGTAATCTCAATGATTGATTGATTCTTGGGATAACTCTATTGATATCATAAAAGATGAAATTCTTGAGCACATTATGCTATGATCTTGTAAATTGTGTGTAACTTATATTGTTTTAGAGATGATTTAGGCCATCTTTGGATTGTTTGAGCCTTTTAAAGCCAACCTTAAAACATTTTGGTTCTTAATTACCCCTTTAAGTTTTTTTTAGAAAAATGGCATACACAAAGCATATGATTATCCACCATTTTACTTATTTTCTTTAATACTCATTATACTTACTCTTTGCAGCCTGAAAAACCATGATTTGCCCTTCAGGAGATCATCTTAATTTTGCACAATGATGTTTATAAATGAAAAAGGAAAGATGATATGAACAGAAAGTGTTGCAAAAGAAAGAAAGAAACAAGGCTTCAAAATATGTTATGAGACTAAACATGTGTTGTAAGTTTTATCACAACTAAGAAGATCAAAAGAAATAAGTTTGGGGGTTGTGATACAAAAAAAAAGTGAGAGTAAAATTTATATGTGCATAACCTTCTATGCTCTTTTGTTTTGTAAATTCTTATCCTTCCATTGTTAGCCAATACCTACGCCTTACATTACAAGCTTAATAAAGACCTATTGATCTAAGGCTTTATGATTGTCTATATTAGTGTAGAAGGATCACAAAAAGTAAGCTTATAGAGTATCAAAAAATTTAGAGCTCAATCCATTGGTTTGCATAATTTAATTAGGAAGCATGCATGAAACTTGATATTGGCAAAGTGCAAACACACTTCCAATTTCATAATGAGATTTTGTTAGCATAAGAATTATGACGTTCCTTGATTTGTGTTTTTATTGAATTCTAAATTATATACCTTATGCAATCTCTAAGACGAACACTTTGGGAAATCAAGCTATGTAAAGCAAGATCAAGTTATGAGCTTATGCATGATTTTATTTACATTTTTCTCGAGAATTATCAAAAGCTAAATTTGAGGTTATTTGATAAGCTTATATTTATACATATTTTTACACTTCTAATTTACTAATTTTTATGCTTAGAATTTTAGCATTAGCAAGATATTGCACTAATTTTAATTGAATTGTCTTATAAGATGATTTAGAGCTTAATTTTAAAATTGTAAGAGAGAATTCAATTTAATGAGATAAGACAATCATGGAGGAGAGTCCATGTAGCAATGGTGTTCTCAAATGAGCCATGAAGAGGAGGAACTCTAAAAATCAAAATTGATATAGATGGAAAGTTTCCTAGTTAACAATGTTGTAGTATTTTGTGCATAACTATGTGCCTATAACTGAGGTGATCTAAAAGGCTAATTAAAGCTAAGAAGCATGGTTATAACTCTTATTTTTACTACACAACCTAATTCTACTTCTAGCCATGTGAAAATTAAGCCATTAGTTTTGGGCCAGATAGCTGGTAGTGTAAAAAAAAAAGGAATTTATTTTTTATTCAATCCCAAAGATCATGGAGGAGAAGGAGTCAACATTGAGATGAAATAGGAGGTTGGTTACATTATAAAAAGGTCTAGAGACCATCATATTTTTATATGGAGGAAGCTACAACCTTTCAAGAAAAACAAAACCTACGAGGGAAGAAGGCTTAGTTTTTCTTTGTGCTTTCTACTTTTGAAGACTAAATTCTCTTTGTATTTCTACTTATTCTTCAATATATTTTTGTGAGATTTCTTCCTTAAACTTCTTGGGTATGTTGAATTTAATCATGTATAGCTTAACTCTCTTAGCTAAGGTTTAGATGGATTTTGATCTTGGAATCATACAGTTATTTGTTTTATTCAATTCAAGATCCTGTCATTATTTACATGAGGAATTTTTATTATTGTGATTAACGCTTTAAAAGAATTTGCCAATCTTTCAACGAGTTGATGATTCATGCATGACTGACTAAAGGATTGTTATGAATCAGAACCCTAGGCAATAAAAATTGTATGTTAGACTTTGATATCAAAAGATGATTAGATCATGTGTGGGAATCAAGGAAGCTTATTGAGTCAAATCTCCTTCTAAGATTAGAGGTTTCCAAAGAATGTAATTCTTATTTATCATTTTGACAACCAATTAGAAATTTGATGGCAGAATTTGATTAATTAAGGATTGGCATGACTTGAAAAACCTTGTTAATTAATTTAGGAAAATCTACCATCATGTGCAAATAACTTGAATAAAGCATAGAGTATTTTTGTTCTTAAGTTGGATTGAAGAGGTAATTATATAACTTTGATTTAATGAAATCTAACCCCTAGTTTCATTCATTCATTGATTTTGTTTTTATAAATTTCATATTTACATTAATTATTTTTAGTTTTCATTGACTCAATTGATTTGTGAGTTTAACTTTGGTCAGTTTAAAATTTTTTTGCTATTGTGATATAGTCTTTGTGGGATTGACATTCATCTCATCATTATACACATATTTGACTAAGGTACACTTGCCTGAATAAAACTATGCATAAATTACACACCAAAGACTTAGAGCCAAGGTATTGTATCTTGGGTAAGTCAGTGACTTGGAGCCAAGGCTTGTGTTAGTAGTTTTCCTTTGAACTATTGTTTCTTGACCTTGTAAATAATAAGCTTTCATACAAAAATCTTAACTTTTATTTAGAGATAAAACCTTCTAAAGTTATTATCATGCTAGGCCCTTGGGAACATGTTGCCATCTAGATGTTCAAGTTTGAATGCTCCTAGTGCCATGACTCAAGTAACCATGTACTGTCCTTCCCAGTTTAGAGATAGCTTTCTTGAGACTAAGGCGATAAGGTTAACATGAGGAAGCACCTAGTCACATGATTTTAACTCTTGGCTACAAATTTGAGCATTGTAGTGTTGAGCCACTCATGATCAGTACTCGACAATTCTTGCACAAGCTTTCTCCTAAACTTCTAGGAAGAGATCTATTTTTTCTTAGTTGTTCATCTTGGGGTCATAGCTTTTGGTTTGAAATGAATGAGACCAATCTCCACAAGTATGACTGCTTCCACTTCATAAGCCAATATGAAGGGTGATTCTCTAGTTGCCATTGGGGGGTAATTTGGTAAGACTGCAGGACATGTGGTGGTTCTCCAATCCAAACACCCTTTGGCTTCTCAAGGAGCTTCTTTAATCTTGAAAGTAGAGTCTAGCTTATTATCTTAGCTTGGCTGTATGACTGGGGGAACACTACTGAGGTGAACCTCTATTCAATATGAAATTTGTTACAATATTCTTTGAGCTATGATCTATCAAACTACTTCCTATTATTTGTGACCAACATCCATGGCAACTTGAATAAACAGATGATGCTGTACTAGAGAAACTCTTGGATCTTTTTCTTGATGACAATAGCTAGAGGCTTAGCTTCTACCCACTTGGTAAAATAGTTAATGGAGAAATTCCTTTTCCCTGAGGCTAACTAGGAATGGGCCCAAAATATTTATTTTCTATTAGTCAAAATGCCAGAAAGATTGTGTTTACTGAAGCCAAACTACCAAGCTATGGTATGTTGAGGCATGCTTTTGGCATTATTCATATTTAGAGTTAACCTCAGTTACTTTGATGGCCATGTTAGGCTAATAGTATCCTTGTTTGAGAAGTTTGTGCAACTCCAAAGTGAGTTCTGTACCCCTACCACAAACCCTCCACCAAAGATCATCCCCTTGGTGGATCTCACATATTCTTTAGGTATTTCCCAGATTGCATATTCAACTTCAACTAGCCTTAAGCAATGAAAGAGTAGTTGAGGAGGAAGGCTTCATATTCAACAACATTATTTAATGCAATAAATTCTAGTCAAGCTGAGCATTAGTGTGCTTTCCTATCTAGGATTAGGAGCACAATCAATTTTGCTGAATGACTCATATGATAAGCCATCCACCCAAACTTCTCATTGTCTAGATTCAAGCCTAGTGACATATGATGTGGTTTCCACCATAAAATCTACCAAGGCTTTAATAATCCTTTGAGTTTCAAAAGTGATGGCAAACTAGCTCAACTTGATGGACCACTTGAGTAGCATCCACAAAGTTTTCCACTTTTGTAATGTTTGCTCAAGGGGGAGGATAGTGAGTACCACGACTGTGTTCCTAGATATATGGCCAAAGTTTTTGAGCTGCCAAAAACACCACATAAGCTAACTTCTCTAACAGTGAATATCAAACCTTGGCCCCAATGAGTTCATAGCTCATGTTGTAAATGGGATGTTGGTTTCCCCTTGGTCACTTATTAACACCAAATTGATTGCATGATTGGAAGCTGCTACACAAAAGAAGAGTACCTCATTTTGTTTGAGCCTAACCAATAAAGGAGGTTTGTAGAGTAGAGGTGCTTCTTGAGGGCTTCAAAGGCTTGGTGACAATCTTTTGTCCATTCAAATTTGGGGCACTACTTGTGTGCTTTAAGAAAAGGTAAGCACTTTTCATTTGACCTAGATTGGAAATGGATTAGAGTTGTGAGGCAACCCATGAGCCTTTAAATTTCTTTGGTGGGGCTCGATGGCTTCATTTGTAGGATTGCTTCAATTTTCTTGATATTTGCTTCTATTCCACACTCAAGACCAGGTAGCCAAGGAAATTTCTTGATCCCACTTCAATAATGCACTTCTATGGGTTTGGCTTCATTTTGATCTTTATGAGTGTTTTGAAAGTCTCTGCATGATCTCTAGGGAGTTTTTCTGCTCAAATACTTTTCACCAACATATCATCTACATATGCCTCTACGTTCCTACTAAGCTAGAGCGTGAAGACTCAATTCACCATCCTTTGGTACATCTTGTATTTTTTTAATCCAAATAGCATGGCTACATAGTAGAAGGTACCTTCATTAGTGATGAATACTATTTTCTCTTCATCCTTGGGGTGCATTTGAATTTTCTGATAGCTTGAGAATGCATCTTGGAAGTTGAGGAGTTGGTGCCCCAAAGTGGACTAAACTTGCTAGTCTATCTTTGGTTGTAGGTATCTATCCTTTGGGCAAGCTTTATTCAAGTCAGTGAAGTTGACACATATTCTCCACTTGTTTTTGACATTTTTCATCATCACTATGTTGACTAGCCACTCAAGATAACCTCTGTTAAAGCCTACATTAAGAAGTTTATTCACCTCTTCTTCAATAAAATTTTGACATTCGGGAGCACAGTGTCACTTCTTCTATTTGACAAGCTTGTGATCTTCAGATACAACAAGCTTATGTTACGTGACTGAGTGATCTATGCCAAATAATTCTTCCAGGGATCAGGCAAAGATGCATCCTTATAAAACTCCCCAAGTTTGGTGTGTAGGGATTTCAAGATATTTGTCTCGAGCTTGAGTGTCCTCCTCAAATTTTTCAACAACAAGATTGATGAGCTACTGCATTGGTTTGGCTATATCATTTTTCATATGGCGACAATTTTAGTAACTTTTGAAATCACCAATCCTTTGCATTTTTGTCTCAGATTGTCCTACCAGTAAGCTACTTCACATCTTTTGGTGAAACTTTGGTTTGTTGCCCTTTGGATATTAATGATGTTCAAACTAGAGTTTAACAAGTTTATCTAATTATAATAACCTTCTAGATTAGCAATGATCATCTGAGTTCAAGAAGGATTGAGTCTCAAGATAAAGCTTGTTGGATAATGAAAGTGATGACTAGAAGATAAAAGGGATGGTAATTTAAAGATGAAGCTTGAAGATCAAGATGAAAACTCAAAGATGCTCAAAGTAAAAAATCAGCTCCAAGCTCATTGTTTAGCCTTTCATTTTTGTTGAGTCTAGAATTTGGTTGTTAATGTATTTGAGCTTTTGAATTGACATCTTATTTAACTTGGATATGCTTTCATTGGCTTATCTTATGTTTTTCCAAGTTAAATTGAAGTTGTGTCAAATAATTAACATTGCAAAAAACTTTTAGCAAGTTTTTTTGTCACATTCGATCATTAGAACTTATCAAATAGAAGATTTAACTTTTTAGTCATAGATACTTCAGTCATTTGAACTTTGGCTTCAGTTGTCCAAACTTGAAGGTTTGGGTACTTGAACTGGTAAGCTTGGTCATTGAACATGAGAGGATAAAAATGAACAACGACTTTTCTGATTGTTGGAATGAGTTTGATCAGGGGTTCGGGTGCTTGAACTTAGGATAAATAGATAGCGGTGATTCCCAACGGTTAGATTTTTTCTCCAATAGTCATATAAAGGTTTGGGGCTGCTTTTCTCATTGAGAAAAACTAAGTTTTACATTCTTAGAGCAAGATCCACCTTGCCAAAGCCTTTTAGCATCGACAGAGCTCAAATAATCTTTAACTTTCAAATCCTTACATGTCTTTGTGTTCAAGTTTTGAGAGAATCTTGTTGTGAGATTTTCCTTTTCTTTTTTCTAATATTTATTATTGTACCTATCCTTGATTGTCGGAGAGGGATAAGTACTCTTCTAGATTTTAGGAGAGTGGTAAGAGTACACACTCCTTAGTTGTAAGAAGTGGCTGATTAGCTCTTGTATGGAGTGACAATCATAGTTTGCAATGATGTAAGGGTGTGGGTTTACCTGAATTAATCGACAACTCTATTGAAGAGTTTAAGTCTCAATAATTGAGGCAAGGGCTAGGGAGTAGATGCGGTTAGTCATTGAAGCATGTATATCAATTTGCACTCTCTCTACTTTTCTATTTATTTTATAAATTTAATTGATTTGGGAAAATGCACTATATTTGATTTTGAATTGATCATTCACTTTTGATTGCTTCTATTTTTAACTATATTTTTGTTTTGATTATTCACTGGTGCTTGAAGTGTTTTTGGGTTTTGAATAGATATAAGCTTACTTTACTAATTAAAAACCTATTTCACCCCCATCTTATGTTGTCATTTCGGCTTTTAATTTGTGCCAAAGCCTCATGCTCATGCTTTTGTACTAATATCCTTAAGTATCAATCTTTTTGACAACCTTTGATTTTTTTTATTGGTCGAAAGAGTAGAATTTTTTATTTTAAAATGAATTTTTCTAATTTTTTTTGTGTATTAATCTCCCTTGAAGCTTTTCTTGATCTCATACTAAATTATTCAATTCTATTAGCAGCATAGATAGAGAAGCATGTATGTAATATTTATTATTTTTAAACTCTCATATTATGATATTTTAAGCAACATGTATGATTTGAATTCTTTCATATTTTATATTCATGTTGATTACATTGGATTTTGAAAAAAAATATTATTACGAGGCTAGTTGATTGGAAATATTTTGTTCATTTTTTTCCAAGATTTTCATATATGATGATGCGTGATATTAGCGAAGCTAAATTTAAAATTTTGCTATTGTTTCTCTTTACTCCATATTCTTTGTAATGCATTCATTTATGGGGATTTACCCTTTTGATGATGTCAAAAGAGGGAGAACAATATGCGTAGCACACAACTTGTTAAACTCAATTGTACTTAAGTTAATTTAGTTGAAAGCATGTCTTATTACTTTTGTCATATATTTTATCATTATTACTATGCATAGTTTTCCATCATTAGAAAGAAGGAGATTATTGCCCTTTGAATTTTGGTGATGATCAAAATAGAGTTTAACAAGTTTATCTAATTATGGTAAAGTTCAAGATTAGCAATGATCATCCAAGCTTAAGAAGGATGGTATCTCAAGACAAATCTTGTTGGATCATGAAGACAATGACTTGAAGATAAAAGGGATGATAATTGTATGATGAAACTTGAAGATCGAAATGAAAGCTCAAAGATACTCAAAGTGAAAGACCAACTCTGAGCTTATAGGTTTAGCCTTTTATTTCTGTTGAGTCAAGGATTTGGTTGTTCATTTATTTGAGCTTTTGCATTGACACCTCATTTAACTTGAGATGAGTTCACAAGCTTATCTTACCTTTGTCCAAATTAAATTAAAGTTGTGTCAAATATTCAAAGTTTTGAAAAGTTTCAGCAAGTTTTTCTATCACATTTAGTCACCTACACTTAATAGTTCGACTGCCCAAGCTTATTAGTCAAAGCTTTAAGCTTTTAATTCTACAAACTTTAGTTATCTGAACTTGGAGTTTGGTTGTCCGAACTAGAAGGTTTGGGGGCCCGAACTGGTAGGTTTGGTCTACGAACACTAGAGGATAAAAATTAATGACTAATTTTTTTGACCATTAAAATGAGTGTGGTCGCACATTTGGGTGTCTGAACTTAGTAGAAACAACTAGGGGTGATTCCCAATAGCTATATTTTTGCTCCAATGGTGATATAAAGGCTTGGAACTTCTTTATTCATTGTAAACAACTTGGTTTTACATTCTTAGAGTAAGATCCACCTACCAAAGCCTTCTAACATTAAGAAGAACTCAAATAGGATTTAACTTTTAGATCCTCATATGCCCATGTGCTTAATATTTGAGAAACTCTTATTGTGAGATTTTTCTTTTCATTTTTTTGATCTTTATCATTGTAATTCTCCTAGGTTATTAGGAAGTGTTGAGTCCTCTTCTAGGTTTTAGGAGAGTGATAAGAGTGCACATTCCTTAATTTCTTAGGAGTATTCAATTGGCTCTATTATGGAGCAAACCTCATGGTTTGCAAGGTGATGGAAGGGCATGACTGCGCTTGAATGATGTAGCAACTTTAGTGAAGTGTTTTAAGTCCTTAGGATTGATGCTAGGGCTAGTGTACTTAGTAGCCAAACAATGTATATCAGTTTGTACTCTCTCTAGTTTTCTATTTAACTTATGCACTAAAATTTGATTGATTGGAAAAATACATTATAAATGATTGTGGATTGATCATTCTCTTTTGTTTAATTGTATGTCTAATTGTATTTGAGTTTTGATCATCCAATGGTGTTTGAAGAATTTTTGGGTTTAAAATCAATGTAAGCTTATTTTATTAATTGAAAACCTATTTCACCCCCATATTAGGTTCCCACTTGGGCCTTCATGGTCTCCCTATATTTCCCTTGTGCCATTTGTAGTAAAAAATCTCATAAATAAATGAAAATTTGAGATTATCATTTAGAGTTGATTCAAAGCTAGACAACACAAAATGACATTGTAGGTAGAATGGGTTTAGTCCACCATGAACTTAGTCTTGATTGTGAGTTTTCTCCTACTGTTAGGAGTAGATCAATTACAACTAGTGGAGTGACCAATTTCCAGATAAATCCAATGAGCATCCCAATGTATGATTCTAGCTTCTGCCCTATCTTCATTTGATCATAGGCTCAGGTGAATAGGATATTTGCCGAGCTTCCTGTATCCATCATGACAAATTGTGTGGTATAGCCATCGAGGATCCCAAAAATCACTAATGCATCATTATGAGGTACTGAAACTCCCTCTAAGTCTTTTACAAAGAAAACCATGTCTCAAAGGTTTGGTTTGTGATGTTGTTTCTTCATTTCCTCTTGCCCCTCAATAATGGTTTGATGTTTGGTAGTTGACACCAAAGCTTCACTTTGACTCAGAGGACCCATGAGTATCATATTGAGATGTCCTTTGACTGAAGAGTTATGGAATTCGAGGGTGGGATTTCTTGGAGGTGAGCTTGCTAGTTTGCTTTCGATATATGAGGTTATTGAGCTTGATCACCTCTTCTGACAAATTATCTGAGGTGACCTTCTTTGGTGAGTCTTTCAATTTTATCTTTTAAGTGTCTACATTCTTCAGTATCATTTCCATGGCCTCTATGAAAATGGCAATACTTGGTTATGTCTTGCCTTTGCTTGCTAAAGTGAAGATGTGGGGGTCTCTTTAGGTATTTCCTGTGCTCAATCTGAGCCAAAACTTTGGTCCATGAGTTGTTCAAGGGTGTGTACTCTTGGAAGTCACTTTCACACTAGCATCAGTTGGTTCTTACCTTCTTAGGCTCTTGGGTTTTGATCTATAGGGGGATTGTTCTTCAGTTTGCTACTTCTCTTATATTCCCTTAGCGTTGACATCATTTTGTTGGCATCGATGTGTTCTACAGTTTGTTGGATGAACTCGACCAAGCTTCACAATGGTCAATGCACCATCTCATAGGCTACTTGGGCTATTAATTGATACAACAAGAACTATTAAGATATCTTGCTTGATTACCTTAGGTCTAACTCTACTAAACTAAGGTAAATATTCCTTAGGGTTTTCTCCTTCCTAATGCTTTAGTGCTAGAAGTATGGAGGGATCCTTTTGCCAAGGCACCAGTGAGATAAACTTGTCTGTTAGGTCATTAAAGCAAGTGATAGAATACCTCAGGAGCCTGAATATCATGCTCGACCTCGACCTTGTAGTGTAATTGGGACTGCTATGCACATGGTGGGTTCCATGCTTGTTGCAGAATGATAACATTCCTAAAGGTGTTGATATGATCTACTGGGTCCATTGAGCCATCTATGCCTCACATGGAGACTATCTAAACTTCGACTGCATAGGAGAATATGCTATTTTAGGCTTCAATGGGGGTGTTGTGCCTAACTTGGTTTGGTTGAACTCCTACCCCAAATATCTCTTGAGTTTCTTGTGATCTAGACTCCTAGTGGCTCCATGGTTTGGCTCTAGTTGAAGCTAGACTAGTGTATATTTGAAAAGTGGACTTGTTAGTTGGGTTGTAAGTAGAATTTTTCCCTTCAAACTCCCCCAATTCTTGATATCAAAGTGAAGCACTAGCTGAATGACCTTAGTAATATCCCTATGCTGGACTTTGGTGACTCATATTGCTAGTTTAGTGCATATTAAAAGCTCAAAAACCACTTTTTTTTTTTTTTGGGGGGGGGGGGGGGGGTTTGCCTTGAGTTAGGTTTTATAAAAACAAATAATGATTTTACAAAAAAAAATCAATATGCAATTCAACACACTAAGGTAAATTCACACAATTAACAATAAGCAAACTACAAGTGTTATAATGTAAATAAAGAGTGGAATGAATGCACCATAATTTTTTCATGATTTAGCAAATAATCGAACCTACTCCATAACTCTTGCCTCAATCTTGAGGACTTGGACTCTCTATTAGAGTCATCACTTCGTAGGTAAAGTCAACCCCTTACACCTTTGCTTTCAACCGAGAGATGTGGGATCAGTTTTGATGGCTCAAGATAGTGAAGACCCTAGAGAGTGATGTCAACGCATAAACCAAAGTGTGTTAATTTAAGTGCTCAATTAGGTGTTGTGGAAACTCTGACTTCCAACAAAAGTAAGTACCTATTGTTAATTACCCCAATGATTATCAGGAATCACCTAAATCAAGAAACCTAGCTAATAAAATAAAAAAGAAAAGAAAAGAAAAGAAAACATCATTTGATTAATATAAGAGAGATGACACATGGTTTGAGGAAGGGCATACCCTCACTTTATAATGAAGTTCATTATGAAATAATGGAAAACATGAAAAATAATAAGAGAAAAGAAGGGAAGGAGTGGGAGAGAAGCTCCAATATATGCTACTATCCCACTATCATGTATTGGACCATATGGCATCTAATTCAGATGTGTTTTGACTTGATCCTTGGCAGAATTGATGACATTATCTGGTAGGACATGGAAGGATGAAATTGACTTGAAGTGTTTCCAATGGCTTTGAACATTGGCAATAACTCTTGTGGGTTTAAAGTGTTTTCATTAGCCAATAAGACATTAGAAATAACTTCTTTGGATTGGAGTCTTTCCATTAGCCAATAAGGTGTTGGTAATAACTTTGTTTTTAGTTGAAGTATTTCCATTGGCTAATAAGGTATTGGTGATAACTCTTTAAATTTGAAGTGTTATCATAGCTAATGAGACATGGATAATAATTTCTTTGATTTGAAATGTTTCCATAGCCATTGATGCATAGGCAATAACTTTATTGATTTGAAGTATTTTTGTAGCCACTGAGGCATAGGTGATAAATTCATTAATTTGAGGTATTTTTATAACCAATGAGACGTAGGTAATAACTTCATTAATTTAAAGTATTTCCATAGATAATGAGACATAGTCAATAACTTCTTTGATTTGGAGTATTTCCATAGTCAATGAGGCATACGTAATAACTTCCTCGATTTAATGTGTTTCCAAAGCTAATGATTGTGGGTGACAACTTTCTTGATTTGAAGTATTTTTATAGCCAATGAGGCATAGGTAATAACATAATTTGGTTTGAAAATAGCATTACCCAATGCTTGTGGAGTTAGGTGAAGTCTTGGAGTTCTGTCAGAGGCTTTTTATAGCACACCCAGTGGGACTCAACTTGACCCTATTTAGTTCTATTTAAACTAGTCTAAATTGGACTTGAGCTATCCTTTGGTTCAGGTTTAAGTTTAGTTTGATCCAGCTTTGATTTAGCTTGACTCGAATTGAAATTCAGACTTGAATTTGGTTTAAGTTTGATTTAATTTAATATTCAAAACTTGACCTAGATTCAAGTCTAATTTGATTCAATTTGATGTTCAAAACTTGATTTCGGATCAAGTTTGATTTGATTTAGTTCAATATTTAGAACTCAACTTTAACTCGATCTAATTCGACTTAATTCAATGTTTAAAGCTTGATTTGGATCAAGTTTGATTTGATTTAATTTGATTTTCAAAACTTAATCTGGATTGAGTTTGATTTGATTGAATTTGATGCTTAACTTGATTTGGGTCAAACTTAATTTGATTCAGTTCAATATTTAAAACTTGACATTAATTCGAGTATGATTTGATTCAATTTGATATTCAAAACTTGATTTAGACTTAAGTCTAATTTGATTCAATTCAATGTTCAAAACTTGATTTATATAAAGTTTAATTTAATTTGGTTCAATTCAAGTCGTGTTTAACCAATCTTTGGTTCAAATTTTAATTTGGGGTTCAATTTGACTCGATTGGGTTTTGGTTTGAACTCAACTTGACCCAATTAGGATTCAATTTGACTCAATTGGAGTTTATTTGAAATTTTTTTTTATCCATATTGAAGTTGGTATTAATTCAATTAGGGTTTAACCCAAACTTGATTTAACCCAGTTAGGGTTTGGCTTTGAATTTTGGTCTGATTTTGGGTTTACCTAATATGAACCTGATTGGGGGTTAACTTTAAGCCAATTTGATTTAGATTAACTCGACTTGGATTTGAGTCTAGTTCAATTTGAGTTTTAATCTATCTATTTGATCAATTAATTTAATCAGTTTATTTAATTTGATTTAGTCAAGTTGGCTTAATTTTAACATAATTAGATAATTGATTTAATTTATTTATGCTAAAAATTATAATTAATTTAGTTTGAGAGCCCTTAGACTATCACAATGATTTTTGGGTGAGCCTATGGGTTGATAATAAATTATATTAAACTTTCAGCGAGCCCGTAGGTTGACCTTGGGTTAATTTAGACTTTTGGTAAACTTGCAAACTGGTCTTAATTTGAATAGACATATAACAAGTTTATAAGTTAACCCTAATCTAAATAGACATTCAACAAGTTTGCAGGCTGGTTTTAATCTGAATAAATGTTTGGTGAGCCCGTTGGCTGGCCTTAGTCCAAATAGACATTCAGTGAGCCCATAGACTAGATTTAGTTTAAATTGACATTAGACGAGTTTGCAGCTACCCTTAATTTGAGTAAATGTCCGATAAGCTCATAGGTTAGACTTAGTCTGAACAAACATTCGACAAGTCCACAGAATAGTTTTGGTCCAAATAGACATTTGGTGAGTCTACAGATTGGTCTTAATCTGAATAGATGTATGGTGAATTTGCAAATTGGTCTTATTCCAAATAGATATTCGATATGACTGTGAGTTGGCGTTAATGTAGATTTTACTTTCGGGCATGCATGCGGGCTTGCCTAGACGGATAGACAATAGCATAACAATTAAGGCCAAACCCTTTGTTTTCTTTTGGCCAATAACCTTTTTATCAATTTTTTTTCTTTTCTCTTCTTCTTATTTCTTCTATGCCCTTTTCTTCTATTCTTTGCCGAAGAAGGGCCAAGCCCTTCTCAACCAAATCCAGGCTACATACAGTTAGATCTTGGAAGGATTCGGCCGCAAGCCCTAGCAAACGGTAGCAGGAGTGTTCATGGGTGCAGGCTGAGCTCGGGAAGGATGAGCTAGGTTGGAAGCTTAGTTGGACAGCACTGGAGGGTCACGAGAAGCAAGCAAAGAGATGGAGCTCAGGCCGGTGCGTGCAAGGAGCTGGAGAGGATAGGCACGGCTAATACCTCAAGCAGCAAGGGCGGAAGATGGAATAATACGTGGTTTCAGCCATCTTCAGTTAGATCCGACCTTCTCCTTGTACGATAGTGTTGGCTATTGCTCAGGTGTGTGGTGGAGGAGCTGGATGATAGAAGGCAGACACGGGTGAGCTTTAGGTGGTGCAGGCGGAGGTTACAAGTAGACTGTGGCACCAGCGCAGAGCTAGGCAAGCAAGGAGGTTTGGCAGGCAACGGAGCTTGTGGCCCCAAGGATGGCTCCAAGGATTGGGATCTAGAGGTTTCCTCAGGCTTGCATCAATAGGGAAGGGAGGTGGGGGCGGGGGGCGGCATCGGCCAAGCCTTTGCTAGGAGTCTCAGGCTGGAGTGGGAAGCGACAGTTGTTAGTAGATGACTGTGGGGCCTGGAGGGGGTTTGGACTGTGGGAGAACATCACCAGAGTAGAGGACAACAATGGAGATTAGTGGGAGAAAATAGCCAGGGCCTACCATCCTCGGTTGGACCTAGATCCTGGTGGTTGTGGCGGCCAAGGCAATAGGGGGCAGTCATCGGACATGAAGATGTGGGTGTGTGTGGCTGTGATAGGAGCAGATGAGGTAGCTGGCAGGTTGCTTCGTTAGTGTAGAAAGAGAGACAAGAAGAAAGTTAAAGGGAAAAGAAAAGCACAAAATGTAAGATCACCTTATTTTCTTCTTCAAATTTCCAATTGAATCTCTTGATTGTATCTCCTCCATAATCTCTTCGATTCCCTCCTCATTCTGATCTCTCCATCATTTTTTTTTAGGTTTTCATCAACTTTTATAGGCCTCGAGAAGATTTAAAATCAAATCCTTGAATAGTTTGATTTTGGAATTTTATTTGATTGTGGTTGACAATCAGATTAGATCTTCATATTTTTTACTAAAATTGTAATCTTGTTGATTGGGATTTGTTTACTTATGAAGAGATTCAAAATTGAACCATCTTTGGATATTGAATTTTAGGGGGATATTTGCAAATTTTTCAAAAAATTTGGATCAAAATGTAATTTTATGAGTCCTTTTTTTAAGAAAGTTCTAGTCAAGGCCTATTTATAAAATTTATTTGGTCGAGTTATCTATTTGTAAAGGTTTTATAGTTTTTCATTTTCGTTTAGTTGTTTGATGAATTCTAGGATTAGTTTTGGTCTAAATATTTGGCTCATTCAATCCAGTTGGGCTGAATTTAGCTTGAGCCTAAATTTCTTAATAATTTAAGTCCAAATTGAAATCAATTTTTAGTTAAATTTGACTGCAATCTTTAGATATTGAATTTTAGGGGGATATTTGAAAATTTTTCAAAAAATTGGGATCAAAATGTAATTTTATGAGTCCTTTTTTTTAAGAAAGTTCTAGTCAAGGCCTATTTATAAAATTTATTTGGTCGAGTTATCTATTTGTAAAGGTTTTATAGTTTTTCATTTTCGTTTAGTTGTTTGATGCATTCTAGGATTAGTTTTGGTCTTAATATTTGGCTCATTCAGTCTAGTTGAGCTGAATTTAGCTTGAGCCTAAATTTCTTAATAATTTAAGTCTAAATTGAAATCAATTTTTAGTTAAATTTGACTGCAATCTTTGGATATTGAATTTTAGGGGGATATTTGCAAATTTTTCAAAAAATTTGGATCAAAATGTAATTTTATGAGTCCTTTTTTTAAAAAAGTTCTAGTCAAGGCCTATTTATAAAATTTATTTAGTCGAGCTATCTATTTGTAAAGGTTTTATAGTTTTTCATTTTCGTTAAGTTGTTTGATGAATTCTAGGATTAGTTTTGGTCTAAATATTTGGCTCATTCAGTCCAGTTGGGCTGAATTTAGCTTGAGCCTAAATTTCTTAATAATTTAAGTCCAAACTGAAATCAATTTTTAGTTAAATTTGACTGCAATCCAAATCTGATTAAGACCCATATTAAAGTAATAATTTTGTGGCATTTAATTTTTAATTATGAACATATTTTGATCAAATTTGATCTCAACAAAAATTACCTCAAACAAATTGGCCCCTTCATAGCTTCTTCTCAAGTTTTGATGAGAAGACAGGATTTGAACAATTTTCAAGTATCTAACCTTTGTATCGATGTTCTGAGAATTGACTATATTTTCCTTATGAGTATGGATTTTATCCACTAGATCAATGCAGGATTAATCATAGTGCAAAATGGACTTGAATCTACCAATTGAAAGTAAATTTAAATTGCCATGTGAGAGTGGATCTTATTTGCCATGTGAAAGTGGGCTTAATTTTATCATGTAGAAGTGGACTTAATTTACCACGAGAAAGTAGACTTTGTTTACCACGTGGAGTAGACTTGATTTGCCATAAGTAGTGGACTTGATACGTCACAAGGAGTGGACTTGATTTGACATGGATCGTAGACTCGACCGCCACACAAAATGGATAGGGTTGTGTGTCGTTATTTTGCCTTGAGAAACATGGAGAGTATGTCTGACTGATCATTCCTTTTAGACAACTAGATATTTTGTCATAGACAAAGCATAAACATTTTGTTGTTACTATTGCCTCTAGAGTCATAGGCATAGTACATCCTAAGGAATCAGGTATTGATTGGTGGTATAGACCTTTTTCCTTTATTGTCAATTAGTTGGTAGGATTTCCCTTCAAATACCCATTTACTAATATAAGGGTCTTCCCAATTTGTCTCGAATTTGCCCTTCTTGCTTCGATTTGGGATTATGGGTTTTCTCGAGATCAAGACTATTTCTCCTTTCTGAAAAGACCTAAGCTAGGTCATCTTGTTGTAGGCCCTAAACATTTGTACTTAATATACTTTCAAGTTTTGTTGAGTTGTGAGCCTTATTTCATCTAAGGAGTCTAGTTCAAGGCAAAGATGAAGATCGTCTTCTTTTGTGATTTCTTCTTGTAAGACAATCCTTAAAGAGGAAATTTGTACTTTCAATAGCAGGACTTCTTTAATCCCAAACACTAATGTATGGTGTTGATTAAGGGTTTGATATGTGTTGCGATAAGCCCATAGCACTTCAGGAAGCTTTTGGTGCCAGTCTCTCTTATTTTTGACAATGACTTTCTTCAATATCTTGGAGAGTGTCTTATTAAATACCTTATCAAGACCATTTGTCCCAGCATTATAGATGGATGAATATCTCTAATTTATCTTATGATGATACATAAATCACACTATTTTGATGATTCTGAAGGAAGGCCCATTGTCAGAGATGATCCTTCAAGAAACACCAAATTAGTATAGGATATTTTTCTAAAAGAAGTAGATAATAGTATCCACTTTCACTTCTTTTAATGGGATTGCTTTTGCCTAACACAAGAAATAATTAGTCATTGCCAACATGAAGCAATGACCTTTGCAAGAAGATGGTTCAATTTGGCCAGTAATGTCCATATGTCATACTTTGAATGTCCATGCGAATACTATTCGGTGTAGAGGATTTGAGTGTTGATGGATGAGGTCATCATGAATTTGGCATAGGTGACATTTTCTTATGTATTTGATGTAATCTGTCACCATCATGGGCTAGTAATAGCCCATATGCTTGATCTTCATCATCATTTTCAGACCAATTGATGAGCTCTGCAAACCCCATAGTGTACTTTGTATATGATCTCTTTAGCTTCTTCATCTGCAAGATAGCGTAGAATTAGTTGATTAAAAAACCTCCTATAAAGGGTGTCATTGATAAGGAGAAAGTGTGCGACTCTCTTTCTAAGTTACGTCCATGCCAATTTATCTTCTAGGACTTCTCCATTCTTGAGGTAGTTGGTCAATAGTATTCACCAATTCGTTGCTTCCTCTATTACTTTAGATTTCATCTTTTCGTACTTGATGTTGAAGATCTAACTTATCACTTGTCTACTACATATTGTGATTAGAATTTCTCCTTGGTCAAGGTCAGCTAGTGCATTGGCCAATTTGACTAAGGAATTTGCTTATGCATTAATGGATCGGTGAACCATAGTTATTTAAATAAGTGGAACTTGCTCCATGAGTTCTTAAGCCTTTTCATAGTATTTAAGTAGCTTAAATTTGTGGACTTTATATTCACCTTCTACTAGTTGATGACTAATTGCAAAACACTAAAAAGCTGTAGATGCGATATCCCTATGTTAAGGGCCATTTTTAGCCCTGCAATTAGAGCCTTGTATTCAACCTCACACTTTGTTCATGGTTTTGAGAGGGACTAGGTGTATTGTAAAATAACCCAATCCGAGTGACAAATAGAAGGCCGATGGCTACTTTGGCCTAATTACTTGTTTGATGAACGATGCCCATCGAAATATAGCTTCCAATAGGGCTCCTCTTTGTTGACAAGAATGATTTTTTTCATTTGGAAGTCTGCAACTTAGTGGAGACTCATTTGGCACTGGAAGAGTTGTCAGAAAATTGGTAAGAGCTTTACCTTTAACCACCTTTTGAAGAATGAATTTGATATCATATTCCATGAGTATTAAGCTCCATTTTGCTAACCTTTCAGAAAGTATAGGTCTAATCATCAAGTATTTTATGGGATCAATTTTTGATAGTAGGGTTACCTAATGAGAGAGCAAATAATATTTAAGCTTTTTCACAATGAATATGAGTGTTGGTCAACACTTTTGAATAGGAGAATAATTGCTCTACCACTACTACCATTCTACTCAAATAGTAGAGTGTGTTCTCTTTGAATTCTTCATTATTCTAGGTGAGAATAGCTCCCAAGGATCCTTCCATTAGGCCATATAAAGGATTAAGGGTCTATCAAGCATAGGTGATACCAACACTAGTGGCTTTAAGAGATATTGCTTAATCTCTTCAATGGCATGTTAGTATTCTTGACCCCAAATGAATAAAGCATCATTTTTCATCAATTTGGAAAAGGGTTTACAATTTCTTGAGAAGTTTAAGATGAATATCCTTATGCATGCAAGTTAGCCTTGGATGACCTCAACTACTTCAAGATGTTAAGTAGAGGCATATCCAAGATGTCTTTGATCTTTGATGGATCGATTTCAGTTCTTTGGTGTTTAACAATATAGGTCTAATCATCAATTATTTTATGGGATCAATTTTTGATAGTAGGATTACCTAATGAGATAGCAAATAATATTTAAGCTTTTTCACTATGAATATGAGTGTTCGTCAACACTTTTGAATAGGAGAATAATTGCTCTACCCCTACTACCATTATACTCAAATAGCAGAGTGTGTTTTCTTTGAATTCTTCATTATTTTAGGTGAGAATAGCTACTAGGGATCCTTCCATTAGACGATATAAAGGATTAAGGGTCTATCAAGCATAGGTGATACCAAGACTAGTGGCTTTAAGAGATATTGCTTAATCTCTTCAAAGGCTTGTTAGTATTCTTGACCCCAAAAGAATAAAGCATCATTTTTCATCAATTTGGAAAAGGGTTTACAATTTCTGGAGAAGTTTAAGATGAATATCCTTATGCATGCAAGTAAGCCTTGAATGACCTCAACTAATTCAAGATGTTAAGCAGAGGCATATCCAAGATGCCTTTGATCTTTGATGGATCGATTTCAGTTCTTTGGTGTTTAACAATATAGGTCTAATCATCAAGTATTTTATGGGATCATTTTTTGATAGTAGGATTACCTAATGAGAGAGCAAATAATATTTAAGCTTTTTCACTATGAATATGAGTGTTGGTCAACAATTTTGAATAGGAGAATAATTGCTCTACCCCTACTACCATTCTACTCAAATAGTAGAGTGTGTTTTCTTTGAATTCTTCATTATTCTAGGTGAGAATAGCTCCTAGGGATCCTTCCATTAGGCAATATAAAGGATTAAGGGTCTATCAAGCATAGGTGATACCAAGACTAGTGGCTTTAAGTGATATTGCTTAATCTCTTCAAAGGCTGTTTAGTATTCTTGACCCCAAATGAATAGAGCACATTTTTCATCAATTTGAAAAAGGGTTTACAATTTCTGGAGAAGTTTAAGATTAATATCCTTATGCATGCAAGTTAGCCTCGGATGACCTCAACTACTTCAAGATGTTAAGCAGAGGCATATCCAAGATGTCTTTTGATACTTTGATGATCGATTTCAATTCGTTGGTGTTGAACAATATAGGTCCTAATCATCAATATTTTTATGGGATCCAGTTTTTGATAGTAGGATTACCTAATGAGAGAGCAAATAATATTTAAGCTTTTTCACTATGAATATGAGTGTTGGTCAACACTTTTGAATAGGAGAATAATTGCTCTACCTCTACTACCATTCTACTCAAATAGTAGAGTGTGTTTTCTTTGAATTGTTCATTCTTCTAGGTGAGAATACCACCTAGGGATCCTTCCATTAGGCCATATAAAGGATTAAGGGTCTATCAGGCATAGGTGATACCAACACTAGTGGCTTTAAGAGATATTGCTTAATCTCTTCAAAGGTTTGTTAGTATTCTTGACCCCAAATGATTAGAGCATCATTTTTCATTAATTTGGAAAAGGGTTTACAATTTCTGGAGAAGTTTAAGATTAATATCCTTATGCATGCAAGTTAGCCTTGGATGACCGGAACTACTTCCAGATATTAAGCAGAGGCATATCCAAGATGTCTTTGATCTTTGATGGATCAATTTCTGTTCTTTGGTGTTTAACAATATAGGTCTAATCATCAAGTATTTTATGCGATCAATTTTTGATAGTAGGATTATCTAATGAGATAGCAAATAATATTTAAGCTTTTTAACTATGAATATGAGTGTTGGTCAACACTTTTGAATCGGAGAATAATTGCTCTACCCCTACTACCATTCTACTAAAATAGCAGAGTGTGTTTTCTTTGAATTCTTCATTATTTTAGGTGAGAATAGCTCCTAGGGATCCTTCCATTAGACGATATAAAGGATTAAGGGTCTATCAAGCATGGGTGATACCAAGACTAGTGGCTTTAAGGGATATTGTTTAATCTCTTCAAAGGGTTGTTAGTATTCTTGACCTCAAATGAATAAAGCATCATTTTTCATCAATTTGGAAAAGGGTTTACAATTTCTGGAGAAGTTTAAGATGAATATCCTTATGCATGCAAGTAAGCCTTGGATGACCTCAACTACTTCAAGATGTTAAGCAGAGGCATATCCAAAATGTCTTTGATCTTTGATTGGTCGATTTCAGTTCTTTGGTGTTTAACAATATATGTCTAATCATCAAGTATTTTATGGGATCATTTTTTGATGGTAGGATTACCTAATGAGAGAGCAAATAATATTTAAGCTTTTTCACTATGAATATGAGTGTTGGTCAACACTTTTGAATACGAGAATAATTGCTCTACCCCTACTACCACTCTATTCAAATAGTAGAGTGTGTTCTCTTTGAATTCTTCCTTATTCTAGTTGAGAATAGCTCCTAGGAATGCTTCCATTAGGCCATATAAAGGACTAAGGTTCTATCAAGCATAGGTGATACCAAGACTAGTGGCTTTAAGAGATATTGCTTAATTTCTTCAAGGCTAGTTAGTTTCCTTGCAACCAAAGGAATAGAGCATCATTGTCATCACTTGGAAAAGGGTTTTACAATTTCTGGAGAAGTTTAAGAATTAATATCCTGATGCAGGCAGTTAGCCTCGGATGACCTCAACTAACTGGTTCCCCAGATGTTAGCAGAAGGCATATCCAAGATGTCACTTTGATCTTATGGATCGATTTCATTCTTTGGATTTAAGATATAATGTCTAATCAATCAAGTATTTTATGGGATCAATTTTGTAGTAGGATTCCAATAGAGAGAAATAATATTTAAGCTTTTTCACTATGAATATGAGTGTTGGTCAACACGTTTGAATAGGATAATAATTTCTCTACCCCTACTACCATTCTACTCAAATAGTAGAGTGTGTTTTCTTTGAATTCTTCATTTTTCTAGGTGAGAATAGCGCCTAGGGATCCTTCCATTAGGCCATATAAAAGATTAAGGGTCTATCAAGCATAGGTGATACCAAGACTAGTGGCTTTAAGAGATAGTGCTTAATCTCTTCAAAGGGGTAGGTATATTCTTGACATCAAATGAATAGAGGCATCATTTTCATCAATTTGGAAAGGGGTTTTACAATTTCTGGAGAAGTTTAAGATGAATAGCCTTATGCATGCAAGGTTAGCCTCCGATGACCTCACTTCTTCAAGATGTTAAGCAGAGTCATATCCAAGATGCCTTTGATCATTGATGGATCGATTTCAGTTCTTTGGTGTTTAACAATATAGATCTAATCATCAAGTATTTTATGGGATCAATTTTTGATAGTGGGATTACCTAATGAGGGAGCAAATAATATTTAAGCTTTTTCACTATGAATATGAGTGTTGGTCAACACTTTTGAATAGGGCAATAATTGCTCTTCCCCTGCTACCATTCTCCTCAAATAGTAGAGTGCATTTTCTTTGAATTATTCATTTATCTAGGTGAGAATAGCTCCAAGGGATCCTTCCTTAGGCCCATATAAAGATTAGGGTCTATCAAGCATAGGTGATACCGAAACCTAGTGGCTTTAAGAGATATTGCTTAATCTCTTCGAAGGCTTGTTAGTATTCTTGACCCCAAATGAATAGAGCATAATTTTTCATCAATTTGGAAAAGGGTTTACAATTTCTGGAGATGTTTAAGATGAATATCCTTATGCATGCAAGTTAGCCTTGGATGACCTCAACTACTTAAAGATGTTAAGCAGAGGCATATCCATGATGTCTTTGATCTTGGATGGATCGATTTCAGTTCTTTGGTGTTTAACAATATAGGTCTAATCATCATGTATTTTATGGGATCAATTTTTAATAGTAGGATTACCTAATGAGAGAACAAATAATATTTAAGCATTTTCACTATGAATATGAGTGTTGGTCAACACTTTTGAATAGGAGAATAATTGCTCGACCTACCCCGACTACCATTGTATTCAAATAGTAGGGTGGTGAGTTTCTTATTTCTTTTTCTTTGAATTCTGTCGTTATTATAGGTGAGAATAGCTCCTAGGGAGTCCTTCCATTAGGCCATATAAAGGATAAGGGTTCTATAAGCAGAGGTGATACCAAGACTAGTGCTTTAGAGATAGTGCTGTAATCTCTTCAAATTCTAGTAGTATTCTTGACAGCCAAATGAATAGAGCATCAATTTTTCATCAATTTGGAAAAGGGTTTACAATTTCTGGAGAAGTTTAAGATTAATATCCTTATGCATGCAAGTTAGCCTCGGATGACCTCAACTACTTCAAGATCTTAAGCAGAGGCATATCCAAGATGTCTTTGATCATTGATGGATCGATTTCAATTCTTTGGTGTTTAAGAATATATGTCTAATCATCAAGTATTTTATGGGATCAATTTTTGATAGTAGTGTAACCTAATGAGAGAGCAAATAATATTTAAGCTTTTTCACTATAAATATGAGTGTTGGTCAACACTTTTGAATTGGAGAATAATTGCTCTACCCCTACTACCATTCTACTCAAATAGCAGAGTGTGTTTTTTTTGAATTCTTCATTATTTTAGGTGAGAATAGCTCCTAGGGATCCTTCCGTTAGACGATATAAAGGATTAAGGGTCTATCAAGCATAGGTGATACCAAGACTAGTGGCTTTAAGAGATATTGCTTAATCTCTTCAAAGGGTTGTTAGTATTCTTGACCCCAAATGAATAAAGCCTCATTTTTCATCAACTTGGAATAGGGTTTACAATTTCTGGAGAAGTTTAAGATGAATATCCTTATGCATGCAAGTAAGCCTTGGATGACCTCAACAACTTTAAGTTGTTAAGCAGAGGCATATCCAAGATGTCTTTGATCTTTGATGGATCGATTTCAGTTCTTTGGTGTTTAACAATATAGGTCTAATCATCAATTATTTTATGGGATCAATTTTTGCTAGTAGGATTACCTAATGAGAGAGCAAATGATATTTAAGCTTTTTTACTATGAATATGAGTGTTGGTCAACACTTTTGAATAGGAGAATAATTGCTCTACCCCTACTACCATTCTACTCAAATAGCAGAGTGTGTTTTCTTTGAATTCTTCATTATTTTAGGTGAGAATAGCTCCTAGGGATCCTTCCGTTAGATGATATAAAGGATTATGGGTCTGTCATGCATAGGTGATACCAAGACTAGTGGTTTTAAGAGATATTGCTTAATCTATTCAAAGGCATGTTAGTATTCTTGACCCCAAATGAATAAAGCATCATTTTTCATCAATTTGGAAAAGGGTTTACAATATCTGGAGAAGTTTAAGATTAATATCCTTATGCATGCAAGTTAGCCTCAGATGACCTCAACTACTTCAAGATGTTAAGAAGAGGCATATCCAAGATGTCTTTGATCTTTGATGGATCGATTTCAGTTCTTTGGTGTTAAACAATATTGGTCTAATCATTAAGTATTTTATGGGATCAATTTTTAATAGTAGGATTACCTAATGATAGAGCAAATAATATTTAAGCTTTTTCACTATGAATATGAGTGTTGGTCAAAACTTGTGAATAGGAGAATAATTGCCCTACCCCAACAACCATTCTACTCAAATAGTAGAGTGTGTGTTCTTTGAATTCCTCGTTATTCTAGGTGAGAATAGCTCCTAGGGATCCTTCCATCAGGCCATATAAAGGATTAAGGGTCTATCAGGCATAGGTGATACCAACACTTGTGGCTTTAAGAGATATTGCTTAATCTCTTCAAAGGCTTGTTAGTATTCTTGACCCCAAATGAATAGGGCATCATTTTTCATCAATTTGGAAAAGGGTTTACAATTTTTGGAGAAGTTTAGGATGAATATCCTTATGCATGCAAGTAAGCCTTGGATGACCTCAACTACTTCAAGATGTTTAGCAGAGACATATCCAAGATGTCTTTGATCTTTGATGGATCGATTTCAGTTCTTTGGTGTTTAACAATATAGGTCTAATCATCAAGTATTTTATGGGATCAATTTTTGATTGTAGGATTACCTAATGAGATAGCAAATAATATTTAAGCTTTTTCACTATGAATATGAGTGTTGGTCAACACTTTTGAATAGGAGAATAATTGCTCTACCCCTACTACCATTCTACTCAAATAGCAGAGTGTGTTTTCTTTCAATTCTTCATTATTTTAGGTGAGAATAGCTACTAGGGATCCTTCCATTAGACGATATAAAGGATTAAGGGTCTATCAAGCATAGGTGATACCAAGACTAGTGGCTTTAAGAGATATTGCTGAATCTCTTCAAAGGCTTGTTAGTATTCTTGACCCCAAATGAATAAAGCATCATTTTTGATCAATTTTTAAAAGGGTTTACAATTTCTGGAGAAGTTTAAGATTAATATCCTTACGCATGCAAGTAAGCCTGGGATGACCACAACTACTTCAAGATGTTAAGCAGAGACATATCCAAGATGTCTTTGATCTTTGATGGATCGATTTTAGTTCTTTGGTGTTAAACAATATTGGTCTACTCATCAAGTATTTTATGGGATCAATTTTTAATAGTAGGATTACCTACTGAGAGAGCAAATAATAATTAAGCTTTTTCACTATGAATATGAGTGTTGGTCAAAACTTGTGAATAGTAGAATAATTGCTCTACCCCTACAACCATTCTACTCAAATAGCAGAGTGTGTTTTCTTTGAATTCTTCGTTATTCTAGGTGAGAATAGCTCCTAGGGATCCGTCCATCAGGCCATATAAAGGATTAAGGGTCTATCAAGCATAGGTGATACCAACACTAGTAGCTTTAAGAGATATTGCTTAATCTCTTCAAAGGCTTGTTAGTATTCTTCACCCCAAATGAATAGAGCATCATTTCCCGTCAATTTGGAAAAGGGATTACAATTTCTTGAGAAGTTGTAGATGAATATCCTTATGCATGCAAGTTAGCCTTGGATGACCTCTACTACTTCAAGAAGTTAAGCTGAGGCATATCCAAGATGTCATTGATCTTTGATTGATCGATTTCAGTTCTTTGGTGTTTAACAATATAGGTCTAATCATCAAGTATTTTATGGGTTCAATTTTTGATAGTAGGATTACCTAATGAGATAGCAAATAATATTTAAGCTTTTTCACTATGAATATGAGTGTTGGCCAACACTTTTGAATAGGAGAATAATTGCTCTACCCCTACTACCATTCTACTCAAATAGCAGAGTGCGTTTTCTTTGAATTCTTCATTATTTTAGGTGAGAATAGCTCCTAGGGATGCTTCCATTAGATGATATAAAGGATTAAGGGTCTATCAAGCATAGGTGATACCAAGACTAGTGGCTTTAAGAGATGTTGCTTAATCTCTTCAAAGGCATGTTAGTATTCTTGACCCCAAATGAATAAAGCATCATTTTTGAACAATTTGGAAAAGGGTTTACAATTTCTGGAGAAGTTTAAGATGAATATCCTTATGCATGCAAGTTAGCCTCGGATGACCTCAACTACTTCACGATGTTAAGCAGAGGCATATCCAAGATGTCTTTGATCTTTGATGGATCGATTTCAGTTCTTTGGTGTTAAACAATATTGGTCTAATCATCATGTATTTTATGGGATCAATTTTGCATAGTAGGATTACCTAATGAGAGAGCAAATAATATTTCAGGCTTTTCACTATTAATATGAGTGTTGGACAAAACTTTTGAATAGGTGAATAATTGCTCTACCCCTACTACCATTCTACTCAAATAGTAGAGTGTGTTTTCTTTGAATTCTTCATTATTCGAGGTGAGAATAGCTCTTAGGGATCCTTTCATTACGCCATATAAAGGATTAAGGGTCTATCAAGCGTAGGTGATACCAAGACTAGTGGCTTTAAGAGATATTGCTTAGTCTCTTCAAAGGCTTGTTACTATTCTTGACCCCAAATGAATAGAGCATCATTTCTCATCAATTTGGAAAGGGTTTACAATTTCTGGAGAAGTTGAAGATGAATATCCTTATGCATGCAAGTTAGCCTTGGATGACCTCAACTACTTCAAGAAGTTAAGTAGAGGCATATCCATGATGTCTTTCATCTTTGATGGATCGATTTCAGTTCTTTGGTGTTTAACAATATAGGTCTAATCATCAAGTATTTTCTGGGTTCAATTTTTGATAGTAGGATTACCTAATGAGATAGCAAATAATATTTAAGCTTTTTCACTATGAATATGAGTGTTGGTCAACACTTCGAATAGGAGAATAATTGCTCTACCCCTACTACCATTCTACTCAAATAGCAGAGTGTGTTTTCTTTGAATTCTTCATTATTTTAGGTGAGAATAGCTCCTAGGGATCCTTCCGTTAGATGATATAAAGGATTATGGGTCTATCAAGCATGGGTGATGCCAAAACTAGTGGCTTTAAGAGATATTGCTTATTCTCTTCAAAGGCATGTTAGTATTCTTGACCCCAAATGAATAAAGCATCATTTTTCATCAATTTGGAAAAGGGTTTACAATTTCTGGAGAAGTTTAAGATGAATATCCTTATGCATGCAAGTTAGCCTCGGAAGACCTCAACTACTTCAAGATGTTAAGCAGAGGCATATCCAAGATGTCTTTGATCTTTGATGGATCGATTTCAGTTCTTTGGTGTTTAACAATATAGGTCTAATCATCAAGTATTTTATGGGATCAATTTTGGATAGTAGGATTACCTAATGGGATAGCAAATAATATTTAAGCTTTTTCACTATGAATATGAGTGTTGGTCAACACTTTTGAATAGGAGAATAATTGCTCTACCCCTACTACCATTCTACTCAAATAGTAGAGTGTGTATTCTTTCAATTCTTCATTATTCTAGGTGAGAATAGCTCCTAGGGATCCTTCCATTAGGCCATATAAAGGATTAAGGGTCTATCAGGCATAGGTGATACCAACACTAGTGGCTTTAAGAGATATTGCTTAATCTCTTCAAAGGCTTGTTAGTATTCTTCACCCCAAATGAATAGAGCATCATTTCTCGTCAATGTGGAAAAGGGATTACAATTTCTTGAGAAGTTGAAGATGAATATCCTTATGCATGCAAGTTAGCCTTGGATGACCTCAACTACTTCAAGAAGTTAAGCAGAGGCATATCCATGATGTCTTTCATCTTTGATGGATCGATTTCTGTTCTTTGGTGTTTAACAATATAGGTCTAATCATCAAGTATTTTCTGGGTTCAATTTTTGATAGTAGGATTACCTAATGAGATAGCAAATAATAATTAAGCTTTTTCACTATGAATATGAGTGTTGGTCAACACTTTTGAATAGGAGAATAATTGCACTACCCCTACTACCATTCTACTCAAATAGCAGAGTGTGTTTTCTTTGAATTCTTCATTATTTTAGGTGAGAATAGCTCCTAGGGATCCTTCCATTAGACGATATAAAGGATTAAGGGTCTATCAAGCATAGGTGATACCAAGACTAGTGGCTTTAAGAGATATTGCTTAATCTCTTCAAAGGCATGTTAGTATTCTTGACCCCAAATGAATAAAGCATCATTTTTCATCAATTTGGAAAAGAGTTTACAATTTCTGGAGAAGTTGAAGATGAATATCCTTATGCATGCAAGTTAGCCTCGGATGACCTCAACTACTTCAAGATGTTAAGCAGAGGCATATCCAAGATGTCTTTGATCTTTGATGGATCGATTTCAGTTCTTTGGTGTTAAACAATATTGTCTAATCATCAAGTATTTTATGGGATCAATTTTTCATAGTAGGATTACCTAATGAGAGAGCAAATAATATTTAAGCTTTTTCACTATGAATATGAGTGTTGGTCAAAACTTGTGAATAGGAGAATAATTGCTCTACCCCTACAACCATTCTACTCAAATAGTAGACTGTGTTTTCTTTGAATTCTTCATTATTCTAGGTGAGAATAGCTCCTAGCGATCCTTCCATCAGGCCATATAAAGGATTAAGGGTCTATCAGGCATAGGTGATACCAACACTAGTGGCTTTAAGAGATATTGCTTAATCTCTTCAAAGGCTTGTTACTATTCTTGACCCCAAATGAATAGAGCATCATTTTTCATCAATTTGGAAAAGGGTTTACAATTTCTGGAGAAGTTTAAGATCAATATCCTTACGCATGCAAGTAAGCCTAGGATGACCACAACTACTTCAAGATGTTAAGCAGAGACATATCCAAGATGTCTTTGATCTTTGATGGATCGATTTTAGTTTTTTGGTGTTAAACAATATTGGTCTAATCATCAAGTATTTTATGGGATCAATTTTTAATAGTAGGATTACCTAATGAGAGAGCAAATAATATTTAAGCTTTTTCACTATGAATATGTGTGTTGGTCAAAACTTGTGAATAGGAGAATAATTGCTCTACCCCTACAACCATTCTACGCAAATAGGAGAGTGTGTTTTCTTTGAATTCTTCCTTATTCTAGGTGAGAATGGCTCCTAGGGATCCTTCCATCAGGCCATATAAAGGATTAAGGGTCTATCAGGCATAGGTGATACCAACACTAGTGGCTTTAAGAGATATTGCTTAATCTCTTCAAAGGCTTGTTAGTATTCTTCACCCCAAATGAATAGAGCATCATTTCTCGTCAATTTGGAAAAGGGATTACAATTTCTTGAGAAGTTGAAGATGAATATCCTTCTGCATGCAAGTTAGCCTTGGATGACCTCAACAACTTCAAGAAGTTAAGCAGAGGCATATCCATGATGTCTTTCATCTTTGATGGATCGATTTCTGTTCTTTGGTGTTTAACAATATAGGTCTAATCATCAAGTATTTTCTGGGTTCAATTTTTGATAGTAGGATTACCTAATGAGATAGCAAATAATAATTAAGCTTTTTCACTATGAATATGAGTGTTGGTCAACACTTTTGAATAGGAGAATAATTGCACTACCCCTACTACCATTCTACTCAAATAGCATAGTGTGTTTTCTTTGAATTCTTCATTATTTTAGGTGAGAATAGCTCCTAGGGATCCTTCCGTTAGATGATATAAAGGATTATGGGTCTGTCATGCATAGGTGATACCAAGACAAGTGGCTTTAAGAGATATTGCTTAATCTCTTCAAAGGCATGTTAGTATTCTTGACCCCAAATGAACAAAGCATCATTTTTCATCAATTTGGAAAAGGGTTTACAATTTCTGGAAAAGTTTAAGATTAATATCCTTACGCATGCAAGTAAGCCTTGGATGCCCACAACTACTTCAAGATGTTAAGCAGAGACATATCCAAGATGTCTTTGATCTTTGATGGATCGATTTCAGTTCTTTGGTGTTTAACAATATTGGTCTAATCATCAAGTATTTTATGGGATCAATTTTTGATAGTAGGATTACCTAATGAGATAGCAAATAATATTTAAGCTTTTTCACTATGAATATGAGTGTTCGTCAACACTTTTGAATAGGAGAATAATTGCTCTACCCCTACTACCATTATACTCAAATAGCAGAGTGTGTTTTCTTTGAATTCTTCATTATTTTAGGTGAGAATAGCTACTAGGGATCCTTCCATTAGACGATATAAAGGATTAAGGGTCTATCAAGCATAGGTGATACCAAGACTAGTGGCTTTAAGAGATATTGCTTAATCTCTTCAAAGGTTAGTTAGTATTCTTGACCCCAAATGAATAAAGCATCATTTTTCATCAATTTGGAAAAGGGTTTACAATATCTGGAGAAGTTTAAGATTAATATCCTTACGCATGCAAGTAAGCCTCGGATGACCACAACTACTTCAAGATGTTAAGCAGAGATATATGCAAGATGTCTTTTATCTTTGATGGATCGATTTTAGTTCTTTGGTGTTAAAAAATATTGGTCTAATCATCAAGTATTTTATGGGATCAAATTTTAATAGTAGGATTACCTAATGAGAGAGCAAATAACATTTAAGCTTTTTCACTATGAATATGAGTGTTGGTCAAAACTTGTGAATAGGAGAATAATTGCTCTACCCCTACAACCATTCTTCTCAAATAGTAGAGTGTGTTTTCTTTGAATTCTTCATTATTCTAGGTGAGAATTGCTCCTAGGGATCCTTTCATCAAGCCATATAAAGGATTAAGGGTCTATCAGGCATAGGTGATACCAACACTAGTGGCTTTAAGAGATATTGCTTAATCTCTTCAAAGGCTTGTTAGTATTCTTGACCCCAAATGAATAGAGCATCATTTCTTGTCAATTTGGAAACGGGTTTACAATTTCTGGAGAAGTTGAAGATTAATATCCTTATGCATGCAAGTTAGCCTTGGATGACCTCAACTACTTCAAGAAGTTAAGCAGAGGCATATCCAAGATGTCTTTGATCTTTGATTGATCGATTTCAGTTCTTTGGTGTTTATCAATATGGGTCTAATCATCAAGTATTTTATGGGTTCAATTTTTGATAGTAGGATTACCTAATGAGATAGCAAATAATATTTAAGCTTTTTCACTATGAATATGAGTGTTGGTCAACACTTTTGAATAGGAGAATAATTGTTGTACCCCTACTACCATTCTACTCAAATAGCAGAGTGTTTTTTCTTTGCATTCTTCATTATCTTAGGTGAGAACAGCTCCTAGGGATCCTTCCATTAGACGATATAAAGGATTAAGGGTCTATCAAGCATAGGTGATACCAAGACTAGTGGCTTTAAGAGATATTGCTTAATCTCTTCAAAGGCTTGTTAGTATTCTTGACCCCGAATGAATAAAGCATCATTTTTCATCAATTTGGAAAAGGGTTTACAATTTCTGGAGAAGTTGAAGATGAATATCCTTATGCATGCAAGTTAGCCTCGGATGACCTCAACTACTTCAAGATGTTAAGCAGAGGCATATCCAAGATGTCTTTGATCTTTGATGGATCGATTTCAGTTCTTTGGTGTTAAACAATATTGGTCTAATCATCAAGTATTTTATGGGATCAATTTTTCATAGTAGGATTACCTAATGAGAGAGCAAATAATATTTAAGCTTTTTCACTATGAATATGAGTGTTGGTCAAAACTTGTGAATAGGAGAATAATTGCTCTACCCCTACAACCATTCTACTCAAATAGTAGACTGTGTTTTCTTTGAATTCTTCATTATTCTAGGTGAGAATAGCTCCTAGCGATCCTTCCATCAGGCCATATAAAGGATTAAGGGTCTATCAGGCATAGGTGATACCAACACTAGTGGCTTTAAGAGATATTGCTTAATCTCTTCAAAGGCTTGTTACTATTCTTGACCCCAAATGAATAGAGCATCATTTTTCATCAATTTGGAAAAGGGTTTACAATTTTTGGAGAAGTTGAAGATGAATATCCTTACGCATGCAAGTAAGCCTTGGATGACCACAACTACTTCAAGATGTTAAGCAGAGACATATCCAAGATGACTTTGATCTTTGATGGATCGATTTTAGTTCTTTGGTGTTAAACAATATTGGTCTAATCATCAAGTATTTTATGGGATCAATTTTTGATAGTAGGATTACCTAATGAGATAGCAAATAATATTTAAGCTTTTTCACTATGAATATGAGTGTTGGTCAACACTTTTGAATAGGAGAATAATTGCTCTACCCCTACTACCATTCTACTCAAATAGCAGAGTGTGTTTTCTTTGAATTCTTCATTATTCTAGGTGAGAATAGCTCCTAGGGATCCTTCCATGAGGCCATATAAAGGATTAAGGGTCTATCAGGCATAGGTGATACCAACACTAGTGGCTTTAAGAGATATTGCTTAATCCCTTCACAGGCTTGTTAGTAGTCTTGACCCCAAATGAATAGTGCATCATTTTTCATCAATTTGGAAAAGGGTTTACAATTTCTGGAGAAGTTTAAGATTAATATCCTTATGCATGCAAGTTAGCCATGGATGACCTCAACTACTTCAAGATGTTACGCAGAGGCATATCCAAGATGTCTTTGATGTTTGATGGTTCGATTTCAGTTCTTTGGTGTTTAACAATATAGGTCTAATCATCAAGTATTTTATGGGATCAATTTTTTACAATAGGATTACCTCATGAGATAGCAAATAATATTTAAGCTTTTTCACTATGAATATGAGTGTTGGCCAACAGTTTTGAATAGGAGAATAATTGCTCTACCCCTACTACCATGCTACTCAAATAGCAGAGTGTGTTTTCTTTGAATTCTTCATTATTTTAGGTGAGAATAGCTCCAAGGGATCCTTCCATTAGACGATATAAAGGATTAGGGGTCTATCAAGCATAGGTGAAACCAAGACTAGTGGCTTTAAGAGATATTGCCTAATCTCTTCAAAGGCTTGTTAGTATTCTTGACCCCAAATGAATAAAGCATCATTTTTCATCAATTTGGAAAAGGGTTTATAATTTCTGGAGAAGTTTAAGATGAATATCCTTATGCATGCAAGTAAGCCTTGGATGACCTCAACTACTTGAACATGTTAAGCAGAGGCATATCCAAGATGTCTTTGATCTTTGATGGATTGATTTCAGTTCTTTGGTGTTTAACAATATAGGTCTAATCATCAAGCATTTTATGGGATCAATCTTTGATAGTAGGATTACCTAATGAGATAGCAAATAATATTTAAACTTTTTCACTATGAATACGAGTGTTGGTCAACACTTTTGAATAGGAGAATGATTGCTCTACCCCTACTACCATTCTACTCAAATACCAAAGTGTGTTTTCTTTGAATTCTTCATTATTTTAGGTGACAATAGCTCCCAGGGATCCTTCCATTAGACGATATAAAGAATTAAGGGTCTATCAAGCATAGGTGATACCAAGACTAGTGGCTTTAAGAGATATTGCTTAATCTATTCAAAGGCTTGTTAGTATTCTTGACCCCAAATGAATAAATCATCATTTTTCGTCAATTTGGAAAAGGGTTTACAATTTTTGGAGAAGTTTAAGATCAATATCCTTATGCATGCAAGTAAGCCTTGGATGACCACAACTTCTTCAAGATGTTAAGCAGAGGCATATCCAAGATGTCTTTGATCTTTGATGGATCGATTTCAGTTCTTTGGTGTTTAACAATATAGGTCTAATCATCAAGTATTTTATGGGATCATTTTTTGATAGTAGGATTACCAAATGAGAGAGAAAATAATATTTAAGTTTTTTCATTATGAATATGAGTGTTGGTCAACACTTTTGAATAGGAGAATAATTGCTCTACCCATACTACCATTCTACTCAAATAGCAGAGTGTGTTCTCTTTGAATTCTTCATTATTTTAGCTGAGAATAGCTCGTAGGGATCCTTCCATTAGACGATATAAAGGATTAAGGATCTATCAAGCATAGGTGATACCAAGACTAGTGGCTTTAAGAGATATTGCTTAATCTCTTCAAAGGCTTGTTAGTATTCTTGACCCCATATGAATAGAGCATCATTTGTCATCAATTTGGAAAAGGGTTTACAATTTCTGTAGAAGTTTAAGATGAATATCCTTATGCATTCAAGTTAGCCTTGGTTGACCACATCTACTTCAAGATGTTAAGCAGAGGCATATCCAAGATGTCGTTGATCTCTGATGGATCGATTTCAGTTTTATGGTGTTTAACAATATAGGTCTAATTATCAAGTATTTTATGGGATCAATTTTTGATAGTAGGATTACCTAATGAGATAGCAAATAATATTTAAGCTTTTTCACTATGAATATGAGTGTTGGTCAACACTTTTGAATAGGAGAATAATTGCTCTGCCCCTACTACCATTCTACTCAAATAGCAGAGTGTGTTTTCTTTGAATTCTTCATTATTTTAGGTGAGAATAGCTCCTAGGGATCCTTCCATTAGACGATATAAAGGATTAAGGGTCTATCAAGCATAGGTGATACCAAGACTAGTAGCTTTAAGAGATATTGCTTAATCTCTTCAAAGGCTTGTTAGTATTCTTGACCCCAAATGAATAAAGCATCATTTTTCATCAATTTGGAAAAGGGTTTACAATTTCTGGAGAAGTTTAAGATTAATATCCTTATGCATGCAAGTTAGCCTCGGATGACCTCACCTACTTCAAGATGTTAAGCAGAGGCCTATCCAAGATGTCTTTGATCTTTGATGGATCGATTTCAATTCTTTGGTGTTTAACAATATAGGTCTAATCATCAAGTATTTTATGGGATGAATTTTTGATAGTAGGATTACCTAATAAGAGAGCAAATAATATTTAAGCTTTTTCACTATGAATATCTGTGTTGGTCAACACTTTTGAATAGGAGAATAATTGCTCTACCCCTACTACCATTCTACTCAAATAGCAGAGTGTGTTTTCTTTGAATTCTTCATTATTTTAGGTGAGAATAGCTCCTAGGTATCCTTCCATTGGACGATATAAAGGATTAAGGGTCTATCAAGCATAGGTGATACCAAGACTAGTGGCTTTAAGAGATATTGTTTAATCTCTTCAAAGGCATGTTAGTATTCTTGACCCCAAATGAATAAAGCATCATTTTTCATCAATTTGGAAAAGGGTTTACAATTTCTGGAGAAGTTTAAGATGAATATCCTTATGCATGCAAGTAAGCCTTGGATGACCTCAACTACTTCAAGATGTTAAGCAGAGGCATATCCAAGATGTATTTGATCTTTGATGGATCGATTTTAGTTCTTTGGTGTCTAACAGTATAGGTCTAATCATCAGGTATTTTATGGGATCAATTTTTGATAGTAGGATTCCCTAATGGGATAGCAAATAATATTTAAGCTTTTTCCTTATGAATATGAGTGTTGGTCAACACTTTTGAATAGGAGAATAGTTGCCCTACCCCTACTACCATTCTACTCAAATAGTAGAGTGTGTTTTCTTTGAATTCCTCATTATTCTAGGTGAGAATAGCTCCTAGCGATCCTTCCATTAGGCCATATAAAGGATTAAGGGTCTATCAGGCATAGGTGATACCAACACTAGTGGCTTTAATAGATATTGCTTAATCTCTTCAAAGGCTTGTTAGTATTCTTGACCCCAAATGAATAGAGCATCATTTTTCATCAATTTGGAAAAGGGTTTACAATTTCTGGAGAAGTTTAAGATTAATATCCTTACGCATGCAAGTAAGCCTTGGATGACCACAACTACTACAAGATGTTAAGCAGAGACATATCCAAGATGTCTTTGATCTTTGATGGATAGATTTCAGTTCTTTGGTGTTTAGCAATATACGTCTAATCATCAAGTATTTTATGGGATCAATTTTTGATAGTAGGATTACCTAATGAGATAGCAAATAATATTTAAGCTTTTTCACTATGAATATGAGTGTTGGCCAACACTTTTGAATAGGAGAATAATTGCTGTACCCCTACTACCATTCTACTCAAATAGCAGAGTGTTTTTTCTTTGCATTCTTCATTATTTTAGGTGAGAACAGCTCCTAGGGATCCTTCCATTGGACGATATAAAGGATTAAGGGTCTATCAAGCATAGGTGATACCAAGACTAGTGGCTTTAAGAGATATTGCTTAATCTCTTCAAAGGCTTGTTAGTATTCTTGACCCCAAATGAATAAAGCATCATTTTTATCAATTTGGAAAAGGGTTTTTTACACACTTTCCTCGGAGCCCCAGTTCTCGCACTTATATATTCCTTCACGCACCTCGCAAGTCACACCCCTCTGGCCCCCTGCACACAAAACCTTTTTAACTTCAAGATGTTAAGCAGAGACATATCCAAGATGTCTTTGATCTTAGATGGATCGATTTCAGTTCTTTGGTGTTTAACAATATAAGTCTAATCATCAAGTATTTTATGGGATCATTTTTTGATAGTAGGATTACCTAATGAGAGAGCAAATAATATTTAAGCTTTTTCACTATGAATATGAGTGTTGGTCAACACTTTTGAATAGGAGAATAATTGCTCTACCCATACTACCATTCTACTCAAATAACAGAGTTTGTTTTCTTTGAATTCTTCATTATTTTAGGTGAGAATAGCTCCTAGGGATCCTTCCATTAGACGATATAAAGGATTAAGGGTCTATCAAGCATAGGTGATACCAAGACTAGTGGTTTTAAGAGATATTGCTTAATCTATTCAAAGGCATGTTAGTATTCTTGACCCCAAATGAATAAAGCATCATTTTTCATCAATTTGGAAAAGGGTTTACAATATCTGGAGAAGTTTAAGATTAATATCCTTATGCATGCAAGTTAGCCTCAGATGACCTCAACTACTTCAAGATGTTAAGAAGAGGCATATCCAAGATGTCTTTGATCTTTGATGGATCGATTTCAGTTCTTTGGTGTTAAACAATATTGGTCTAATCATTAAGTATTTTATGGGATCAATTTTTAATAGTAGGATTACCTAATGATAGAGCAAATAATATTTAAGCTTTTTCACTATGAATATGAGTGTTGGTCAAAACTTGTGAATAGGAGAATAATTGCCCTACCCCAACAACCATTCTACTCAAATAGTAGAGTGTGTGTTCTTTGAATTCCTCGTTATTCTAGGTGAGAATAGCTCCTAGGGATCCTTCCATCAGGCCATATAAAGGATTAAGGGTCTATCAGGCATAGGTGATACCAACACTTGTGGCTTTAAGAGATATTGCTTAATCTCTTCAAAGGCTTGTTAGTATTCTTGACCCCAAATGAATAGGGCATCATTTTTCATCAATTTGGAAAAGGGTTTACAATTTTTGGAGAAGTTTAGGATGAATATCCTTATGCATGCAAGTAAGCCTTGGATGACCTCAACTACTTCAAGATGTTTAGCAGAGACATATCCAAGATGTCTTTGATCTTTGATGGATCAATTTCAGTTCTTTGGTGTTTAATAATATAGGTCTAATCATCAAGTATTTTATGGGATCAATTTTTGATAGTAGGATTACCTAATGAGATAGCAAACAATATTTAAGCTTTTTCACTATGAATATGAGTGTTGGTCTCAAACTTTTTGCGATCGGAGAATAATTGCTCTCCCCTATACCATTCTACTCCAATGCAGAGTTGTGTGTTTCTTTCAATTCTTCATTATTTTAGGTGAGAATAGCTACTAGGGATCCTTCCATTAGACGATATAAAGGATTAAGGGTCTATCAAGCATAGGTGATACCAAGACTAGTGGCTTTAAGAGATATTGCTGAATCTCTTCAAAGGCTTGTTAGTATTCTTGACCCCAAATGAATAAAGCATCATTTTTGATCAATTTGGAAAAGGGTTTACAATTTCTGGAGAAGTTTAAGATTAATATCCTTACGCATGCAAGTAAGCCTTGGATGACCACAACTACTTCAAGATGTTAAGCAGAGACATATCCAAGATGTCTTTGATCTTTGATGGATCGATTTTAGTTCTTTGGTGTTAAACAATATTGGTCTACTCATCAAGTATTTTATGGGATCAATTTTTAATAGTAGGATTACCTACTGAGAGAGCAAATAATAATTAAGCTTTTTCACTATGAATATGAGTGTTGGTCAAAACTTGTGAATAGTAGAATAATTGCTCTACCCCTACAACCATTCTACTCAAATAGCAGAGTGTGTTTTCTTTGAATTCTTCGTTATTCTAGGTGAGAATAGCTCCTAGGGATCCGTCCATCAGGCCATATAAAGGATTAAGGGTCTATCAAGCATAGGTGATACCAACACTAGT